>JBDPZO010000079.1:0-25445 GCA_039877585.1 Heterodera filipjevi
TTAAAATTTAGGGCCATTATAAAAAACCATTTTGTTTGGCATGTCATGACAATAATAAGCCCCCTCAATTTGGGCATAAATGCAATAAATTAGGGCATTATATAAACAATTTTTGGCAATATCATTGACAATAATACAGGCCACCCAACTTCGACTGGGCAATAAATTAGGGCATTTATAAAAAAATCTTTTGGCATATCATGACAATAATAAGCCCCCTCAATTTGGGGGGCATAAATTAGGGCAATGGGGGCATTAATAAAAAATCATTTTTGGCATATCATGACAATAATAAGCCCCCTCAATTGGGCAATCAATAAATTAGGCATTATAAAAATCATTTTGGCATGTTCATGACAATTAAGCCCCCTCAATTGGGCATAAATTAGGGATATAAAAACATTTGGACTTTACAATAAAGCCCCCTCATATTTGGGCACCATCAATCGCGGCAATAAATTAGGGGCATTAATAAAAAATCATTTTGGCATACCATTGACAATAATAAGCCCCCCCTCAATTTGGCAGCAATAATAGGGCATTATATTAAAAATCATTTTTGGCATATCATGACAAATATAAGCCCCCTCAATTTGGGCAATAAATTAGGGCATTATAAAAATCATTTTTGGCATGTCATGACAATAATAAGCCCCCTCAATTTGGGCATTATAAATAAATTAGGGCATATTTAAAAAAAAATTAATATAAAAATCATTTTTGGCATGTCATGACATCAATAGCACCCTCAATTTGGGGCTAAATAAATTGAGGGCATTATAAAAATCATTTTTGGCCATTGAATAACAATTATAAGCCCCCTCAATTGGGCAATAAATTAGGGCAAATTATAAAAATCATTTTGGCATGCCATGACAATAGCCCCCTCAATTTGGGCAATAAATTAGGGCATTATAAAAATCATTTTGGCATGTCATGACATAATAGCCCCCTCAATATTGGGCAATACAATAGGGCATAAATTAACATTAAAAATCATTTTTTGGCATATCATTGACAATAAATAAGCCCCCCCCTCAATTTGGGCAATAAATTAGGGCATTATAAAAATCATTTTGGGCATTTCATAAGAAAAAAAGCCCGTCAATTGGGCAATAAATTAGGGCATATTAATTAAAAATCATTTTTGGCATGTCATGACAATAATAAGCCCCCTCCAATTTGGGCAATAAATTAGGGCATTATAAAAATCATTTTGGCATGTCATGACAATAGCCCCTCAATTTGGGCAATAATTAGGGCATTATAAAAACATTTTTGGCATATCATGACAATAAAAGCCCCCTCAATTTAGGCAATAAATTAGGGCATTAATAAAAATCATTTTGGATATCATATCATGACAATAAGCCCCCTCAATTTGGGCAATAAAATAGTAGGGCATTATAAAAATCATTTTTGGCATGTCATGACAATATAAAGCCCCCTCAATTTGGGCAATAAATTAGGGCATTATAAAAATCATTTTTGGCATGTCATGACAATAGCCCCCTCAATTTGGGCAATAAATTAGGGCATTATAAACTATTTTGGCATGTCATGACAATAATAAGCCCCCTCAATTTGGCAATAAATTAGGGCATTATAAAAATCATTTTGGCATGTCATGACAATAGCCCCTCAATTTGGGCAAAAAATTAGGGCATTATAAAATCATTTTGGCATGTCATGACAATAGCCCCTCAATTTGGGCAATAAATTATAGGGCATTATAAAAATCATTTTTGGCATATATGACAATAATAAGCCCCCTCAATTTGGGCAATAAATTAGGGCATTATAAAAATCATTTTGGGCATTTCATAAGAAAAAAAGCCCGTCAATTTGGGCAATAAAATAGGGCATTAATAAAAAGTCATGGCTAAAACTTTTGGTGATCAGCGACCAAAATAAGCCCATAAAAAGTTCTTTGTGGCAAAAATTTTCAGAAAAATTAGGGGTGGTAGATTTTTAACTTGGCACAATTTTTGAAAACTTAAACCTAAATTTTTTGAAAAACAAGCCTAGTTTTTTCAAAGCCTAAGGAATTTTCTTATCTTTTCTAAAAAAATAGAGGGCTCGGTTTTAGAAAAAACTAGGGGGTTAGATTTTCATGAAAAAATTATGCTTAGTTTCAAATTTAAAAAATTCTAAGGCTGGTCCGCAAATGGCCCTTTCTATTGGTCCGCAACTGGCGGTCCGCCAAACGGCGGTCCGCCGTGGTTGGTCAATTCACAAAAAGTGCAAATTTGGGCGATTCATAAAAAGTGCAAATTGGGCGATTCATAAAAAGTGCAAAAATCAAAAATCATATTTTTTCTATGATTTTTATCAACTTGTTTACTATGGGTGTGGGGATTTATGAGGAAAGCCGTTTCAGTACGGAAAGTAAATTTAATTAGTTTAATTGACATTTCAATCAAAATGAATTTAAAAAACTTATAATTTCATTATTTGCTTAAAGTAATAAAGTTGGAATTTTTGTCATGCAAAAATCAATATCATTCAATATTATCATTAGTAATAAATATTATTACTAAGTAATAGCTATTTTATTTGTCAAAATTTTTATGCGAATATGGATCTGGTGGTGCCGAATCGGGGGTGGGAGGCGGATGAAAAAATCCCGCGGTCGCGGATCGCGAATCGCGGTTCAAATTTGCTGCTGTCGCGAATCGCGGAAAAAAACGCCGCGAATCGCGGATCGCAGATTTTTAGCAAAAAACATCGCTTCAAAAATAATTTTTTTTTAATATAAATGCCGCGGATCACGGTCGCGGTCGCGCACCAAATTTGCCGCGGTCGCGAATTGCGAGAAAAAGAAACGCCGCGAATCGCGGATCGCGGTCCGCGTCCCACCCCTGGTGCCGATAGGGGCCACCGAGAGAAAATTTTTGAAATTTTATTGTATTTTAGTGACAGATTTTGCACATTGGAAATTTATGGCCCATTTGTTAAAAGATTTTCTCCAAAAATGGTAAGATTTATGTCCTTTTTGAAAAAAATTCGAAAAAGTTGAATGTTGGGCGGTGATGAAGGGCGCCGCCAGGAAAATTAAAAAAGAAATTAACAAAATCATTACAAAAAATTGCAAAAAAAAGGTAATATTTTTAAAAATATGAGAAGTGCTGAAAAAGAACATTTCTTAGAAAAAAGAACATATGACTAGGGCTGCCAATTATATGGAAATCCATATTTTTTGCCTGAACTCGGAACGGCCTAAAACTCATGTAAAACATGTTTTTAGCTTGGTTTGAAGCTTCTAGGATGGTTTTTTAAATCCATATTTTCAATATTTTTCCATATTTCGCGATTTATGTCCATATTTCCATATTTGTCCATATTTTGGCATTTTGCCCATATTTTACGTCCATATTTTGGCATTTTTGGAAAATTTCATGAGAAAAATGCAATAAAAACGAAAAATACCTCTCTAAAAAAATTCTTGAAAATTATCAAAAAATGCCCTCAAAAATAAAGAAAATTCGAGTTTTTTCTAAAAATTTTTCTATATTTCTGATCAAAAAAATTGATACCGAATGCGTTTTTCACCCCAAAATTTAGAAATATATTTCATTTGCATCGAATAGTGTAAATCATGTCCGAATGTCGAACGATTTTTTAAATAGAGGCTAACTTTAGAATTAGGACTTAGCTTAGGCCTAAACTTAGGCATAAGCTTAAGCTCGACTAGGTCTAGGCTTTTATGTTTTCATTTTTTTAAACAAAAGCCAAATTGGCTTTTTCTGGGCCATTCTACGCTCAGAAATTTTTTGTTCTATTCGACACTCGGACCGGTAGCCGCAAAAAATTTTTTGAAAAAATTGCATTATTTTGATAAAATTTTATGCCCATATTTTGGTCCATATTTGTCCATATTTTGGCTTTTTTCCATATTTATGTCCATATTTTGCGATTTTTGATCCATATTTTATGGCCATATTTCGCTATTTTATTTCCATATTTTTGGCAGTCCTACATATGACATCCTTGGTTTAATAAAATAATAAGTAGGGATCGGATTTGTATGCAAATGCATGTGTCTTTTTTTTGTTGCTAATATGCAATGAACTAATAAGCACGAATCCAACCCCCTAGTTTTTTTGAAAACCTAACCCCCTAGTTTTTTTGAAAACCCAACCCCCTAGTTTTTTTGAAAATTCATTTACCTAGTTTTTTTTGAAAACCTAACCCCCTAGTTTTTTTGAAAACCCAACCCCCTAGTTTTTTGAAAACCCACCCCCCTAGTTTTTTTTGAAAACCCAACCCCCTAGTTTTTTTTTGAAAACTCACTTTCCTAGATTATTTAAAAACCTAAGCCCCTAGTTTTTTTGAAAACCCAACCCCCTAGTTTTTTTGAAAACCTAACCCCCTAGTTTTTTTGAAAACCCAACCCCCTAGTTTTTTTGAAAATTCATTTACCTAGTTTTTTTTGAAAACCTAACCCCCTAGTTTTTTTGAAAACCCAACCCCCTAGTTTTTTTTGAAAACCCAACCCCCTAGTTTTTTTTTGAAAACTCACTTTCCTAGATTATTTAAAACCTAAGCCCCTAGTTTTTTTGAAAACCCAACCCCCTAGTTTTTTTTGAAAACCCAACCCCCTAGTTTTTTTTTGAAAACTCACTTTCCTAGATTATTTAAAAACCTAAGCCCCTAGTTTTTTTGAAAACCCAACCCCCTAGTTTTTTTGAAAACCCAACCCCCTAGTTTTTTTGAAAACCCAACCCCCTAGTTTTTTTTTTGAAAACTCACTTTCCTAGATTATTTAAAAACCTAAGCCCCTAGTTTTTTTGAAAACCCAACCCCCTAGGTTTTTTTGAAAACTCACTTTCCTAGATTATTTTCAAAAACTAACCTGCCCCCAATCAAACGGGCAAGTCGAACGCTTTGTCGACACTTTTAAATGCTATGAAAAAGGGCAAAAATGACAAACATTGGTTGGATAAAACGCTTTTTGCATACCGAACGACGCCAAATTCCGCAATCGATGGGTATTCACCTGATCAGCTCTTTTTCGGACGCAAACTCCGTACAAAATTGGCACTCGTCCACCCAAAGGGGCATTTTGATCAGGCGAAAAAATTTGACAAAGACAAATTCAACCGAAACCAAAAACATTATACTGCCAAAATGGCACGTCAATTCGATATTCGGCACGGAACCAGAAGAAATGAATTCTTTCCGACCGATCCCGCTCTGCTTATGAATTACCAATTTGGAAAATGGAATTGGATTCAAGGCAAAATAGTGGGAAAAGTACGAAATTCGCCCACGTATCGTATTTTTGTGCCACAATTAGGTAAAATTGTTCATCGCCATGCCAATCAGTTGCGCCACCGACTCGAATTCGATGAACCATCAAATTCTACGGCACAAACGGCAAATGGACAAAATCGTTTAAGTCCACGGCAAGAGACTCGGACAGATCAGCAACAGGCACTGCCTAGTCCGCCATTGGCCATCCGACGTACCCGACGTAAGCCGAAACCGATCAGTCGTTTTTCTCCGAGCCGTTTCTGAAGAGTCGTCTCGATCTCGAGAAGGGAGGTGTTGGATAGGAGAAGAATTCAAATCTGACCTTCCATCTTATTTCCATTATTGATTTACATTGTCATTTCCACCGCTCCCCTCTCTCTCCTCACATTGTCTATTTAAGAGTGGACTTTTACCCCGTCCACGTCTTCTTCTTCATTCATTCATTTTGTCATTATTATTTTGTGTTTGACTCCAAATAAATATTTGTTTATATTTGTTGCGCCTCACTCGGACAAGGACGTAACAAAAAGCTTTGTTTGCTTTTTGAGAAATTTTTTTGTCAAAATTTTTTACCTGCAGGGGGGGCCGTTCCCGGAATTTTTCTATAAAACTCCGGGGGCGCCTCTCCCGGGAAAGTACCGCGGCCCCCCTCCCGTCCGAGCGCTATAAAAAATACATATTTTGGTGGCTATTAATCTCTGGAGAGGGGGGCCAGCTTTACTATTACCAAAAAAAATATAAATAAACAAAAACTTACTTTATTTTCTCCATATCCGTAGGATACACAAGGCACAAATTTTTTTTTTCAGAAAAGGATTTTTTTTCACTATACAATGTGGACCTAAGTTTAGATACTCAAACTCCCTCTAAAGTAAAGATCGGATCGGTCGGTTTTTTTTTTTCGCTTTTTTTCGTCTAAGTTTATTCTAAAAAGCAACCATATTTGGTCAAAATTAGGGGCTTTATTACGTCATGCCCAAATTGATTAACATATTATAGTTTACAGCCCAATTTTATTGCCCAATTAGATCATGCCCAAATTGGTTTTTATATTTTAATCATTTTTATGCCCTATTTTATTTCCTAATTGAGGGGATTTATTATTGGCATTCATGCCCAAATTGTTTTTTATATTCATTTTAAATCATTTTTATGCCCTATTTTATTTCCCAATTGAGGGGGCTTATTATTGGCATTCATGCCCAAATTGATTTTTATATTCATTTTTATTCTTTCACCCTTTTTTATTGCCCAAATTTAATAGGTTTATTATAGTCATGTCATTCTCAAATTAATTCTTTTGCCCAATTTTATTGTCCAATTTGAAGGGGCGGCGGGGGGGGGGGTAATTTGGGCCAAATTGGCCACGCCTATTTTTGGCTGTATTATCATTTTTCATATCTAATAATGCCCATATCTAAGCTTTTAATTTCAGTGAAATCATTCATTCATTTTCATAAAATGCTTTTTTCTTTAAATTCCTTTGTCTCTTTATTATTTTTGCTTTTTATAAGCATAAGTCATCAAACTGATGAAGATGAGCCAACTTGGATTACGAACATAAATGGAGGTAGTAATTTTTTTTTAAAGAATTTTATGTGATTTGTCTTTTTGAAATTTTTTGTTTGCCTGGAAGTCTTATTTTACAGTGGTATGACGACTTGAAAAATTGTTTTCGTAAAAATATTTTAGATACATTTTTTGACTATTTTTCATATAAAAATTCAAATTCTCCAAAATGTCCAGTTTTGGTCAAAAGATCAGTCACCGTGATAAGTTCAATTTGGTTGCTATAAACATTGAAAATTTCCTGTGGCCCTAATCTTTTAGTCTCCACATATTAGTATCAAAACGCCAAAGAAAACTATGTGCAAAAAAAGACAAAAAGGGGTGGGGCAGGTTTAAGTCATCGTGGCGAGGTCCAATTTGGGATAATCAAAAGAATTTTTATTTCCTTAACCATGTTTTTCATACTGTAGGATTTGCCACGCTGATCAAGAAGAAAGATGAAATGATGATTGCGGTGTCAGAATACTCCAAGGAATTAAGCACCACTGTTGGACAAAATGTCATCACTGTCGGACAAAATGCCATTGAAAGTTTAGACGACATCCTAAAGCCGCGTATTGTTGAGCATTTTTGCCATGAAACAATTGAACTCCAAGAGAATGACCAATTCTATGAATTTCACAAAGTATTATGTGTCCAATTGAAAAAAGAGGACAAAAGCATAAAAGAAACAGCGGAATATATGAGGAAAACTATGAAAAATACATTTAATGCCCTTGATCCAACTAAAATAGATGAATTGATCAAAGAAATTCAAAATTCGGACTTTCTCAGTTCAAAAAACAAAAAACTTTTGGGATCACTTTTGGGGCAATTGAAGGAGGCAATTGTCAAATTACTGCCAATAATTGACGGTTAAAATTTATAACTAATTTGAAAGCTAAATAACTTAAAAAACTGCCATAGGTAATATATGCTGCAACAAGTTGATGTTGTTAAATAAAATGCTATTTAAGGCTTGGAAATCGCGTTTTAAAAAATGTTCTTATTTTTGATCTTTGGAGTTGTTATTTCGGAAAATTTTCAATGGGAATTCTGACTTTCCACCAGCAATTTGTTTCAAAGAAACCTTATTTTGAGATTTTCAAAAAAAAATCGTTTGGTCTTGCTTTAATCTTTATTTTACGTGGTTACTTATGTATAGGGAACGGATTTTTAGGGGCGAAAAACTCCAAAATAGGGGCAAAAAATTCGCGAAATATGGGCGAAAAAATTTCAAATGTAGGGGTGAAATTTATTAAAATTGCTGTTTTTTTATGTAAATAAGTTAAAATTAAGGCAAACAATTTTATTCACTGATTGCAGTTAGAAACAGGGTGCCGATAATGCCGCCTTTGGGCGGCATTTTTGATTTGTAAATGGAAAAAACCGTTCTAGTCTCAAGATATCAGAAAAGCAAATAGAAATTTTGGAGATTGAATTTTTGAGAAATTTTTTTCATTTCTTATAGGTCTACTTTTGAAAATTTTAGGGTCGATTCTTAAGGGTATATTTTTCTGAAATTTTTTTGGTCGATTTTTAGGGGTGTATTTATCTTTGCAAATTTAAAAATCGCGAAAATAAGACGAAACGCCAAAATAGTGGCAAAAATTATTTTAGTGGCCAACTTCCAAAATAATTTTTTTTAGTGGCAAAGCTCCAAAATAGTGATTCCTAGTGATAAATAGTGGCGTTAAAACGAAGAATTTCCGAGCTAAAATGTGTTTTTCGTGCATTTCTCGTCGAAATAAAGCCGCAGAAAAAATAAATAAAAACCTAAGAATCCGTTCCCTACTTATGTATTGTAGTACATTTTCAGCAAACAACAACAATTGCCAATCCGTTTTTTCACACAAAAAAAGCAATAACAGCAGCAGCAGTACCAGAGGCCGTATAAGGGCCAAGCGAAATGATGCAGAGCAACAAAATACACAGCGAGAAGATAGTGAATGTTGTTGTTGTAGTATTCGACAATTCCGAGTTGGATCGTTAGTTCTTTTAATTATTTGCATCATTTGTGCCTCCACTTTATTATACTACCATCATATGCTGGCAGGATTGATTTGCATTTTCTCTTTTGTCATTCTTGCTCTGGTTGCTGTTGTTTTAGCGTTTTGCATGCGTAAGACAAGCTGAATTTGTTATCAGCACAGGCATGCCCTCCCAAATTTTTTTTGAAGAAAAAAAAAACGCATTATATTTTTTGATGATGACAGAAGGATGGAACTTTTTGCCCCCGTAGAACTTTGAAATGTATTTTTTTTTTTTTGGTCACCCATTGTGAGAAAAACATTGAGATTTGTTCAATTCATTAGACCGATAAAATTAGTGCAATAAAATGGGACAAATGGTAAAATATAATATAAAAATAAATTCAGCGTGAAGTGACTATAATATAAATATAAACTCCCTAAATTTGAGCAATAAAATAAGGCAAAAAAAAAAAACAAATGTGTGTAATATAAAAATCAATTTAACCATGACATGACACAATAATCCTCAATTTGGGCAAGAAAAAGGGAAAAGAAAAAAAGAATCATTCTAATTAATTTGGGCACGACATGCAAAAGAAATTTTTAAAAATTGTTTCGGAAATGGTTAGATTTAGTGTCATTATTAGGGATTTGGCATTTGTCCATATTTTGGCATTTTTGGAAAATTTCATGAGAAAAATGCAATAAAAACAAAAAATTCACTCCTAAGAATCAACTTTCAAAAATTTTCAAAAATCTACATCATAAAAATTAAAAATTTGAATTCAAGATTCTGGTAAAAATTCTTAAACTAAAAATAGCAATCAAAAAATTTTTAACGAAAATTTTTTAGATTTAATAAATTAAAATTTTTCCTTTGCTTAAAATATTCAATTTAAATTTGTTTTTTTCGTTACCTTTGGCTTTTAGTGCCGTTTTTGGCATTTTTAGGTCATATTTCGGTAATTTTTCGGCCATATTTTTTGGTCCATATTTTGGCATTTTTCCATATTTCGCGCTTTTTAACCCATATTTTATGGCAATATTTTGCGCTTAAACTTACAGTAGAGCCAAAAAATGTTTGGCAATTATTTCATTTTTGTATGTTTAAGCCCGAGTTTTGCTCACAAGGTAACATTCCAAACTGTCAGTTTCCATACACTTTAAAACCACTTTTATCGTGCAGAATGACTGGCTTAACTAATGCAAATTTTTGGCTTTTTTTTGGTGCCAGCGCCAAACTAATCAGAAAAAATTGGTCAAAGATCTGAAAAATACATAGAACAAATTGTGTAATTTTTTTAAAAAAATTTTTCATTGCAACGTCGGGGCTGTAGTAAATGGACCAAAAAGTTTAAAAAAATTTATTAAAAAATCCTTTTTTTTATTTTTAATTTTTAGTTTAATTTTTAGGTGATTGAGATTCTTATATAATTTTATAATTCCATACTTTACACGAAAAAAGTGGGTTTATTTTAAAGTGTTTGGACACTGACAGTTCAAAATTTTGCTTAGAACTTCATAACTTTTTCCGAACTTGGTCAAACTTTACAAATTTGGTTTCATTCGAAAGGTCTTCAAGAGCTCTATTAGTACTTCAAACAACAAAACAAAATTTAATTCTCTATGAAATGTTAAAAATCAAAACTCATGAAAACTCTGACTTTTTTGCAATTTTCAAAATGTAACTTTTTGTATCAGTTATTAAATCGCTGGTTAACGGACATTTGCGCCCCCGGCATTTTGCGCCCCAATGCCCAGAGGAAATCTCAGAACCAACTAAACTTAAGATTTTTAGTATCATTCGAATGCGCTTAATGTGTTAAATTAGTAAACCAAAAATAAAAAAAATTTAGTAAACTTACAAAAAAATTATGACCTGAAAAACACAAAAATCTGCAAAATCGAGATTTTTGTAATCTTTTTATCATAACTCTTTCAAAAGAAAACCAATTTTTTTGATTTTTGATATACCAATAGAGTACATCGAGAACTATTGAAAGATACTAAAAAATCTAAGTTAGTTGGTTCTGAGACTTATGCTTTGTCCCGGGGCGCAAATGTCGCTGCACCAAATCGCTTACCAATGTCTTAATGAAAACTTCAAAACAAGTAGAGCAATCGAATGGTACCAAATTTGTTGGTCAGGTTTAAAAAAAGTTATCGCTTCCTAACTTGGCTCAGACGCAGTTGACCCGTACCGCCGCCGGACACACCTCCCCTCCCCCCGTCCACTAGAAATTGGTTTCATTTTAATTCTGGCAAAAAAAAGGAAAACAAAAATAGAGCTCGTCTCCATGTAATTCTTAACTCATATTTATGTATTTTTTCAGTTGTTTTTTGAAATTTTAAATAACTCAAAGGGCGGGGACTTCTGATGCCGAGAGGCGTCACCGGGTAAATTTTTGAAAATTTGGGTGTATTTTGATAAACGATATGCCCAAAAAAGCGTGCTGGGACGAAGTCCGAATAGTGCAAGTGTGGGCGAAGTCCGAATGGTGCAAGTGTGGGCGAAGTCCGAATAGTGCAAGTGTGGGCGAAGTCCGAATAGTGCAAGTGGGGGATTTCGGATGAAGGGCCGTTTCAGTACGGAAAATTTATTTATTTAATTGATACTTTAAATAAAAATAAATTTCAATAAAAAATAAATAAATTTTGAATTGTTCTCAATGCAACGGCGAGAGAAACTGCAATAATTAAAAAAAAAAAAAAGACATCAAATTCAAATAAATGCATACATATAATCTTGGTTCAAGAATCCGGAAAATTATCTTATTAAGTAAATTAATATTTTAATTGCATTTTAATATTTCAAAATTTTATTTACTATTCATTTTTAAAAATGCCACAGGCTTATGAATACAGGTTGTTTCTGATTGAATTAAAAATGAAAAACTACGAAAGTTTAATTAATAATAATTTCCTATGCTAAATTTATTATACGCTCGAAGAAGAAATTTTGCAAAAATTTTGGAAAAAACTTAACTATCTCACAATTATTTTAACATAGCGGTATCAATTATGGGTGTCAGATGTTTTTTTTAAAGAAATGCCTTTTTTTGGAGTGGCCAAATCTTTTAAAGCAAAAAATTTCCTTTTTTTTCTTACTATGATATAAAAAAAATAAGAAAAACAATTCTTTTTTTACAGTTTTTAAAGCAATTTATTACTATTTTTTCAAAATTTTATGGTCCTGTCGGCACCGCCGGACCTCTCTTCATATAAGTTTTGGCCAAATAGAACTCCAAAATTGGTCATCTTTTTTGTCCAGATTTGTTGTAAAACACATTCTAATCTTGAAAAACTCTGGCGGCGCCTATCGGCACCACTGACCCATTCTTTTTCAAAATTGTATTGTGTCTCATTTCAAGGCCCAGCTAAAAAATCTTGCCTCGAAATCTACGATTTACTTATTTCCAGTACCAAATTGCTTAAACCGCAAGGGGAAGTTTGGACACAGGGAATTCAAGATAGGACGTATAAAAATAGTACACTACTCGAGACTAAATTTCTCGAGTCGAGACCGGGACTTCATTATAAAAGTAATAACAAAAGTTTATTTTAATTTTTTCATTAATTAAAACTTTTGGCAGATTTACAGCAGGGCTGGGCGCGATCCGTGATTTGCGGCATTTTTGTTTAAAAAAAATTAGCAAAATTTCTTCTTCGAGCGTATAATAAATTTAGCATAGGAAATTATTGGTGCTGGGACGTTTCGTAAAAACCGCCACTCGGGGCGTTTCGTAAAATCCGCCATTTTGCAAATATTTCGTCAAAAACTCTGCCCAATCAAACCCAACCAAATGAAACAATCTTGGTATGGTTCGATAACTATTAGTTAGCTCTGTTAGTCTACCAAATTTCAAATAATTTGATCCAGATTTAAGAAAGTTGTATCCATAAAAAGAGCAAAAACTCTATATTTCTGTCAAAACTTAAGCAAAATTTTTGGAATTTGTTAGGCTAACAGAGCTAACCAATAGCTATCGAACCATACCAAGATTGTTTCATTTGGTTGGGTTTGAGCAAAGTTATGAAGAGCTTTTGACGAAAAATCTGCAAATTGGCGGATTTTACGAAACGCCCCGAGTGGCGGTTTTTACGAAACGACCTAGCACCGAAATTATTATTAATTAAACTTTCGTAGTTTTTCATTTTTAATTCAATCAGAAACAACCTGTATTCATAAGCCTGTGGCATTTTTAAAAATGAATAGTAAATAAAATTTTGAAATATTAAAATGCAATTAAAATATTAATTTACTTAATAAGATAATTTTCCGGATTCTTGAACCAAGATTATATGTATGCATTTATTTGAATTTGATGTCTTTTTTTTTTTTTAAATTATTGTAGTTTCTCTCGCCGTTGCATTGAGAACAATTCAAAATTTATTTATTTTTTATTGAAATTTATTTTTATTTAAAGTATCAATTAAATAAATTAATTTTCCGTACTGAAACGGCCCTTCCTCCGAAATCCCACACTTGCACCATTCGGACTTCGCCCACACTTGCACTATTCGGACTTCGTCCTAGCACCCCAAAAAAGACATGGATTTTCGAGATATTTTGGGAAACCCTAACATAAGCAAATGGGTGAAGGGGGGTCTGTTGGTGCCGATAGGCGCCACGGGAAAAAATTTCGAAAATTCAGTGCCGCTTCGTTAACAGATAATCGACATTTATTGAAGAAAAATTTAAGTACCAAAAACTATTCTAAGGGGTCTATTTTTCTCCAAATTTTAGCGTTTTACTCAAAACCCGAAATTCGAAACGCAAAAAACCCGAAATTTTCGAAACGCGAAACGAAATTTCGCACGCCCCTGGTCGGGGTCGGGGAAAACTCCCGAAAAATTGCCTAAAATGTCGGGGTCGGGGTTGCAACCCTAAAAAAACTAGTTAAAAAAACTCCCAATTTTTTTTTTTACCCATAATTGCATTTATCGTACAACCAAAACATCACATCAATAATGAAAGTAATGAAAAGTGCAATAATGCGCAGCTCAAAATGACAATTAATTTGGACAACAGCATTTAATACAGCAAATACATGTCATACCTATAAGATACACAGCATAAAGAAGTGCAATGATACCGAACAAAACCATGAAAAAAATGCCAGTATCGCCTGTTTTGTCTTTGAGAGAAAGGAATCCAACATTGGGTTCCTTTTGCATTTGATTATTTTATTTTCAATATATGCATATTTATGTACGATCCTGTGAACTTTATTTTATTTTACTTTGATTTGTTTTATTTTTTGCACCACTGTAAATGTACTTTTTAGTACCTTGTGGTTGCTCGATAAATAAATAAATAAATTAAAAAAATAATAATAAATTAAAAGAAAAAAAAAAAAATCTTCATTGATACCCTTAAAAATTTGTGTTCTTTAAAAGAAATTTTGAGGGTCGGAAATTTCAAAGGTTTATGCCTCAATCATTTTTTGGGTGCCAAAAAGAAGAAAAAAGCCAAATATGCGCATTGCTCTAAAAATGGTAAAAATATGCAGCAAAATGGCAAAACATGCACTAAAATATGTACTAAAAACTAGAGACTGGATCGATACGATATTTTTTCGATATTTTTCGATATTTATCGACTGAACTAGTGAAAAAATCGAAAATATCGAAAAAAACCGAAAAATATGGAACAACAAAATTGGTCGGTGTATTTAGCAATTTAGTAAAGTTACATCTATTTATTACGGTCTACGTCAATTGGGCGCTCACGATTGGGCGCCAGTACAATTGGGCGCCCACGATTGGGCGCCAAGCCAAAAATATGAAAAATCCTCTAGAATTTTTTTGAAAACCCAACCCCCTAGTTTTTAAAAAAAAATAAAAATTTTTAAATCTAGGGTGTTACATTTTCAAAAAATCTAGGGGTTTGAGTTTTAGAAATAATCTAGGGAAGAGGGTTTTCAAAAAAAACTAGGGGGTTAGGTTTTCAAAATAATCTAGGGGGTTGGGTTTTCAAAAAAAACTAGGGGGTTAGGTTTTCAAAATAATCTAGGGGGTTAGGTTTTCAAAATAATCTAGGGGGTTAGGTTCTCAAAATAATCTAGGAAAGTGAGTTTTCAAAAAAAACTAGGGGGTTGGGTTTTCAAAAAAATTCTAGAGGATTTTTCATATTTTTGGCTTGGCGCCCAATCGTGGGCGCCCAATTGTACTGGCGTCCAATCGTGTGGCGCCCAATCGCGAGCGCCCAATCGTGAGCACCCAATTGACGGGTTCCGATTTATTAGCATGCTTTTGATTATTGGCATAACGTATTAGAAACCGCGATTTCTAAAAACTTGGAATTTTGCGAATCGGGTCAGTTTAGCGTGGCCGTTTTAGCGTGAGTAAATTTTAATATTGAACAATTTTTGAACACTAATTGTGCTGCGCATATGGAAAATATTACGGTAGGGGGTCACTTTAGTCGGAGGGCCGTTTCGTACCAAAGTTCACGTAGACATTAAAATCTTTTTTTTTTTTTGAAAAACCAACTTAGTTTGGTAAATGTTTTTTTTTTAAATCAACTCAAACTTTTTTTGAAAACCAAACTTGTGGTGGTCTAAAATGAAATTTATCGTCGTTGTAATGAAAAGGCTCTCTGACAAAACAGCCCGACTAAAATGACCCTTTTCAAAAATGTTATTGTACGAGCTGCTTTAGACCGGAGCAAAATCCTTGTTAACTGTTCATAATTTCTTCAGATTGTTAATTTCTTTATTTTAACGCATTTTTTCGAAAAATTGCAACAAAACAATAGAAAAAACTGGCCCTAGCCCAAATTCATATGCAATTTAAATTTTACTTTAATAAAATGGTTTATTTCGATAATCATCTCAAAGTTTGCATAATTTGGTAACCTACATAAATCGACCTAGGTTCGTCTAGCTTGGCTTTTTCTCTCGATTTTTCGGTTTTCTAGATTTTTTCAAATATTTTTCGTATATAATATATCGTTTTCGATATTTTTCGATATTCATCGGTATATATCGACCGAGAAAATTTCAGCTTTTTCGATTTATATATAGTTTTCGATATTTTTTTGGATATATATCGACCGACCCAGGGGCGTATCTAGAAAAAAAATTTAGGAGGGGGGAATAGTCAGCGCCGCGCTGAAATTTCCCAGCCATTTCAGCCCCAGAAATCTAAGTCGCCGTTTAAGCGCCGTGTCAATTTTCAGAATAAACATGTAAATGCAAAAATATTTTTTTATATATAAAACCCAAAAAATTTTATAGAAATATTTAAAATCGCAGTTAATTTTTTTTCAAAATTTTTGCCAAAAATTTCGACAAAACTTCAAATTTTTCATTTTTTGGGATTTTTCAAAATTCAATTGAACCTCGTTACCGTTAATAATCGGAAGGGATTTGTCAATTATCGCCAGTGAAAGTGATCCAAAAAGTGTTTTGTTGTTGGGACTGAGAAAGGACGAGTTTTGAATGTTTTGGTCCAATTCTACAAAAATGGCTTTCTCATTGGCATAATTTATTTCTTTGACATTTTCCCACACAATTTCCGCTGCTTCTTCAATGCTTTTGCCCCCCTCTTTCAATTGGGCACAGAAAACTTTGTGCAATTGATAATTTTGGAATTGGTGGTCGTCTTTTTGGGATACAATTGTTTTCATTGCATAAAAAGGCAAAAAATACGGCTTTAGCCAATTGATGCCATGTCCAACACTGGCAGTTTGTCCAACACTGACATTTTGTCCATCTGTGACCTTTTGTCCAACAATGGTGCTTTTGTCCTGGAAAAATTCTAACGCCTCGTCCATCATTTCATTTGTCTTCTTGAATAGCAGAACTGAAGAGGTGCAAATTTAATTACTTCATTAGTATATTCAAATATGATTTCTGAGGCAAGCAGGACCTCGCCTCAAACTCTATGACTACAATCGCGCTTGGACCATACCAATCTTGTTCAATTTGGGTGTGTTTAATCAAAGTTATAAAAGTTTGTTGGGCTCTTATGCACTTTGCGCCCATAATTTTTTTTTTTTTTTTTTGCATTTCTAAATAAAAGAAACCAAATGTTGTATTTATAGCTTTTCAGAGGTCGCTCTGACTACGAATCGGTCATCAATAGGGCTGGGATTTTTAGTTTTTTAACTATTTTTTCTGCGGCTTTATTTCGACGAGAAATGCACGAAAAAACACATTTTTAGCTCGGAAATTTTTCGTTTTAACGCCACTATTCATCACTAGGAATCACTATTTTGGAGCTTTGCCACTAAAAAAAAATTATTTTGGAAGTTGGCCACTAAAATAATTTTTTGCCACTATTTTGGCGTTTCGTCATTATTTTCGCGATTTTTAAATTTGTCCCAGCCCTAGTCATCAATTTCTAACCAAACGAATCAGAATTCAAACAAAATTTGAATCGGTTTTGTGCAAAACATGTGAATTTTGTTGAAAAATGAAATTTCGAGTTTTGTTCGAATTTTCGTCAGGAGTTCGAAATCGGTTGAAATGGATGCCAGATCTATGATCAGTAACCCTGAAACCCTATAAAAATTAAATTGGTTTCATGCAAAAAAAAATTATGGGGCGTAAAGTGCATAAGATTGTTAGAGACATTGAAATTTTTTTTAACTCTTTGGGTCACGTTTTTTTTAAATGATTACTTTCGCTCATTTCCATAGTCACTGATGGCTCTTCATCAGCATCAGTTTGGTGACTTATGTTTATAAAAAGCAAAAATAATAAAGAGACAAAGGAATTTAATGGAAAAAGCATTTTATGAAATGAATGAATAATTCCATTGGTATTACGAGATTAAATATGGGATTTATCCCCAATGAAAAATGATAAAACAGCCAAAAATATATTTAAAGAGGCGTGGCCAATTTTGCGAAATATAAAAATTTACCCCCCCCCCCCCCCCCCTCTCAATTGGGTAAAAAGGACAAATGCGAGAAATGTAACCTAAAGACCAATTGAGGCATATGCCAATTTTGACAAAAATTTAGCCCCCCCCCCTCCCTTCAATTTGGGCAATAAAATAGTGCAATGAGTAAAAATTTAAAATAAAACCATTGGGGAATGAAATGCCAATTTCTAACAAAAAGGGGGAGGGGGGAGAATGAGAGAAATTTTACTTAAATATCACTTAAGGCATTTGCCAATTTTGCCAGAATTTATCCACCCCACCCATCCTCAATTTGGGCAATAAAATAGGGCAAAATATGAATAAAATTAAATATAAAAATCAATTTGGGCATGATAGGACAATAATAATCCCACTCAATAGGGCAATAAAATAGGCAAATGAATAAAATGTAATAGAAAAATCAATTTAGGCATTCGGGGCAAAAAAAAGTCGTTTTGTTTTTACTTATTTTGTATTTAATTGGTTATAAAATCTAAATTTGGTGTTTGATCTAATGCATTTTACATTTATTATTATAGCTTTTTTTGTGGGCTCTCTAATAATGACATTCATTTATCCCTATTGTTTGGGTATTTGTTGTTACACCCAATTTTCCCAACTGCACGCCCATTTTGGGGTGGTTATATGTTTAGCCTCACTTAAATTTTTCAAATAAAATACAATATTTTGTGGGTCAAAAAATTTTTAAAAAAATCCTGTTAACATAACTTTTGATGCTGTTTATGAGATGTATTTACACCGAAGTGATCAGACCACTCCTTCACGGTGATCTTCTGAAAACCCGAAAAAAGGCTTGAAAACAGGAAAATTTTCGAAAAAATTCCTAGGGGGTTGCAAAATTTTTCTGCAAAAAACGACTAGGCTGATTGGAAAGAGCACAAAATTACCAACACACTGCAAAAGACCGCTTGTCTCTACGACCATTTTTCAATGAGACATGGGAGAATCAATTTCACTGTATTCAAAAGGTACTGTATTTCTTAAGGAAATAGTGATTCCATACACCGGAAAGGTTCAAACTCAAAACAGAACAACTCGAATCTCAGCAGATACAAGTCGCAGACCCACCATCCCAAAAGGAATTCTGAAGAGCATTTTGTGCTCTTTCGAATTGGCCTAGTCTCTTTTTGCAAAAATTTTTTTGCAACCCCCTAGGAATTTTTTTTCGAAAATTTTCCATATTTCAAGCCATTTCTGGGTTTTCTGATCACCATGAAGGAGTGGTCTGATCACTTAGGTGTAAATATATTTTTTTGATCTGCATCAAAAGTTATGCTAGCTGGAATTTTTTCAGATTTTTTGATCCACAAAATATTGGTTTTATTTTTTAAATAAGTTTTTGATGCGAAACATATGACCACCCCAAAATAGGGGTAAGGTACAATTTGGCTGATCGCATATTCGCCGAAGGTAATGAATTTGCACCTTTTGGGTATCATTTGAATCCCATTAAATATGCTATCGATCGGCATAATATTATTTGGCATTTGCTCTCTATTAAAAGATTATATGGGTTAATTTATAAAATTTTAGCCAATTATTATCCTCGGCCCCTTCACGGCCTCGTTACCATATTGCAAGTACATTCTTACAACTTTTTGGCACTCCATCTTTGGCACCGTTTGACTCTCGCTTACCAACTTTTCATCGTTGGCACTCTTTCTCCTTCCTAGAGCATTCCTTCTTTGGCACCGGTTGACTTTTCTTGGCATTCACAACAGTGGCACTGTTTTCTTTACCTTGGAATTCCTAACCATATCATGACTTCTATTTTCTGTGGCATTCCAGCATTGGCATTCAAGCCTTTTTTTATGCATTTTTCTGTCCCATGGTTCTACAACATTGGCAAACCAAATTCCCCTTTTTAGGCAATTCTAACATTGGCACATCAACCCCATCTTCCTTAGGCATTTTACAGTATTGGCACTTTAACCCCTCTTCCTTTGACATTTCTCAGCATTGGCATATCAGCCCCACTGTGTTTGGCATTTTCCAGCCTTGGCGCGAAAGTTCCTCTTTCTTTGGCATTTCTCACCAAGGCACACCAGGACAATTTCTTAGGCATTTTCCAGAATTAGCATCACTAATATTTGCGAAAAATCCCGAAATATTTAAATAAATATTTATAAAAAACGGCAAAATATTGAACAAAATACTAAAAAAGCGCAAAATATTGAATAAAAAATACAATTTTCAGTGCAAAAATCAAGATCGCGTTTTTATAGAAGAAATAAATAAATGATAAATTTATACGCTAATTTACTCACTGTTTATAGTTGCAAATAAAGTACTTTTCAAAACTCTCAGGCTAAAAACTCGTACGGTTGTCAGACAAAAATTTTTTTAATTGATATAAAAAACTATTTTTTCGAGAAATATTTAATTTACCTTTATTTTTCAAATTTTTTGCCAAAATCTTGTCAAGAAACAAATTTTTATTTTTAGAGGAATGTTTTCAAAAGATGATTCAAACTAAGACTTGAATTGTAGTTTAACAAAAGTTATATTCGACCTCTTTTAGAAGACGCAACCGAAATTTGGAATCCTAGAACTAAAAAAGATAAATATGTGAATAAAACATCTTAAACCAGAAAATTTTAATATATTTCCAATAAAAAAAATTCATCCTTTCCTTCATTTTTCCTTTGACTGTCTTAAATTTTTTTAAAAGCTTAATCAATTTTTTGTAATTTGAATGGCAAATAAGTCAATCAAAAGCTATTGGACGGTGCCAAAATTGTTAAATTTGGTTGCTTTAAAGCAAAGTTTGTAAAAGATGGCGGATTTACGAAAGCTCATACATGGCGGAATTTACGACACGCACTAGCACGCTTTATATTTTTTACAAAAATACGTGATATTTCAATTTGTAAATTCACTTCTCACATTCAGAAATAAAATAAAAAACGTCTTACAAGACTAATTCCATTTGTTGGAAATCTAACATCTCTTCATCCAAAAAGTATAAGCCGCCTTTGTCCTTTCTTTTGGATTTTTATTATTTGAATTAACTTGAATAAACTTTTGATTTTGTGGACAGAGAAAGAGCGCACTTTTTCGCTGGCGGGCAAATCGATTCAAAACCGTCTTTTTCTCGACCGCTCGCAAGAGCCGCTGCAGCGACCGTATTTCCACCCGCAAAAGCGACCGCAAGCAGTGCAAATGTGAGAACAATGTGTGCTGGCGAGTTTTAAAAGCCTCATTTAACTGGCAAAATGCCTAATTTCGGGTCAAAAAACCTCATTTTGAAAAAAAACTTAAACAGTAGAAATATCATTTATATTTTTTAACTCTATGATTTTTTTTTTTTTTGGCGGGGGGGGGGCTATAACCGAAAGGAGGGCTCTGCTCGAGAGAGGGGCTGTGTAGTTCAACCCCCTTCAAAAGGGGGCGGGGGGGGGGGCTATAATCGAGAGGGGGGATCTATTCGAATAAATACGGTACTTTCCGACGCATTACGTAATCTAGCTAAATAGGCAAAAAAATCTGCGTAGTATTATATTTAGGAAAAGATAATACTAAAGTAGTTACAAAATTTTTGGCAATCCTTAAGAATGGGTGTCCCTAATTTAACTTAGTATTTTGGTTTGAAAATTGGTACCCTGGGGTATTCAAAGGTTCTGAGCACGAATCTGAACTCAGATTTGTTAGCTTCATCCAATCTATAATTTTTTATCAATTCTATGGATTTTAGCAGGCGTGGGCCATCTTGGCGCGGTTTGATATAACTTTTCTCAGAAGCAACAAAACTAGGCATTCTTAGTATCATTCGATAGCTCTTGGTAAGGCCTATAAGCCTGCAAAATTTTAAAAAATTTGGTCAAGGTATTAAAAATTAGGTTGAAAAACTCAAAAAAAAAAACCTAATTTCGATTTTTTTTTTACTTTAACTTTTTTATACCTTGACCAAATTTTTTAAAATTTTGCAGGCTTATAGGCCTTACCAAGAGCTATCGAATGATACTAAGAATGCTTAGTTTTGTTGCTTCTGAGAATTATGGGTTTGTTCCGTTTTTTCATTGAAAATGAGAACCGATGAAAAACATATTTTATTAAATCTTAGATTGATAAAATCTTAGATTAGATGGTGTCATACGAAAAATTCAGGCGCCACCAGTCTCCTTGAAAAGTTACAAATAACAATTTTGAACTCTAAATAACAATGTTACATTTTAAAAAGTTAAATTAGGGACCACCATTCTTAAGGATTGTCAAATTTTTCAAAAAAAAAAACAATAAAAGGAAAAAAAAAAGAAGAATTGTTTACGAGATAAATGAAAAAGTTACGAAAATTTCAACCCCAAAAACAATACCTACACAATTAATTTCTAGAGAAAAGCTTCATTAATCAACAGGCATTTATCGGTCTAAACAACAACAATAATAATACAGCAACCCAAATTATGAACAACACGTGTCTGGGTATGTGATGAAAAGCGCAATTGCAGCAATCACTGCAAGGACCACTCCTGCACCAAAGAAACTGACATACACAACTGAGGCAATTTCTATTGCTTTAAAAATTCCGCCTATAACAAAGCAAAAAAGTGCTAATCCAGTCATGCTCCATGCAAAACAGCAACAATCAGAGTCTCGCTTGAATCTTCGGCTGCCTCGGCTACGGATGGAAGTAGTACGGTCCTTAGGCGCAGCAACAGCACATTGGCAACGTTTCTTTGCTGAAAATATGGAAACGGAAATTCTGCACAGGGAACAGTGCTTGAAGGGGTGCTAGTGCATTTCCTAAAAACCGCCACCTTTGCTGAATTTTTGTTACCATAAAAATTTAAAATTAAATTGTTAATTTATTAAATTATTTTAGGCTTTATCTGAATCTGACCATATATATTGTTTTCAGAGAAAATGGCGTTTGGCGCCCGCGTTTGTGCCCTCATTTTTAAGACGTGACTGGACAATCCGACAGTGGTCAATCCGACAACGAATTTAAATTTCAAAAATAATATCATGACTATTTGAACTTTTATTTTTCGATATTTCTCAGCGCTTATTCTGGTGCATTTGTTGGGATCTGGCATCCTGTAAACAATTGCGCGCAGATAAGCCAAAAAGGGACGATTTGGGCGATCCAAAAAAATGGCGCGAATTGCTTCATCCTGCTGCACATAATCATCTTACTTAGGCATTTAGCAGGCAAGCACTTATCAGCGAAAAACATTCGCATCACTTGGGCTTTCTGGGTCATTTCCTTTTGCTTTTTATTTGGTTTTCTCAATCGCCTTATTCAGCTCTTTTGGTTATTAATCTTACATATTTTTTTCTCTTTTCTTCACTGTCAGATTGTCCACTTCTGTCGGAATTGTCCGGGCGCCTTTCTAAGATGATGTTCGGGTGTGGGACCCCTTAGATTAATGACATTTTTTTCCCCAAAAAAGGAATTTCCAAATTTTTTCGAGGTCGTTATGATTTTATTTTTGGACAATTCTGAAAATAAAGGAAAAAGTTCAAAAAAATCAAAAGCCCTCCCCCCCCCCCACCCACTTTGGCTACCGGACGTTTCAACTATGACCGTTTCCCCAATGGGGTACGGGTCGTGGCTCTATGAAAATCCGACACTGGAAAATCCGACTCAAGCGGAAAATCCGACACTACTTTAAATTTTTAAAAATAATTTATGAACTTAACATAATATTGACACCCTTAAAATAGGGAAACTAAACCAATTTAACCCGAGCTTAATTTAAATAGGTTTTTCGATATTGTTTCTGCCATCCGATAGGTTATTGCCCGCTAATATTGAAGAGTGTGCCGATTGTTCCTAGTTGCATAAATCTCGGTGAGATTCATGTCTTGATTTTTAGCATATTTTTACTAAGTGATAAAACGAATACAAACATTTTTTTACACTCAAAAAAAATTATTTTGAAATTAAAGTTCAAAGTAAATTGATTTAGTTTCCAAAGGATATTAAATTAATTAAATATTATTTCAAAAAATTATAATTTTTTTAAAAATTTTATTTAGTGTCGGATTTTCCAGTATCGGATATTCCGCTTATGTCGGATTTTCCTGTGTCGGATTTTCCGCTTGAGTCGGATTTTCCAGTGTCGGATTTTCCGGCTCCCCTGGTCGTTTCGGCGCCCACGTTTCGGCGCCAGACTTATTTAAGGCTTTGTAACTTTTTTCATTGCGAACACATTTCACAAATTTAGTATCAATCGAAAGCTTTAAGGGTTTAGAAGGTATGAATAAGCTATTTCGAAGCGCATGATCAACTCAAAAAAGTTACAACTTGAAGAGCGCAAAAAAGTCAGAATTCTTGTAAGTTTTTATTCATAACTTTTTTATAGGTTGGTAAATTTTTTCGATTTTTAGAATCGGAGGAGTTTTTGAAAGACATTAAGTTTAAAGAATTAGGTTACCTAAGAAAAAACTTATGGCGTTCTAAACCTGGCTGGCGCCGAAACGTTCGTGGCCCTCCCCAATGACCGTTTCAATTTCAACATATTTTTGAAAATATCACAATGCCAAGAAATTGAAAAATAATTCCTTTTTTTTACTAAGCATCCTGGCTGTGCAATATAGAATAAATTAATTTAATTTAATGTTAAAATAAAAAATTAGCCAGAACTTCTTTAGTCTAACGAAGTGAAACAGCGAGAGATAGGAATTATTTTCTTTAGTTTAATTGGCATTATGATTAACTCGGGCCAACACAATTCAGTGTGCCTTGAAAAAGAGACAATTCAGTGTCTAGAAAATTTTGATTACCAATTTACGGAAAAAACACATGAAATCTAACAAAATTTTTGATAGTTTTTTTTAATCTAAGGCAATCATTTAATTCTGTAAAATATGAGCATAATAACATCTTTTTCAGGCAAGCAGATTTCAAGAAAAAAGGAAAAAGGTCCCAATTAAGTAATTGTTGAAGCTACTGATAATTTTTTCCAAGACCCCAAAAGTTTTAAATACACCGGAATTGACGGCACGGCATGTCTCCAGACCGCCATTTCCGGACCGCCTGAAAACCTACGCCTAGTTTTTTTTGAAAACCCAACCCTAGTTAGGAAGATTTTTTATTTCTTTTTTCAAAATAAAAATATGGTTGGGTTCCAAAAAAACTACTAAAAATTGCCTGACTAAAATGAATAATGTTTTTAATAATATTATTTAATTATTATAGATAATGAAAAGTGCAAATAAAATGAAATTTAACTTATATTTCCATAGGAAAAGTGCAAATAATATTTATAATAATATTATTTAATATTTTTATAGACAATAAAAAAGTGCAAATAATAAAAATAATTTTAACAAATATTCCATAGGAAAAGTGCAAATAATGTTTTATAATAATATTATTTAATATTTTTAGACAATGAAAAAGTGCAAATAATAAAATGAAATTTTAAATTATATTTTCATAGACAATAAAAAAGTGCAAATAATAAAAAATAATTTTAACTAATATTTCCATAGGAAAAGGTAGAAACATCATTCGGATTACTTGGCATAATTATTTTTGCTTAAGCCTATAAATAGTAATGCCGAATATACATAAAAATGAAATATTCATTCATTAAATTATTTTTCTTTTTGAATTGGCCAATGAATTCTGCATTTTTTGGTTTTTAATATATATTTATGGTTTAATAATAAGCAAAAACGAATAAATAAATTCAGAAGGTTATCTTTTTGTCTTACTTTTCAGAATTAGTGAAATTTGCTTGAAACTTAGATCTTTTTCACCTCCTTTAAAAAGGCAAAACCATGTTTTCATTTTTTTAGCTGAAAAATGCATTCGCTCTATGT
>JBDPZO010000080.1:0-17226 GCA_039877585.1 Heterodera filipjevi
TTTTACCATCTTATAGACCACTGAGACAAAAGTCCAAATATTTATTGCAACTGAGAGCCAAAACCGAACCGCCGTGTTTAAGTGCCAAAATCCAAGTTTTTCATACTTTTTCGCTCATAACTTTTATTACTCGGACCAAATTTTTTGAAATTTTGCAAGCTCATAGTATTTACAATAGCTATCGAATGATATTTAAAATTTTATTAAGCTTTTCTTCTGGAAAAAGTTAATCGCATTATAACGCGCGGCGCCGAGTTGGTTGGCGCCGAGTTGACCCGGTCCGCATCTGCAAGCCCTGATATAATTATAATTAAAATATTTTTGATATGTATGTACATGATATTCATGTTAATTGGATGCATTCTGGAGCAGGCCCCAACCAGGGTGGCGATCTCGAAAGTCCAAAATGGTGGCAAATGCCACTCAAGAGGTGGTAAAATCGTCACCCTGGCCCCAACGCTAGGAGAGCGAAAATTTTGATCAGATCAGATCCCCATGAAGGAGTGATCTGACTGAGTCGGTGTAGCTATATTTTCGATCATTTGCAACTATTTTATAACAATTTTTGATTGTGATTTAAAAATTTAAACAATGTGATTTAAAAATTTAAACACAATTTGTCAAAAATTTCGATTCAATAATGATTAGAGACCGGAAAAAAGGCATCAAAAATCGCCAAAAAGGCGCCTAAAAAAGGCATAAAAAGTTGCAAAAAAGGCATGAAAAAGCATGAAAAAAAAAGAAAATTTTTTTATAGGGTAAATTTTTCTGAAAACTTTTCCATTCTCAGGGCTGTACTTTTTCAAAATTTGAAAGGTCAATTTTTAGGGGTCAATTTTTTCATTTTTTACTATTTTTCTTAGGGAATTTCCCAAAAATTATGAAAAAAAAACCCAAAAATGCCAAAAAAAAGGCACCAAAATGGCAAAATGCCAAAATAAGGCATTTAAGGCACGAAAATCCCGAACCACAAAATCCGGTCCCTAATAATGATTCCGAGGGTGATTAAATGAGCCGAATCCCATGGTCCAAGGCTAACCAGTGATGCTTTTTTACCCCGTTTTCGTGGCATTTGCCCCTATTTTGAGGGTCTTGCCACTATTTCGCCCCTATTTTTATCGTTGTCCCTGTTTTTGGATTTTTGAATATTAGTTCAATTTCTTATAGAAAATGCCAAATGTTAATAAATATTCTTAATTTTTTTACTATTTTCTAAGTAAAAAACTTTTCAAAAAAACTAGGGGGGTAAGTTTTTACAAAAATTTTTGGGTACGATGTTTTTATTTTTGGGTTGGCGCCGAAACGTGAGCGCAGAAATGACCCTGGCGCCGAAACGTTGTTGGCGTGGTGCGACATTTGGGGATTTGACATTTGGGGACCCGACATTTGGGGACCGACATTTGGGGACCCGACACTTAGGGAACCCGACATTTGGGGACCCGACACTTAGGGAACCCGACATTTGGGGACCCGACATTTGGGGATAACCCCGACATTTGGGGACCCGACATTTGGGGACCCGACATTTGGGGATTTTAATAAAACAAAAGAAAACCTTATGGGGAATATGCAACTCAGCATATGCACTCCCTTGCCTGCTTTGGCCAGAGTTAATTTATCTCAAAAATTAAATTTTTTTTTAAAAATTAACTCTGTTTCCAGACTCAACCACGTGGAGGTAGCAGACTTTGAGTCCACACAAACCACAACACAATACAAAACACAACATTAAAAAATACCCATAAATTTTGTAAATTTTATAAAAAAAAAGCCTTTCCCAAGGGCCAACGGGATCACGAAGAATACAAATCTAAACCTCATCCGGGTCTTCCCAATTTTCAAAGTCATTTCGCATCAGTCGGTACTGTAGTGTTCTAAGGTGTGTAAGAATTTCGTCATCATTTGGGTTCTCAATCAGGTCAAGTCCCTCAACAAGATTACGAATTGCCAAGTCGTTGTCTCTGTATGTTTTTTTGCGCTCACGAATTCTTATTCCCTGCGTTGGGTCCAGTTCGTATTGTCGAAGCGATCTGCTGCGATCCGTTCTTCCTTCTTCAAAACAGTGATAACCCTACAGACTATTTTAGATTAATGATGGTTTTAATAATCTCTAACCTTGACAGTGGGGGATGAACACTTTTGAATTGGCCTCTCAATGCAAGATGAAATCCTTCTTGAGCGTTATTTGTACGCCCAAAGTCCTGCAACACACTTTCATGGTGATTCCAAGCCGGAATAGGAAATAAGGGTTGTCTGCCACCGTGACCATGAACATATGTTCTTAAACAGATTTTAATAGTTGTGCCAATTAATAAAATAACACCTCCCAAAATAATCGAAAATTGCGATCGGTTGGCCACCATCTTGAATATCTTGTATAGCCAACTGATTAGCCCTTTCACGAAGTAAATAAAAGGCGGGAACAACTCGGATTTCTTGAAGAAAGGATAAAGCAGCTAAGCTGCGGACCAAAAACAGAAATTGGTGTTATTCCAAGATGTTCATGCATTTTCTATTAGGAAGGACAAATAAAATTTTTTCATAAAAAAAATTTTCATAAAGATTTTTGCATGCATTAATACCTCCAGAACACGGACATATGAAGCCTCAGCCTTGTTTGCCATCAAAACAAAAGCTGCCGGAACACTACTATGCTCAATCAAACAATTAATTGTGTATAATTGGAGCAAATTTTTAGGAGCAACTAAATCAATTATAATTTGACTAAAAAAAAATAATTAACTTTTGAAGGTTCCATCAGACGCCCAATCTCGATATGTTCGAAGACGCCTAAGACCCTCATCGGTCGCGTAGATCAAAAATACAACATTATCCGGCTCATCGTCCCGGCTGTCGTAAAGGAGAAATCGGTTAAGTTGTAGGTCGGTACGAAAAGATCCCTACAACATTCCTGATTCATCATACCAAAAAAAGATTCAAACTTCAATAATGATATTTTGAAGTTCATTTGCGTCGACATTTTGGCGTTCAGGAATTTCTCTTTGTCGCTCAATTGATCGTTGCAGCGATGAAGTTGATGGTAAGTGCATCCGCGCTTCATCTGTTAACGCTTCACGTTGTTCAGCAATTATGTTTCTCGGTTGTGCTTCTGGCTGTTGTCGTGCCATCGCTTTCATGTCCTCTTTAGCCATTCGAGACTTAATTCTTTCAATAAAAGGCTATTTTAACTACACAGATTAAGGATTTTATAAACTTAAAAATTCCGATGAGACCTCGTGTGCCACGGCGTCTCTGGGATGATTATGACCCGTAACAATATGAACTGGTTCAAAACGGCCAAAAGGGGTATGTGCCCTTCCGTTGCATGTGCTTTTAATGCATGACCAAAATTGTGTTTCCCCATCTTTTGAATGACTTTTTTGTTTGTATTCGTAACCGTCATTCCAGAGAAGTTCACGGTTTTTTGTAGTGCGTGGGGATTCGACTGATGGAAACCCCAATAAAATAATAAGAAATATCATTTTAAAATAAAATATCAACGCTTATTTAGTTATTAGCTGGCAAATGAAATGAGAATAAAAATAATTTTATCCGTCGACACATTTTCCCCTTCTCGGCTGTCACTTTTCTCCCCCAGCGGCCCTTGTTTTTCATTTTGTCGCACTTCCCTTTTCGCTCTTCTCTTGCTTTAATGAAAAACAAAAAGTGCCATTTGCCGTCGTTCCTTAGTGACAGCCGTCCGCCACTTCCCTTTTCGCTCTTCTCTTGCTTTAATGAAAACAAAAAGTGCATTTGCCGTCGTTCCTTAGTGAGAGCGTCCGCCACTTTCCTTCACGTTGTTTATTTTATAATGTATTTTTGTAAGTATTTTTTTTGAATAAATGAAAACTATTTTTTTACTTTTTCTTTTAACAATTCGATTTGATTCAACTTTCGAACATCCAACACGAAAGCCAAGAGCTATAGCAGCTTTAGCAAAGCTTGGTGCCTCTTTAGTTGCTTTGAAAAGTAATATGTAATTATTTAAAAATTATCTCAATCAATAATATTTATAGCCTTTTTTGCGACTCATGCAGCATTAACGGCTTCTACGTTGGTTTTGCTTGCTGCACTTGGTACGGATGTCTACTTGGCAATTCAGCTAGTTCGGTGTTAGTTACGAAATTAAAAGTCAAAATAAAAAAAAATGATTTTCAGTGGAAGAACGATATGACGAGCTCCTAAAAGATTTTTTTCCTTTACGCTTTTTGCTTGATGATTATGCTTTTTCAGTATCGGCAAAGGACTACACTCCGGAACATTTTTTTAGCATTGTTTCAAAACAAATGGACCGCCAAACCGGTGAAATTTGCCTAAAATGTATTATTTGGTGCAATTTTTGAATTAAAAAAAAATGTAATTAAGCAAAAAGTGGCGAAACGCGAAAAATCAAAAATTCGAAGTCAGATATGGGCATTCTGATGCTTTATGCAGTAAAAGGCGACGAGCCATTAGAATTGTTTGGATGTCCTTGAAATTGAGCAAATATTAATTATTACTGCAATTAATCCCGTTGGCCCTTGGGAAAGGCTTTTTTTTTATAAAATTTACAAAATTTATGGGTATTTTTTAATGTTGTGTTTTGTATTGTGTTGTGGTTTGTGTGGACTCAAAGTCTGCTACCTCCACGTGGTTGAGTCTGGAAACAGAGTTAATTTTTAAAAAAAATTTAATTTTTGAGATAAATTAACTCTGGCCAAAGCAGGCAAGGGAGTGCATATGCTGAGTTGCATATTCCCCATAAGGTTTTTTTTGTTTTATTAAAATCCCCAAATGTCGGGTCCCCAAATGTCGGGTCCCCAAATGTCGGGTCCCCAAATGTCGGGGTTATCCCCAAATGTCGGGTCCCCAAATGTCGGGTCCCCAAATGTCGGGTTCCCTAAGTGTCGGGTCCCCAAATGTCGGGTTCCCTAAGTGTCGGGTCCCCAAATGTCGGTCCCCAAATGTCGGGTCCCCAAATGTCAAATCCCCAAATGTCGGGTAGCCGTTTTTCGAGACTCTTATTCTATTTTTTCCACCAGGGCCATTTTTAAGAAATTTATGAAATGACGATAGTACTATGTCTATACTCACAGATCCGCCCCGAGTTAGCCTCAGAGATGCTATAACGATGTCCAAAATAGGGGCACCGAGGTCGGAAAAAGAGGCAAAAAAGGGTAAAGATTTTTCAAAATAGCGGCAAAAGGGGGGGCCAGAAAAAAAAAGGTTAAAAAAACAAAACACCCTGAGCCTAGACAGAGACTCAACATTTCGGGCCACGTTTTGGGCCCGGTAATATTTCGTGCCTAAGCCTAAGAAAATTAAGAAATTTTCCAAAATGGGGTAAAAAAAATTTCCCAAAAACTATGGTTTTCTTAGTGTATAAGTTAACCGTCTATTATGTTCTGCCTTAGGGGTTCCTCTAAACATCATTACTCTAAAAATGACCCATCTCTTTTTCCCTGTTAATTATGCACAGGTTTCAATTGTTTCAAATGCCTTTAATGACTGTCTGTCTGACTGACTGATTGTCCCGTCGTGTTTGTGCCGTTCTCGTCTCAGTCAATTTCCCTGCGCACATAGTGCCGTCTGGGTTCTCTGCCCTCAAAAGGCCTGAGGCAAAATGCCAGTCGATAATGCCCTAAGGGCATTTTCAGTGGGGCGGTGTTTGTGTGTGTGTCATTCTCTTCTTTCTGTCCTTGGCATTATATTCATTTTGTTCCAATTTTGAAACAACCACAAAGTCGTCGTGTGGATGGCCAAATATCAAAAAGGTGGGCTCTTATTTGTGTAAGAAAAGGTTCTTTTTCGGCAAATTTTCCAAATCCCGACAAAACATCAAAAAATTAGTGTTTTTGTCCATTTCGCCCGCCCAGAAGATGGACTTTTTGATAATCCTATTCATCCAAAGTAAAGTGACAAAAATTCACCCAAATTTTCAATGGCAATGTTGTCTATTTACCCCAAAAATTCAAAAATATTTATTTAAATATTTTATTTATCTTCATATATTTTTTTTCTGATATTGACGTTAGCAAACAAAAACTATGTTTTTCTTGCATAATTAACTCATAAAACAAGGCTGTGGGAAATTTCATTAAGTTAAAATTAGAAAAAATGTGGTAAAAAAGTGATCATTATTTCTCGCTTACTTTTTTAAAAAAAATTATTTTATTTTTCGATTCGTCAAGTTTCGTAATTTTTTTTTTTTGCATTTCCCCATCAATTAATTAGAGACCTCAATTACAAAGGCATTTGCGCCGCCAATTTGGAGACAACGGACCACGACAATAATGAGGAGGACGGTGGTGTCGAAAGTCTGCAAAATTTTGACACTGTTGGCAAAGGCGGTGCCAAAGAGGAGGACGGGTTGGAAATCATTCACACCATTTTCCCCCTCGGGGGACGACCTTTGTCAGCGCTTCATCCTCAGCTGGTGCCCCAATACTTTGAGGAGCCCTTAGAATTGTAATGTTTGGCACCAACTTTTTCACCCATTTTTTACATATCCAAAAATGCCAAAATATCCGTGTCTGTGCAAACACTGAAGCCGAAATTAACACAAAAAATCCAAAACAATACCCTGGACTTCCTGAAGTAAAATAAAGGAAAATTCGGAATTTTGCCCATTTCTGGTCAGAACCCGGATTCATGAAATTCATTTTTGTGATTTGTATGTTTTTCGGCAATTTAGGGTTTCGGTTTCGTCAAAATTTTTCTTTTTTTTTTTTGGGTTCGATTTCAATTTTGTTTTTGTGCCCGAAAAAAAAAGATTTTTTTTTGGTTTTCGTGCAACCATCGGAACTCGACTTTTTTGGTTTAGCCAAAAAAAAGTGTTCAAGCTCATGCGCTAAAGGGGTTCGTTGCTTGCGTGATCACTTTTAAGGCTGGACAAAGAGACAGAAAGAATCACATACAAATAAAAAAGAAGTCATTTTGCCAAAAGATTCGACGAGTTCGGTTTTCGGCATGCAGACGAATCGGCGGATGCGCCGCAGGCGACGGACCCAACGCTGGAAAAGCCGCCACTGGAAAGCTCATCGCACAGGTAAAGTCAGTCAGGGATGTTTCGCGTCACACGGATAAAGTCTGAACCCGGCGTCCCGAAACCCGACCCAACTTTTTGGCCGTCTCGACCCGAAACCGGCCCGACATTCCTTCCTCTGGAACATACCTCTGGTGGAGTAAGTGGTAAAAATAATTCATTTGAGTTACCATACCCAAATGCGTTCGTCAGAATCGGTCTTAAATGCATATAAACCAGGGATGGCGACGATTTCTAATTTCTGATGTTTTTTGGCAAAAAAATGGGAATGTACTTTTTCAAAATTGGACTCAAAAATAAAACATTTTTTTAAAAATTTCCCTTTCTTTTGGGACCGGAATTCCGAGAAAAATTTTGCCGTCGGAATTCCGATTTCTGATTTTCTGAAAATTTTTGGCCATCAGAATCTGGTTTTCCGAATTTTCAAATCAGAGATAGTCGCCATACCTGATATTAAACGTAGAGGAAATGCAAATTAAGGGCGCGTTTTTTTACGCAAAAAATAGTGTCAAATGTCCCCAAAAAAATAGAATTGCCCCCCCCCCCCTCCTTTATAGGTGATATCACTTCCTGATCAGTGAGTGATCACTTGGAAAGTTAATCCAGGTTCTTAGACGAAAACTGAAAACATATGAAGTCAAAAGGAAGCGGAGCATGGGAGTAATGGAAAATTATGGGAAACCCAAAAAGAAACTATTCAATGGCTCAGTTGGTTAGAACATTCATAAGTTGCCAAGGGGCTGTGGGTTCGGATCCCATCGATTATTTTGGCATTCATTTTTGGCACAAAATGAAATCAGAATGCGATGGTTGGCACTGATTGAAAGTGCGCATGCCCAAGTGGAGGATGAGCTGTGCTGGGCCAAGGTGGACATGCAACGACTACGGCACACGCCCAAATTCCTTCCGATGGTCAACGACGGCGGCATTCCGCACTCGTTGAGGCCATTCCTATGGCCACGGCTCTGCAGTGCCACGGATAAGCGCAAAAAAAGTTACCATTTTTTTGGTGGCATTTCGCCCGTTGAATTCGAAATTAATCCCAAATTTCCGGCATTCCTTTAGACCAGGCAGGGCTCCCATTTTTTGTTCTTATTTCTTACTCTAAAGTAAGCAAATAAGAAATATTGTTTTTCAAAAACATTTTAAAGCGATTTCTTTAATGTTTTAATTCGTTTGGGAATTGGTCTTTATTTACTCTTTTGCCAATGCCGTCTATTTGCAATGAATTTGGCACACACTTTTCAGCTCCATGTAATTACGCAAAAATTGTGCGGAAGAGCGGCAAGGAATGTGTGCCGGGCATCAATGTTCAAATTGAAAAGTGAGTTAGACCACCCGTACAGTAGTGCTGTTGGAGAGTCTCGGTCTCGACTCGAGAAAAGTCTCGGGTATTTCTGGTCTCGGTCTCGAGTTCTTAGTCTTGAAAACCGGGACTTTTACCCCCTAAAGATTAGCTTTTCGTTAGCTACCAAAGATTATATTTGTATTGGAATTTTAATTTAAATATTAAAAGACATTCTGCCACTTTTAGTAAAGTTGGTTAAATTTGATTTATTTTTTGTGCAAAACCTCTTTTCTTAAATCACATCCATTTTCAAAAATTTACTCCCGGCGGCGCCTATCGGCACCGCCGGATGCCGACCCCTCACAAAGTTTGAATTTTTGGGTTTTGTAAAGGATTAAAAAAAATTATCATTGAACGCGAATAAATATTATGTTTTATTTTAATTAATGAAAATTACAATTAACTACAGGGATGCCAGATGAAAATTTTTAAAAGTCATTTTAAAAAGAATTGTTATTCTAAGACCAAGTCGATAGGCGGGCGCCACGGGGAAAATTTTGAAAATTTGTGTGTGATTTTCTAATCGATTTTGGCCTAAAAATAGCCATTTTAATTGTTTTTTTTTTTCAAAAAATCGCGAAAAAATCAAATTAAAACCCATCTTTGACCCCTTCAAAAGCCCCAAAATTATGTAAAAAAAGACCGGCACACTTGAAATATATGATTTTTATTAATTTTTTAAATTTTTTAAGTGCATAAAAAAATCTCAAGTCTCGACTCTAGAAAAGTCTCGAGTTTTTTCTAGTCACGGTATCGGTCTCGAGCAACACTACTGAGCATATCGACCTTTCCTTTCGATAACCCGAATTTTGGTGGCTCAGTGTAAGAGGAGCGTGCGACAATTTGCCTATTAAGCTAAAATCAAAAATTTATCCACTATATGTGGGCAAAACGTCGCGTAGTCGTTAGGTCGTTTTCCCACAATTTAGACAAATTTTCGTTTTTAGCTTGGTAGGCAAACTGTCAACTCACAGTATGAGGGAGTTATTAGGGTTGTCGGTTTGAAGTGGAAAAACCCAAGAAAATTCCGTTTCGTTAGCCGAAATGTTCGGTTTCGGTTCAGTTAACCAAAACGGCCGGTTTTGTTCGGCCGCTTCGGTTTCAAAGAATTTCCAGAAACCGAAACAACTCCAGTTAAGAGCTTAATTCGCTGTCATGCTAAATAATCTCGAACATAGCTAATTTCGGGATACGGGGTTTGAAAACTTACCAAGCCTGGTAACTTTAAGGGACCTTCTGCGTACCCTGCCCACCCATTTGTGCTTCGGCCGTCCCCATTCGTTGGGCATTGCGCCCCTTCGGCGCGTGCTCCGTGCCTTGGCATTTCTGTTCCCCGAAATTGGCTATTGCCAAGGCATGGCATTTGTGGTCGCCTCGTTGCTGTTGGTGTGCTGCGAGGAGAACACATTTTGGGCAAGTTTTGCTTCCAAATGCATTTGCATTTGCTTTTTAACGATGCCAAAGAATTTGTTGAGACAAGAAAAACTCGGATTCCAAGTCTCATAGGTTTCTTTTTCTTGAGACGAGACTCAGATTGATTCAAGGAATACGTATCTTGGTACCAATTCTCGGTCTCAAACAGGGTCACGGAATAGTGCCTTATGACCAGGGCGCGCAGATGAAAATTTTGAAAATCATCATTTGGCTGGCAAAAAAGCATCATTTGGGGTGGAAAAGCATCATTTCGGAAAATTTTATTCCAAAAGCAAAAAAAAAAAACGGTAAAAATGACCAATGTTTTTTTTTTCGTTCTCCATAATATTTTAGCATTTATTCTGAACCTTTTCAGCTGTTTTTAATTCTTAAAAAATTCAAAGGGTCGGGCCCGGCGGCGCCTGGAAATTTTGAAAAATTGGGGGTATTTTGGTAACAAATTTTGCGCCAAAAAAAAAGCCAAATTTTTTGGTGTTTTTGTTTTGATTTGCTAAAGGATTTGGGCCTAAAAATGGCCGTTTTTGAGGATTTTTACTAGAGACCGGACAGGGCCGGGCCCGGCACAGGGTTTTGCAGGGCCCGGCGACCCGGCCCTGCGTTTTTTTGGAAAAACAGGGTTGACAGGGTTTTAAGCGGCCGGGCCCGGAACCCGGTCGTTTTTGAAAAAGGCCAACCCGGCCCGGCCCTGCGGAATTTGACCGGGTTTTACAGGGTTATGATCTTGGCAAGAATTGAAATTTCATAGCAAAAATGCAATAAAACTGAAAAATACACCCCTAAAAATCGACTTTTTGATTTAATTGAAGAAAAATTTTGTTGATACAAAAAATTTTCTTGACAACATAATGAAAATTCCAAAACATTTTAACAATTTATTTCAATCTCGGCATTTTTCGTCCAGTTTTTAGCAACTATTTTGTTAACTATTTCGCGATTTAGCACCTAAAAAACCGAGACCTACTTATTATATAATAAGGATGTTGTAGTAAACAGACATTTTATAAAATGAACCTTATTTGGGAAAGGTAAAGTAACAACAAAAAGAAATTGTTATTGTAATTTTGGAACATCCGTGATGTCTTTGATTATCGTCGTTCAAAAATTTCACCCCAAAGGGGTGAAATGCTTATTTTTTCAAACAAAGCTATTCCCCAGGTCAATTATAATTATTCCGGTCTCTAATTTTTACCAAAAAACCCCGAAAATCACCAAATTTCCAAAAAAAAAAAACTACAAAAATCATCATATCATCATCAAAAAAAAAAAAAAAAATCATCATTGACCCAGTCAAAAGCCACAAAATGATGATAAATTATCACATTTTTGAGCCCTGGTTTTATTTAAAAAAATTCTGTGTGCCAAAAATTGTGGCATTATGCCATTGCAGATGATGTGCTCACTGATCGAAGACATTTTGCCCGCCTCATTCTATTCACCATCGTTGCTCGGAGTTCGTGCAGATGAGCGCGTTCTGCGCCATCTGATCCAGGCAATAAATGACACGGGACAGATGTCCGGGATTAGAAGTGGGATTAATACAAAAAGAATAGAGAGAGCTCTTATCAGGCACGGCATTGTGTTCTATCGGGCCGGATCGGTTCGGGATAAGATCCGGGAGTAAGACTAGGGTTGTAACCGGTGGCACTGTTCGGCACGGTATCGGTATATCGCAGATTTTTGGGTATTTACCTATTTACTAGGGTAGCACGGTACCTGTACTTTTGGAAAAAAGCGGTACCTGTACTTTTCAGGTTGAAAACCCGGTACTATTTGGCTGGGAAAACCCTACTAGTACCGATACCGGTCAAAACCGGTACTAGGTACTCATTTGTACGTTTTTTCAGTACCAGTACCGGTACCGCGCTACCCTAGTATTTACGTTCCGTATACCGTACGAAATATTTTGGCGATTTCGGTAAACATACGGTAGTATCGGTATTATACCGTAATACCGATCGGTATACCGTACAAATATTTTGGAGATTTCGGTAACTTTCGCTACCGCTATTACACCGTACTGAAATATTTTGGAGATTTCGATACTACCGTAAATCGCATTTATCGTACACTATTCAGGATTAGACCACAAATGTCGTACCAATCTGGTCTTATTGTTAAAGGTGCACATGCCCGAACTGACGGAGCTGTTGGGCGAACTCAACTTGGACACTGCCACAATTTTCATCAATTGGTCTGATCTTTTTTAATCATTGAAAAAGCTGTTCAGTGATCAATGGGAAATGGTCAGAAAATATTCTATTCTGATCACTAAACATAGAGAGAAGAATTTTTTGAGATCGGATCAGGGATTCCAAAATCGGCCAGGGATTGCTCGGGACCCTGGGAAACCCAGTGTGATTCCGCTCTCTCTTATCATCTCTACACAAAAATATTGATTGATCAAATTGAAGAAATGAATTGCACTGATCAGACGATGAAACTTTTTTGGTTAGTTAAAAAAGATTTAAAATGAGAACTAACCTAATTTAACATCTCTCCTGCTGATCAACTCCCATGCTTTAGAGCTGTCCTTATCGCTTCTCATTTTCGGAGAGTCCAAACTTGAGATTTCGGTAAAATTAAAAAAAGTCAAAAAGCTTGCGTTTTCAAAAAAAAACCAAAACTTTTGAGAGAAAATTTTTAAAAAACTTCAAGAAATACTGAAAAAGTAAAATATTCAGTATTTTTTTTTTTGAAAAAATACGTTTTTTTGTTTTTTTTTTTTCGGCGACGTTTTGGACGCAACGTTTTGTCCCTGCCCCGTTGTAAAACAACCTGGACACTAAGGAAACTTTGATACTGAATTTTCAAAAAACCTTAGAGCCTGTTTTTCCAGGCCCCTTATTTTGTAAATTTACCCAAAAATCTTTTTCTTTTTTTTTTTGCTTCAAGGTTGATCACTTTGCTTGCCTCTGCACTCTCTGCCCGTCTTCTGTTTCGTGTGTGGGACCATTTGTTCATCTTCGGCTCCACCACCGTGTTCCGTGCCATTTTGGCCCTTTTGAAGCTTGCCGATGGCACTTTAGTGCCGTCCTCAAATACCGCCAATTTGTTGAACCAAATTTTGCGCATTCCCTCCACCATTGGACGGCCCGAGCATCTTCTGGAGATGGCACAATCCTTTGAATATTCGGTCACCGATCATCTGGTCGCTGAGCTCAGGAAAAAATATCAGGTCCGGCAATAGGTGTGGTCACTGCCCGTTACCCGGATCCCGAACGCCGCCGACCTTTTTCTCATCCCGAAACCCGACGTCCATTTTTAAGTCGACCCGTCACCGAACCCGTTTTTTTCTCTCCCAGACACGAACAACTTTATTTCTTGTCCTGAAACCCGGTTCCCGACCCGAAATTTTGTGGGCCGACAAAACCGACATCCGACCCTATATTCGTTTCGGTTTGCCGCAACCCTGGCTGGTCGGTAATCTAACCAAATTTACGACCTTGAGCCCTAACTCTAAAAAATTTTCTAATTTTGATTCCGACTCCAGTTGAGAGTCTTGATCTCGATTCCTTTCTGAATTTAAAAAATCAAATTCATCACCTATACCGTGAAATCCCCCATTATTTGGGTCCTTAAAAACTCGTGACGATAGCCTCAGGAGGCTTTGTTCTGAAAGTAATCCTCATTATTCGAAAGTAACACAATAAACCATTATTACGGAGTTCTTTTGTACAAAATTGAACGTAAGACGGGCGCCAAAAAAAATACCGTATTCACTCATTGCGTACAGTGGTGATTCCAACTCTCCCATTCTGTTCAGGGCATTATGATGGCCGAAATTGGACTGATCAGCAATAAAAACAATATCCGATCGGTGGATGCCGGAGGCGCAAATGGAAGAGAGGAAAATTTGCCAAAACAAACGACGATGAAGCGCAAATTGCACAGATCCAAAAGTGTGGTGCGACGCATTTTCGACAAAAAAGAGCGGAAGCAAAGTGCGGAAGACGACCTGCGGACAAAGAACATTCGCCAGACAGAATTGGTGTTGGACCTGCGCAATGCCATCTTACAAAGTGCGCGGCCAATGGCATTTTTTGGGGGAATGCCGTAACATTGAGGCAGAGGGGGAGGGGGGGGCGACAAAAAGGGCTTTTTGTAAAATGCGCTCCCTATGGCATGCGGCGACAAAAAAAAGGCATTTTACAAAAGCCGATGCCGACGGGGTTTTTGGGACAATGCCATGGTATTTGGTGGGGGCAAAAAAGGCCATCCTTTAAAGTATGATGCCGTGCCATTTCTGTGCGATACCGGCAAACAGATGAAAAATATGCCATCTTAGAAAATTAACTGTGCCATTTTGGGAATCCTAAAAAATGGCATTCTTCCTCATAATTTCAACCGCCCAAAAACCCCACACAGTTTGTGCCCATTTTGCTGAGTGCCAAGAGGCATGGCATCGTGGCCTCCCGCCGGTGAACACACAAGCGGACTATTCCGCCGGCTTTGATTTGCACAAGGAGCGCGAGCAGTTCCTCCGTGCACGGCACGAAGGACAGAGGCGGGGACGAGCACTGATCAACTTTGATCAACGGGACGACGACGATTTGGGATTTAAGAAAAATGATCTGATCACCATTGTGTCGGAGAAGGACGACCACTGTTGGATGGGCGAGCTGGACGGAAAGTGAGGAAGCGATTGGGGAGGTAGAGAAGTACTGTAGTGCAGGGATGGATCACTTACCAACTACTGTAATTCGACCGAGAAATTGCACTTAAACCGTTCAAAATGAATGAATCGTTTAGCGATTGGGGAGGTAGAGAAGTACTGTAGTGCAGGGATGGATACTTAACAACTACTGTAATTCGACTGAGAAAATTGCACTTAAATCGATCAAAATGAATGAATCGATTAGCGATTGGGGAGGTAGAGAAGTACTGTAGTGCAGGGATGGATACTTAACAACTACTGTAATTCGACTGAGAAAATTGCACTTAAATCGATCAAAATGAAGAGATGAATTGATTTAATTGTTATTTGATACAGCCAAAAACTAATCCAGGTACTAATCTAAAGGTGTTAGTCGATAAAAATTAATTGTACCAGAACAATGGGAGTGATCAGTCAGACAGAAGTCGTAATTCGTTTCTATTTCGCAATTGATTGCTCCCTATATTGGCTAAGTATTCAAATGGAAATCAAGTTGATCAGTAAGTTAAGTTCGGCATATTTGGTACCGTCTTCTTTAATTTACTGCATTTTATTGCTAATTGATCAGCTAATTGGTATAGTCAGCAACCAATCAATAAATAATCAATAAAGCCAATTTATGATCATGAATTTTTAGGCGAGGATGGTTTCCGGCAAAGTTTGTCAAGGTGGGTGATTAACACCCAATATTTGCATTAATTGTCCTTGCAATTCTAAGCTGATTGACGAGCGTGGCAAGGACTATTGCGCCCGCGGGGACGAAGTAAGTGTCAGTTGGACGCGGGAAATTCAGTCTCACAACGGACCACCCAGAATTTCAACCACACCACAGATGGTGTGTGCTCGTGTTGCTGAACTTGTCCGTGGCCCATTGGCATTTGCGTTTCACCAAATCCTTTGCCATGGGTGAGAGAAGCGAAGTGTTGGTCATTAGTGCGCTTGTAACCCGTAAATCCCGACGGGCATTTCCCGTCCTGGAACCCAATCCCGGGTTTGGTGGGCCGACCCGAACCCCCGATTTAGACTCCTGGTAACCCTGGATAGCGTTACACTCGTTGGCCCGACGATTTTGGTAATTTTATGCACATTCTGACAATCCCCCCGACATTCCCCAATCATACGCTTTCAATTGGCATTTGCTGTATCCGCAGATTCGTATTTTTGAATAATTTTCGACATCTTTTTCATAATATAAATTGCCCTACTTTTCTCCCTTTCCAATCAGTGCCATTTCCCCATAAACTTGTCTTGTCCAATCTCAAGCCAATCCTTCTGTTCATCCCCAAATGTAATCGTGCCATATCCTTTCCCATTCCCTTCTGTTGCCTAAGATGTTCTTTCCTGCCATTTGCGGCTCCGACATTTACGGCCCCGACTTTTGCGGCCACAGCCAAAAACCGACATTTGCCGCCGACTTTTGCGGCCCAAACATTTGCGGCCTCAGCCAAAAACCGACTTTTGCGGCCCGACATTTGCGGCTCCAACCAAATAAGGGCTTATTTCAAAAACAAAATAACAAAAATTAAGGATATTATCTTTATTAAGATTAAACTTTCAAATCGGTCCTTCAGTGTTCTATGTTTTTAACTATTTTTGATCAGCACAAGAACAATTCCTGAATTTTTCATTAATTAGAGCATACATCAACAGGATCGGCATCGATTTCTTCGACTTGTAAACTTTTTATTGCCCACACTACTTAATTTTTGTTATATTTTTTGAAAAAGCCATTATTTAGTCAGAACCGCAAAAATCGGGCCGCAAAAGTCGGTTTTTGGCTGGGGCCGCAAATGTCGGGCCGTAAATGTCGGAAAATGGCCCTTAAGAAATGGGCCACAAATGTCAGGACGCAAAAGGCGGGCCGCAAATGTCGGCTTTTGGCTGTGGCCGCAAATGTCGGGGCACCTCGTGGGCTGCGTTATGTCTGTCTGCTGCAGTGGGTCATTCTGCTCTGTGTTGTTTCCCAATGTTGCATTGACCCACCCAAATTGCTCTGACAATGTTTGACCCATAGCTAATTCCCGGTTTTAATTGCTTTATTTCTTTTGTTAATGCTTTTCCTTTAATAAATTCCTCTCCTAATAACCGATAACTCAAAATGGCTTTAAGCCTCAAACCCGGGACACAACAGCATTGAATGTTGAGATTTGGTTCATTCATTTTTTTCTAAATTATGCTCTACAAATGTGGGTAAAAAAAATTTATCACTCCAGGCACCGCCTGGCGAGTTACAGCCCCGGGACTGAACTGTCCCGCCTACCTTAAAATTTTTTAATAGATGCTAAACCATCATAGGTGCGGCGCCATGGTAAATGCGACAGAATAATAGTTGTGACACCATAAAGATGCTTTACTATAGCAGGGGCGAGTAGTAGGTGCGACCAAAATAGATGCAACACTATGGTAGGTGCGACACCATGGTAGATGTGCGACACCATAATAGATGCAAGATTATGGTAGGTGCGACCATAGTAGGTGCGACACCATGATAGATGTGAAACCATAATAGATGCTTTACTATGTTAGGTGCGACACCATGATAGTTGTGACACCATAATAGATGCAACAACTAAGGTACGGAGGGGCCTTCGGCCCCCTCCCTTTTGATAAAATGCACGTGGAATCCGTAGGGGCCTTCGGCCCATCCATCCTAACTAAATGCACGTGGAATCCGGGGAAGGGGCCTTCGGCCCCCTCCCTTATATTCTTTAAAAAGTAAATTTGAAAAAAATGCAAATTTTCGGGAATTTTTCCAGACCCCCATTT
>JBDPZO010000009.1:0-288465 GCA_039877585.1 Heterodera filipjevi
GCAACCCTGATTGGCATTTGGTAAGTGAAAATACATGCATTATAAATAAGGAAATATATAATAATTTTCAAAACAAAAATTCTTTCTGTATATATATTGTTTTGTTGACGGAAATTTAGGTTCGTATTTTTTTTGTCATAGTGAAATTAAAGAAAAAACCGTGAACTAATCACAAATGACAAATAATATACAAATAACAAATTCGATAAGCTAAAATATAATGTTAATTTTATAAAAAGGCAAAAAATAAAAATACTTAACAAAAGGAATATGTCGGTGGCGCAAATGTTCGGCTCACCTCGAAGCTGTTCTAAGGGTTGATTTATAGAAAAAACCTTATCGTTTACAGTTAGTTTTCGACTAGACGGCGAAAATTTGGAAATGACGAGGCCGTGTCCGGAGAATTGTTCCAGTTTTTAACACACAAATCATGGCTTTTATTATAGTGTCTCAAAAGCCTTAGGCTTGGATAGGAGGTTAAGATAAGGCAAAACACCCTTTCATGCACGGACCTTTGAAACCATGCGCGACCGTTCGGGGTTTGACACGACCATAAGGGCGACATGAGTTTGGGCATCGGAGTTTTTGGGCACATAAGCCATTTAAAATTAAAATTTAAATGATATTTTGCCGGCTTAAATAAATTTGCCGTAGAGAGCTGAAAAATTGCAAAATAAGCAATAACTAGTACTACTGTAAATCTACCAAAAAATTGTAAAATAACTGCTTCTTTTACTTTTGATAAATGGTTTCTCGATCTCGACTCGAGAAGTTTTAACGGTCTTGAGCAGTGGTACTTACCTTTATAATTGCCCTAACGGGTTGTTGGGCCTGTTCCCAATACTTGCCTCCTGGCGTTGTAATGTCGATATCATAATGCAATTTTGTTAGTACACCCACATTCATTAACTGTTTTTATGTATGGGTATTTTTTTGTGGGGAGGTAAATGTTAAAATTAAAGTTTTGGTTAGTTTTTCCCTTACAAAATAATTTTTAAATCATTTTTTAAATGGGTATATGCCATAATGACAATAAAGAAGCACAACAAACGAAGCTTGACTACGACCTTTCCTACCAAGGAATAGGAATATGTTAAGAAGCGTCTAAAAGCCCAAAGGAAGCTCAAATGAAAAATCTTCTATTCATCTTCTGACGATTACGGGCACCAAAACTGGGTATGGCAGAAGAATAGATGCAGGATGAAGAGTTACCCGATGGACGGCAACCACCACCACCACTGCAGCATATCAATTTACAAGCAAAAATGAAAAGGCAGAAGAAGACGGCAGCAAAAAAGCCAATTAAGAAACGTCTTTGTTTTTCAATTTCTGTTAAATGCTTCCGGCGTCGTCGTCGCATTTTGAGTTCTTAATTGGTAATTAAATTAATTTATTTTAATGCAAATTCGTTAATTTATTGCAAGGCTATCTTTTGAAGGTGTTGCGACATAACTCTTACACCTGGCCGTATATTTTTATCTTCGGCCGTTGCACCAAATGTCGAGAACACTAATATCCGACCTTCCAGGATAGCCTGGGAACCCGTATATATTAAGACAAATTATTTCCAACCAATAAATTCTTCCCAATTCACCCCACAATTGACTCCCGTTAAATCGGCGTAAATAAGGTGATTCAACATCATATTTAACCACAAAATGAAATTGCTTCGAATGTGTCCCCTTTGCCTTTTTCCCCATCTTTTATATCATTTCCATTTCTCATTAGTCATCTTTGATGCTTGGTCCACTGCTTTCCTCGTCGCTGCTTATCGGCGGCGACACAGAGGTAGGCTTTGGATGATTGGGGTAGTATTGACAGAAAGTAATCAGGAAATCTTTATTTTTTAGAATGTGACAACCATGTTTTTCAGAGGAGTATAACTCCGCAACCAACAGAGATATGAGGAAGTTTTTAGATCAATGGATAGTCTGGAATTTGCTCTTTCTCTGCGTAATAAAAACTGGTGATAACAAAATCCACATGAGAGAGATATAAGCACCCAAATTCAGGAGTCATTTTCAGGCTTGTATGTTGCAATTTTGAGGATCTTTAAGCATGAAAGAGTACGATTTGTACCGCAAACAAAGTTTATTCAATTGCATCATCCTGCTCGGCGATCCTCAGTACTGAAAATTGTTCCTCTTTTTTCTGCAAAATATGGCTCGTATAGACTTTGGATGATTGGGTAGTATTGACAGTAAAAATAATCAGGAATACTTTAATTTTTATAATGTGACAACCATCTTTTTCAGAGGTAGGCATTGGATGATTGGGGTAGTATTGCCACTAAAAGTATCAGGAGTATCTTTATTTTTTAGAATGTGACAACCATGTTTTTCAGAGGAGTATAACTCCGCAACCAACAGAGATATGAGGAAGTTTTTATATCAATGGATAGTCTGGAATTTGCTCTTTCTCTGCGTAATAAAAACTGGTGATAACAAAATCCACATGAGAGAGATATAAGCACCCAAATTCAGGAGTCATTTTCAGGCTTGTATGTTGCAATTTTGAGGATCTTTAAGCATGAAAGAGTACGATTTGTACCCGCAAACCAAAAGTTTATATTCAATTGCATCATCCTGCTCGGCGATCCTCAGTACTGAAAATGTTCCTTTTTTTCTGCAAAATATGGCTCCTATAGACTTTGGATGATTGGGGTAGTATTGACAGTAAAAATAATCAGGAATACTTTAATTTTTATAATGTGACAACCATCTTTTTCAGAGGTAGGCTTTGGATGATTGGGGTAGTATTGACAGTAAAAGTAATCAGGAAATCTTTATTTTTTAGAATGTGACAACCATGTTTTTCAGAGGAGTATAACTCCGCAACCAACAGAGATATGAGGAAGTTTTTAGATCAATGGATAGTCTGGAATTTGCTCTTTCTCTGCGTAATAAAAACTGGTGATAACAAAATCCACATGAGAGAGATATAAGCACCCAAATTCAGGAGTCATTTTCAGGCTTGTATGTTGCAATTTTGAGGATCTTTAAGCATGAAAGAGTACGATTTGTACCCGCAAACCAAAAGTTATATTCAATTGCATCATCCTGCTCGGCGATCCTCAGTACTGAAAATGTTCCTTTTTTTCTGCAAAATATGGCTCGTATAGACTTTGGATGATTGGGGTAGTATTGACAGTAAAAAATAATCAGGAATACTTTAATTTTTTAGAATGTGACAACCTATCTTTTCAGAGGTAGGATTGGATGATTGGGGTAGTATTGTACAGTAAAAGGTAGTCAGGAATATCTTTATTTTTAGAATGTGACAACCATGTTTTCAGAGGAGTATAACTCCGCAACCAACAGAGATATGAGGAAGTTTTTAGATCAATGGATAGTCCTGGTAATTTGCTCTTTCTCTATGTAATATAAACTGGCGATAACAAAATCCACATGAGAGAGATATAAGCACCCAAATTCAGGAGTCATTTTCAGGCTTGTATGTTGCAATTTTGAGGATCTTTAAGCATGAAAGAGTACGATTTGTACCCGCAAACCAAAAGTTTATATTCAATTGCATTATCCTGCTCGGCGATCCTCAGTACTGAAAATTGTTCCTCTTTTTCTGCAAAATATGGCTCGTATAGACTTTGGATGATTGGGGTAGTATTGACAGTAAAAATAATCAGGAATACTTTAATTTTTATAATGTGACAACCATCTTTTTCAGAGGTAGGCATTGGATGATTGGGGTAGTATTGCCACTAAAGTAATCAGGATTATCTTTATTTTTTAGAATGTGACCAACCATGTTTTTCAGAGGAGTATAACTCCGCAACCAACAGAGATATGAGGAAGTTTTTAGATCAATGGATAGTCTGGAATTTGCTCTTTCTCTGCGTAATAAAACTGGTGATAACAAAATCCACATGAGAGAGATATAAGCACCCAAATTCAGGAGTCATTTTCAGGCTTGTATGTTGCAATTTTGAGGATCTTTAAGCATGAAAGAGTACGATTTGTACCCGCAAACCAAAAGTTATATTCAATTGCATATCCTGCTCGGCGATCCTCAGTACTGAAAATGTTCTTTTTTTCTGCAAAATATGGCTCGTATAGACTTTGGATGATTGGGGTAGTATTGACAGTAAAAAAAAATCAGGAATACTTTAATTTTTTAGAATGTGACAACTATCTTTTTCAGAGGTAGGCTTTGATGATTGGGGTAGTATTGACAGTAAAAGTAATCAGGATCTAAAAATAATCAGGAATCTTTATTTTAGAATGTGACAACCATGTTTTCAGAGGAGTATAACTCCGCAACCAACAGAGATATGAGGAAGTTTTTAGATCAATGGATAGTCCTGGAATTTGCTCTTTCTCTGCGTAATAAAAACTGGTGATAACAAAATCCACATGAGAGAGATATAAGCACCCAAATTCAGGAGTCATTTCAGGCTTGTATGTTGCAATTTTGAGGATCTTTAAGCATGAAAGAGTACGATTTGTACCCGCAAACCAAAAGTTTATATTCATTGCATCATCCTGCTCGGCGATCCTCAGTACTGAAAATGTTCCTTTTTTTCTGCAAATATGGCTCGTATAGACTTTGGATGATTGGGGTAGTATTAACAGTAAAAATAATCAGGAATACTTTAATTTTTTAGAATGTGACAACTATCTTTTTCAGAGGTAGGCTTTGGATGATTGGGGTAGTATTGACAGTAAAAGTAATCAGGAAATCTTTATTTTTAGAATGTGACAACCATGTTTTTCAGAGGAGTATAACTCCGCAACCAACAGAGATATGAGGAAGTTTTTTATATCAATGGATAGCCTGGTATTTGCTCTTTCTCTATGTAATATAAACTGGCGATAACAAAATCCACATGAGAGAGATATAAGCACCCAAATTCAGGAGTCATTTTCAGGCTTGTATGTTGCAATTTTGAGGATCTTTAAGCATGAAAGAGTACGATTTGTACCCGCAAACCAAAAGTTTATATTCAAATACATCATCCTGCTCGGCGATCCTCAGTACTGAAAATGTTCCTTTTTTCTGCAAAATATGGCTCGTATAGACTTTGGATGATTGGGGTAGTATTGCCACTAAAAGTAATCAGGATTATCTTTATTTTTTAGAATGTGACCACCATGTTTTTCAGAGGAGTATAACTCCGCAACCAACAGAGATATGAGGAAGTTTTTAGATCAATGGATAGTCTGGATAGAATGTGACAACTATCTTTTTCAGAGGTAGGCTTTGGATGATTGGGGTAGTATTGACAGTAAAAATAATCAGGAAATCTTTATTTTTTAGAATGTGACAACCATGTTTTTCAGAGGAGTATAACTCCGCAACCAACAGAGATATGAGGAAGTTTTTAGATCAATGGATAGTCTGGAATTTGCTCTTTCTCTGCGTAATAAAAACTGGTGATAACAAAATCCACATGAGAGAGATATAAGCACCCAAATTCAGGAGTCATTTTCAGGCTTGTATGTTGCAATTTTGAGGATCTTTAAGCATGAAAGAGTACGATTTGTACCCGCAAACCAAAAGTTTATATTCAATTGCATCATCCTGCTCGGCGATCCTCAGTACTGAAATGTTCCTTTTTTTCTGCAAAATATGGCTCGTATAGACTTTGGATGATTGGGGTAGTATTAACAGTAAAAATAATCAGGAATACTTTAATTTTTTAGAATGTGACAACTATCTTTTTCAGAGGTAGGCTTTGGATGATTGGGGTAGTATTGACAGTAAAAGTAATCAGGAAATCTTTATTTTTTAGAATGTGACAACCATGTTTTTCAGAGGAGTATAACTCCGCAACCAACAGAGATATGAGGAAGTTTTTAGATCAATGGATAGTCTGGAATTTGCTCTTTCTCTGCGTAATAAAAACTGGTGATAACAAAATCCACATGAGAGAGATATAAGCACCCAAATTCAGGAGTCATTTTCAGGCTTGTATGTTGCAATTTTGAGGATCTTTAAGCATGAAAGAGTACGATTTGTACCCGCAAACCAAAAGTTTATATTCAATTGCATTATCCTGCTCGGCGATCCTCAGTACTGAAAATGTTGTTTTTTTCTGCAAAATATGGCTCGTATAGACTTTGGATGATTGGGGTAGTATTGACGGTAAAAAAAATCAGGAATACTTTAATTTTTTAGAATGTGACAACCATCTTTTTCAGAGGTAGGAATTGGATTTGGGGTAGTATTGTCACTAAAAGTGTCAGGAATATCTTTATTTTTTAGAATGTGACAACCATGTTTTTCAGAGGAGTATAACTCCGCAACCAACAGAGATATGAGGAAGTTTTTTATATCAATGGATAGCCTGGTATTTGCTCTTTCTCTATGTAATATAAACTGGCGATAACAAAATCCACATGAGAGAGATATAAGCACCCAAATTCAGGAGTCATTTTCAGGCTTGTATGTTGCAATTTTGAGGATCTTTAAGCATGAAAGAGTACGATTTGTACCCGCAAACCAAAAGTTTATATTCAATTGCATTATCCTGCTCGGCGATCCTCAGTACTGAAAATTGTTCCTCTTTTTCTGCAAAATATGGCTCGTATAGACTTTGGATGATTGGGGTAGTATTGACAGTAAAAATAATCAGGAATACTTTAATTTTTATAATGTGACAACCATCTTTTTCAGAGGTAGGCATTGGATGATTGGGGTAGTATTGCCACTAAAAGTAATCAGGATTATCTTTATTTTTTAGAATGTGACCACCATGTTTTTCAGAGGAGTATAACTCCGCAACCAACAGAGATATGAGGAAGTTTTTAGATCAATGGATAGTCTGGAATTTGCTCTTTCTCTGCGTAATAAAAACTGGTGATAACAAAATTTACATGAGAGAGATATAAGCACCCAAATTCAGGAGTCATTTTCAGGCTTGTATGTTGCAATTTTGAGGATCTTTAAGCATGAAAGAGTACGATTTGTACCCGCAAACCAAAAGTTTATATTCAATTGCATTATCCTGCTCGGCGATCCTCAGTACTGAAAATGTTCTTTTTTTCTGCAAAATATGGCTCGTATAGACTTTGGATGATTGGGGTAGTATTGACAGTAAAAAAAAATCAGGAATACTTTAATTTTTTAGAATGTGACAACCATCTTTTTCAGAGGTAGGAATTGGATTTGGGGTAGTATTGTCACTAAAAGTGTCAGGAATACTTTAATTTATTAGAATGTGACAACCATCTTTTTCAGAGTTAGGAATTGGATGATTGGGGTAGTATTGTCACTAAAAGTGTCAGGAATATCTTTATTTTTTAGAATGTGACAACCATGTTGTTCAGAGGAGTATAACTCCGCAACCAACAGAGATATGAGGAAGTTTTTTATATCAATGGATAGCCTGGTATTTGCTCTTTCTCTATGTAATATAAACTGGCGATAACAAAATCCACATGAGAGAGATATAAGCACCCAAATTCAGGAGTCATTTTCAGGCTTGTATGTTGCAATTTTGAGGATCTTTAAGCATGAAAGAGTACGATTTGTACCCGCAAACCAAAAGTTTATATTCAATTGCATTATCCTGCTCGGCGATCCTCAGTACTGAAAATGTTCTTTTTTTCTGCAAAATATGGCTCGTATAGACTTTGGATGATTGGGGTAGTATTGACAGTAAAAATAATCAGGAATACTTTAATTTTTAGAATGTGACAACCATCTTTTTCAGAGGTAGGAATTGGATTTGGGGTAGTATTGTCACTAAAAGTGTCAGGAATATCTTTATTTTTTAGAATGTGACAACCATGTTTTTCAGAGGAGTATAACTCCGCAACCAACAGAGATATGAGGAAGTTTTTTATATCAATGGATAGCCTGGTATTTGCTCTTTCTCTATGTAATATAAACTGGCGATAACAAAATCCACATGAGAGAGATATAAGCACCCAAATTCAGGAGTCATTTTCAGGCTTGTATGTTGCAATTTTGAGGATCTTTAAGCATGAAAGAGTACGATTTGTACCCGCAAACCTAAAGTTTATATTCAATTGCATTATCCTGCTCGGCGATCCTCAGTACTGAAAATGTTCTTTTTTTCTGCAAAATATGGCTCGTATAGACTTTGGATGATTGGGGTAGTATTGACAGTAAAAAAAAATCAGGAATACTTTAATTTTTTAGAATGTGACAACTATCTTTTTCAGAGGTAGGCTTTGGATGATTGGGGTAGTATTGACAGTAAAAATAATCAGGAATACTTTAATTTTTTAGAATGTGACAACCATCTTTTTCAGAGTTAGGAATTGGATGATTGGGGTAGTATTGTCACTAAAAGTGTCAGGAATATCTTTATTTTTTAGAATGTGACCACCATGTTTTTCAGAGGAGTATAACTCCGCAACCAACAGAGATATGAGGAAGTTTTTAGATCAATGGATAGTCTGGAATTTGCTCTTTCTCTGCGTAATAAAAACTGGTGATAACAAAATCCACATGAGAGAGATATAAGCACCCAAATTCAGGAGTCATTTTCAGGCTTGTATGTTGCAATTTTGAGGATCTTTAAGCATGAAAGAGTACGATTTGTACCCGCAAACCAAAAGTTTATATTCAATTGCATCATCCTGCTCGGCGACCCTCAGTACTGAAAATGTTCCTTTTTTTCTGCAAAGTATGGCTCGTATAGACTTTGGATGATTGGGGTAGTATTGACAGTAAAAATAATCAGGAATACTTTAATTTTTTAGAATGTGACAACCATCTTTTTCAGAGTTAGGAATTGGATGATTGGGGTAGTATTGTCACTAAAAGTGTCAGGAATACTTTAATTTATTAGAATGTGACAACCATCTTTTTCAGAGGAGTATAACTCCGCAACCAACAGAGATATGAGGAAGTTTTTATATCAATGGATAGCCTGGTATTTGCTCTTTCTCTATGTAATAAAAACTGGCGATAACAAAATCCACATGAGAGAGATATAAGCACCCAAATTCAGGAGTCATTTTCAGGCTTGTATGTTGCAATTTTGAGGATCTTTAAGCATGAAAGAGTACGATTTGTACCCGCAAACCAAAAGTTTATATTCAATTGCATTATCCTGCTCGGCGATCCTCAGTACTGAAAATGTTCTTTTTTTCTGCAAAATATGGCTCGTATAGACTTTGGATGATTGGGGTAGTATTGACAGTAAAAAAAAATCAGGAATACTTTAATTTTTTAGAATGTGACAACTATCTTTTTCAGAGGTAGGCTTTGGATGAATGGGGTAGTATTGACAGTAAAAATAATCAGGAATACTTTAATTTTTTAGAATGTGACAACCATCTTTTTCAGAGTTAGGAATTGGATGATTGGGGTAGTATTGTCACTAAAAGTGTCAGGAATATCTTTATTTTTAGAATGTGACCACCATGTTTTTCAGAGGAGTATAACTCCGCAACCAACAGAGATATGAGGAAGTTTTTAGATCAATGGATAGTCTGGAATTTGCTCTTTCTCTGCGTAATAAAAACTGGTGATAACAAAATCCACATGAGAGAGATATAAGCACCCAAATTCAGGAGTCATTTTCAGGCTTGTATGTTGCAATTTTGAGGATCTTTAAGCATGAAAGAGTACGATTTGTACCCGCAAACCAAAAGTTTATATTCAATTGCATCATCCTGCTCGGCGACCCTCAGTACTGAAAATGTTCCTTTTTTTCTGCAAAGTATGGCTCGTATAGACTTTGGATGATTGGGGTAGTATTGACAGTAAAAATAATCAGGAATACTTTAATTTTTTAGAATGTGACAACCATCTTTTTCAGAGTTAGGAATTGGATGATTGGGGTAGTATTGTCACTAAAAGTAATCAGTAATATCTTTATTTTTTAGAATGTGACAACCATGTTTTTCAGAGGAGTATAACTCCGCAACCAACAGAGATATGAGGAAGTTTTTATATCAATGGATAGCCTGGTATTTGCTCTTTCTCTATGTAATAAAAACTGGCGATAACAAAATCCACATGAGAGAGATATAAGCACCCAAATTCAGGAGTCATTTTCAGGCTTGTATGTTGCAATTTTGAGGATCTTTAAGCATGAAAGAGTACGATTTGTACCCGCAAACCAAAAGTTTATATTCAATTGCATCATCCTGCTCGGCGATCCTCAGTACTGAAAATGTTCCTTTTTTTCTGCAAAATATGGCTCGTATAGACTTTGGATGATTGGGGTAGTATTAACAGTAAAAATAATCAGGAATACTTTAATTTATTAGAATGTGACAACCATCTTTTTCAGAGTTAGGAATTGGATGATTGGGGTAGTATTGTCACTAAAAGTAATCAGTAATATCTTTATTTTTTAGAATGTGACAACCATGTTTTTCAGAGGAGTATAACTCCGCAACCAACAGAGATATGAGGAAGTTTTTATATCAATGGATAGCCTGGTATTTGCTCTTTCTCTATGTAATAAAAACTGGCGATAACAAAATCCACATGAGAGAGATATAAGCACCCAAATTCAGGAGTCATTTTCAGGCTTGTATGTTGCAATTTTGAGGATCTTTAAGCATGAAAGAGTACGATTTGTACCCGCAAACCAAAAGTTTATATTCAATTGCATCATCCTGCTCGGCGATCCTCAGTACTGAAAATGTTCCTTTTTTTCTGCAAAATATGGCTCGTATAGACTTTGGATGATTGGGGTAGTATTAACAGTAAAAATAATCAGGAATACTTTAATTTATTAGAATGTGACAACCATCTTTTTCAGAGTTAGGAATTGGATGATTGGGGTAGTATTGTCACTAAAAGTAATCAGTAATATCTTTATTTTTTAGAATGTGACAACCATGTTTTTCAGAGGAGTATAACTCCGCAACCAACAGAGATATGAGGAAGTTTTTATATCAATGGATAGCCTGGTATTTGCTCTTTCTCTATGTAATAAAAACTGGCGATAACAAAATCCACATGAGAGAGATATAAGCACCCAAATTCAGGAGTCATTTTCAGGCTTGTATGTTGCAATTTTGAGGATCTTTAAGCATGAAAGAGTACGATTTGTACCCGCAAACCAAAAGTTTATATTCAATTGCATCATCCTGCTCGGCGATCCTCAGTACTGAAAATGTTCCTTTTTTTTCTGCAAAATATGGCTCGTATAGACTTTGGATGATTGGGGTAGTATTAACAGTAAAAATAATCAGGAATACTTTAATTTTTTAGAATGTGACAACTATCTTTTTCAGAGGTAGGCTTTGGATGATTGGGGTAGTATTGACAGTAAAAATAATCAGGAATACTTTAATTTATTAGAATGTGACAACCATCTTTTTCAGAGTTAGGAATTGGATGATTGGGGTAGTATTGTCACTAAAAGTAATCAGTAATATCTTTATTTTTTAGAATGTGACAACCATGTTTTTCAGAGGAGTATAACTCCGCAACCAACAGAGATATGAGGAAGTTTTTATATCAATGGATAGCCTGGTATTTGCTCTTTCTCTATGTAATAAAAACTGGCGATAACAAAATCCACATGAGAGAGATATAAGCACCCAAATTCAGGAGTCATTTTCAGGCTTGTATGTTGCAATTTTGAGGATCTTTAAGCATGAAAGAGTACGATTTGTACCCGCAAACCAAAAGTTTATATTCAATTGCATCATCCTGCTCGGCGATCCTCAGTACTGAAAATGTTCCTTTTTTTCTGCAAAATATGGCTCGTATAGACTTTGGATGATTGGGGTAGTATTGACAGTAAAAATAATCAGGAATACTTTAATTTTTTAGAATGTGACAACCATCTTTTTCAGAGTTAGGAATTGGATGATTGGGGTAGTATTGTCACTAAAAGTAATCAGTAATATCTTTATTTTTTAGAATGTGACAACCATGTTTTTCAGAGGAGTATAACTCCGCAACCAACAGAGATATGAGGAAGTTTTTATATCAATGGATAGCCTGGTATTTGCTCTTTCTCTATGTAATAAAAACTGGCGATAACAAAATCCACATGAGAGAGATATAAGCACCCAAATTCAGGAGTCATTTTCAGGCTTGTATGTTGCAATTTTGAGGATCTTTAAGCATGAAAGAGTACGATTTGTACCCGCAAACCAAAAGTTTATATTCAATTGCATTATCCTGCTCGGCGATCCTCAGTACTGAAAATGTTCTTTTTTTCTGCAAAATATGGCTCGTATAGACTTTGGATGATTGGGGTAGTATTGACAGTAAAAATAATCAGGAATACTTTAATTTTTTAGAATGTGACAACTATCTTTTTCAGAGGTAGGCTTTGGATGATTGGGGTAGTATTGACAGTAAAAATAATCAGGAATACTTTAATTTTTTAGAATGTGACAACCATCTTTTTCAGAGGTAGGAATTGGATTTGGGGTAGTATTGTCACTAAAAGTAGTCAGGAATATCTTTATTTTTTAGAATGTGACAACCATGTTTTTCAGAGGAGTATAACTCCGCAACCAACAGAGATATGAGGAAGTTTTTATATCAATGGATAGCCTGGTATTTGCTCTTTCTCTATGTAATAAAAACTGGCGATAACAAAATCCACATGAGAGAGATATAAGCACCCAAATTCAGGAGTCATTTTCAGGCTTGTATGTTGCAATTTTGAGGATCTTTAAGCATGAAAGAGTACGATTTGTACCCGCAAACCAAAAGTTTATATTCAATTGCATTATCCTGCTCGGCGATCCTCAGTACTGAAAATGTTCTTTTTTTCTGCAAAATATGGCTCGTATAGACTTTGGATGATTGGGGTAGTATTGACAGTAAAAATAATCAGGAATACTTTAATTTTTAGAATGTGACAACTATCTTTTTCAGAGGTAGGCTTTGGATGATTGGGGTAGTATTGACAGTAAAAATAATCAGGAATACTTTAATTTTTTAGAATGTGACAACTATCTTTTCAGAGGTAGGAATTGGATGATTGGGGTAGTATTGACACTAAAAGTAATCAGGAATATCTTTATTTTTTAGAATGTGACAACCATGTTTTTCAGAGGAGTATAACTCCGCAACCAACAGAGATATGAGGAACGTTTTTATATCAATGGATAGCCTGGTATTTGCTCTTTCTCTATGTAATAAAAACTGGCGATAACAAAATCCACATGAGAGAGATATAAGCACCCAAATTCAGGAGTCATTTCAGGCTTGTATGTTGCAATTTTGAGGATCTTTAAGCATGAAAGAGTACGATTTGTACCCGCAAACCAAAAGTTTATATTCAATTGCATCATCCTGCTCGGCGATCCTCAGTACTGAAAATGTTCCTTTTTTTCTGCAAAATATGGCTCGTATAGACTTTGGATGATTGGGGTAGTATTGACAGTAAAAATAATCAGGAATACTTTAATTTTTTAGAATGTGACAACTATCTTTTTCAGAGGTAGGCTTTGGATGATTGGGGTAGTATTGACAGTAAAAGTAATCAGGAAATCTTTATTTTTTAGAATGTGACAACCATGTTTTTCAGAGGAGTATAACTCCGCAACCAACAGAGATATGAGGAACTTTTTTATATCAATGGATAGCCTGGTATTTGCTCTTTCTCTATGTAATAAAAACTGGCGATAACAAAATCCACATGAGAGAGATATAAGCACCCAAATTCAGGAGTCATTTTCAGGCTTGTATGTTGCAATTTTGAGGATCTTTAAGCATGAAAGAGTACGATTTGTACCCGCAAACCAAAAGTTTATATTCAATTGCATCATCCTGCTCGGCGATCCTCAGTACTGAAAATGTTCCTTTTTTTCTGCAAAATATGGCTCGTATAGACTTTGGATGATTGGGGTAGTATTAACAGTAAAAATAATCAGGAATACTTTAATTTTTTAGAATGTGACAACTATCTTTTTCAGAGGTAGGCTTTGGATGATTGGGGTAGTATTGACAGTAAAAGTAATCAGGAAATCTTTATTTTTTAGAATGTGACAACCATGTTTTTCAGAGGAGTATAACTCCGCAACCAACAGAGATATGAGGAAGTTTTTAGATCAATGGATAGTCTGGAATTTGCTCTTTCTCTGCGTAATAAAAACTGGTGATAACAAAATCCACATGAGAGAGATATAAGCACCCAAATTCAGGAGTCATTTTCAGGCTTGTATGTTGCAATTTTGAGGATCTTTAAGCATGAAAGAGTACGATTTGTACCCGCAAACCAAAAGTTTATATTCAATTGCATCATCCTGCTCGGCGACCCTCAGTACTGAAAATGTTCCTTTTTTTCTGCAAAGTATGGCTCGTATAGACTTTGGATGATTGGGGTAGTATTGACAGTAAAAATAATCAGGAATACTTTAATTTTTTAGAATGTGACAACCATCTTTTTCAGAGTTAGGAATTGGATGATTGGGGTAGTATTGTCACTAAAAGTAATCAGTAATATCTTTATTTTTTAGAATGTGACAACCATGTTTTTCAGAGGAGTATAACTCCGCAACCAACAGAGATATGAGGAAGTTTTTAGATCAATGGATAGTCTGGAATTTGCTCTTTCTCTGCGTAATAAAAACTGGTGATAACAAAATCCACATGAGAGAGATATAAGCACCCAAATTCAGGAGTCATTTTCAGGCTTGTATGTTGCAATTTTGAGGATCTTTAAGCATGAAAGAGTACGATTTGTACCCGCAAACCAAAAGTTTATATTCAATTGCATCATCCTGCTCGGCGACCCTCAGTACTGAAAATGTTCCTTTTTTTCTGCAAAGTATGGCTCGTATAGACTTTGGATGATTGGGGTAGTATTGACAGTAAAAATAATCAGGAATACTTTAATTTTTTAGAATGTGACAACCATCTTTTTCAGAGTTAGGAATTGGATGATTGGGGTAGTATTGTCACTAAAAGTAATCAGTAATATCTTTATTTTTTAGAATGTGACAACCATGTTTTTCAGAGGAGTATAACTCCGCAACCAACAGAGATATGAGGAAGTTTTTATATCAATGGATAGCCTGGTATTTGCTCTTTCTCTATGTAATAAAAACTGGCGATAACAAAATCCACATGAGAGAGATATAAGCACCCAAATTCAGGAGTCATTTTCAGGCTTGTATGTTGCAATTTTGAGGATCTTTAAGCATGAAAGAGTACGATTTGTACCCGCAAACCAAAAGTTTATATTCAATTGCATTATCCTGCTCGGCGATCCTCAGTACTGAAAATGTTCTTTTTTTCTGCAAAATATGGCTCGTATAGACTTTGGATGATTGGGGTAGTATTGACAGTAAAAATAATCAGGAATACTTTAATTTTTTAGAATGTGACAACTATCTTTTTCAGAGGTAGGCTTTGGATGATTGGGGTAGTATTGACAGTAAAAATAATCAGGAATACTTTAATTTTTTAGAATGTGACAACCATCTTTTTCAGAGGTAGGAATTGGATTTGGGGTATTATTGTCACTAAAAGTGTCAGGAATATCTTTATTTTTTAGAATGTGACAACCATGTTTTTCAGAGGAGTATAACTCCGCAACCAACAGAGATATGAGGAAGTTTTTTATATCAATGGATAGCCTGGTATTTGCTCTTTCTCTATGTAATATAAACTGGCGATAACAAAATCCACATGAGAGAGATATAAGCACCCAAATTCAGGAGTCATTTTCAGGCTTGTATGTTGCAATTTTGAGGATCTTTAAGCATGAAAGAGTACGATTTGTACCCGCAAACCAAAAGTTTATATTCAATTGCATTATCCTGCTCGGCGATCCTCAGTACTGAAAATGTTCCTTTTTTTCTGCAAAATATGGCTCGTATAGACTTTGGATGATTGGGGTAGTATTGACAGTAAAAATAATCAGGAATACTTTAATTTTTTAGAATGTGACAACTATCTTTTTCAGAGGTAGGCTTTGGATGATTGGGGTAGTATTGACAGTAAAAATAATCAGGAATACTTTAATTTTTTAGAATGTGACAACCATCTTTTTCAGAGGTAGGAATTGGATTTGGGGTAGTATTGTCACTAAAAGTAATCAGTAATATCTTTATTTTTTAGAATGTGACAACCATGTTTTTCAGAGGAGTATAACTCCGCAACCAACAGAGATATGAGGAAGTTTTTATATCAATGGATAGCCTGGTATTTGCTCTTTCTCTATGTAATAAAAACTGGCGATAACAAAATCCACATGAGAGAGATATAAGCACCCAAATTCAGGAGTCATTTTCAGGCTTGTATGTTGCAATTTTGAGGATCTTTAAGCATGAAAGAGTACGATTTGTACCCGCAAACCAAAAGTTTATATTCAATTGCATTATCCTGCTCGGCGATCCTCAGTACTGAAAATGTTCTTTTTTTTCTGCAAAATATGGCTCGTATAGACTTTGGATGATTGGGGTAGTATTGACAGTAAAAATAATCAGGAATACTTTAATTTTTTAGAATGTGACAACTATCTTTTTCAAAGGTAGGCTTTGGATGATTGGGGTAGTATTGACAGTAAAAATAATCAGTAATACTTTAATTTTTTAGAATGTGACAACTATCTTTTTCAGAGGTAGGCTTTGGATGATTGGGGTAGTATTGACAGTAAAAGTAATCAGGAAATCTTTATTTTTTAGAATGTGACAACCATGTTTTTCAGAGGAGTATAACTCCGCAACCAACAGAGATATGAGGAACTTTTTTATATCAATGGATAGCCTGGTATTTGCTCTTTCTCTATGTAATAAAAACTGGCGATAACAAAATCCACATGAGAGAGATATAAGCACCCAAATTCAGGAGTCATTTTCAGGCTTGTATGTTGCAATTTTGAGGATCTTTAAGCATGAAAGAGTACGATTTGTACCCGCAAACCAAAGTTATATCAATTGCATCATCCTGCTCGGCGATCCTCAGTACTGAAAATGTTCCTTTTTTTCTGCAAAATATGGCTCGTATAGACTTTGGATGATTGGGGTAGTATTAACAGTAAAAATAATCAGGAATACTTTAATTTTTTAGAATGTGACAACTATCTTTTTCAGAGGTAGGCTTTGGATGATTGGGGTAGTATTGACAGTAAAAGTAATCAGGAAATCTTTATTTTTTAGAATGTGACAACCATGTTTTTCAGAGGAGTATAACTCCGCAACCAACAGAGATATGAGGAAGTTTTTAGATCAATGGATAGTCTGGAATTTGCTCTTTCTCTGCGTAATAAAAACTGGTGATAACAAAATCCACATGAGAGAGATATAAGCACCCAAATTCAGGAGTCATTTTCAGGCTTGTATGTTGCAATTTTGAGGATCTTTAAGCATGAAAGAGTACGATTTGTATTCAATTGCATCATCCTGCTCGGCGATCCTCAGTACTGAAAATTGTTCCTCTTTTTCTGCAAAATATGGCTCATATAGACTTTGGATGATTGGGCTAGTATTGACAGTAAAAATAATCAGTAATACTTTAATTTTTTAGAATGTGACAACTATCTTTTTCAGAGGTAGGCTTTGGATGATTGGGGTAGTATTGACAGTAAAAGTAATCAGGAAATCTTTATTTTTTAGAATGTGACAACCATGTTTTTCAGAGGAGTATAACTCCGCAACCAACAGAGATATGAGGAACTTTTTTATATCAATGGATAGCCTGGTATTTGCTCTTTCTCTATGTAATAAAAACTGGCGATAACAAAATCCACATGAGAGAGATATAAGCACCCAAATTCAGGAGTCATTTTCAGGCTTGTATGTTGCAATTTTGAGGATCTTTAAGCATGAAAGAGTACGATTTGTACCCGCAAACCAAAAGTTTATATTCAATTGCATTATCCTGCTCGGCGATCCTCAGTACTGAAAATGTTCTTTTTTTTCTGCAAAATATGGCTCGTATAGACTTTGGATGATTGGGGTAGTATTGACAGTAAAAATAATCAGGAATACATTAATTTTTTAGAATGTGACAACTATCTTTTTCAAAGGTAGGCTTTGGATGATTGGGGTAGTATTGACAGTAAAAATAATCAGTAATACTTTAATTTTTTAGAATGTGACAACTATCTTTTTCAGAGGTAGGCTTTGGATGATTGGGGTAGTATTGACAGTAAAAGTAATCAGGAAATCTTTATTTTTTAGAATGTGACAACCATGTTTTTCAGAGGAGTATAACTCCGCAACCAACAGAGATATGAGGAACTTTTTATATCAATGGATAGCCTGGTATTTGCTCTTTCTCTATGTAATAAAAACTGGCGATAACAAAATCCACATGAGAGAGATATAAAGACCCAAATTCAGGAGTCATTTTCAGGCTTGTATGTTGCAATTTTGAGGATCTTTAAGCATGAAAGAGTACGATTTGTACCCGCAAACCAAAAGTTATATTCAATTGCATCATCCTGCTCGGCGATCCTCAGTACTGAAAATGTTCCTTTTTTTCTGCAAAATATGGCTCGTATAGACTTTGGATGATTGGGGTAGTATTAACAGTAAAAATAATCAGGAATACTTTAATTTTTTAGAATGTGACAACTATCTTTTTCAGAGGTAGGCTTTGGATGATTGGGGTAGTATTGACAGTAAAAGTAATCAGGAAATCTTTATTTTTTAGAATGTGACAACCATGTTTTTCAGAGGAGTATAACTCCGCAACCAACAGAGATATGAGGAAGTTTTTAGATCAATGGATAGTCTGGAATTTGCTCTTTCTCTGCGTAATAAAAACTGGTGATAACAAAATCCACATGAGAGAGATATAAGCACCCAAATTCAGGAGTCATTTTCAGGCTTGTATGTTGCAATTTTGAGGATCTTTAAGCATGAAAGAGTACGATTTGTATTCAATTGCATCATCCTGCTCGGCGATCCTCAGTACTGAAAATTGTTCCTCTTTTTCTGCAAAATATGGCTCGTATAGACTTTGGATGATTGGGGTAGTATTGACAGTAAAAATAATCAGTAATACTTTAATTTTTTAGAATGTGACAACTATCTTTTTCAGAGGTAGGCTTTGGATGATTGGGGTAGTATTGACAGTAAAAGTAATCAGGAAATCTTTATTTTTTAGAATGTGACAACCATGTTTTTCAGAGGAGTATAACTCCGCAACCAACAGAGATATGAGGAACTTTTTTATATCAATGGATAGCCTGGTATTTGCTCTTTCTCTATGTAATAAAAACTGGCGATAACAAAATCCACATGAGAGAGATATAAGCACCCAAATTCAGGAGTCATTTTCAGGCTTGTATGTTGCAATTTTGAGGATCTTTAAGCATGAAAGAGTACGATTTGTACCCGCAAACCAAAAGTTATATTCAATTGCATCATCCTGCTCGGCGATCCTCAGTACTGAAAATGTTCCTTTTTTTCTGCAAAATATGGCTCGTATAGACTTTGGATGATTGGGGTAGTATTAACAGTAAAAATAATCAGGAATACTTTAATTTTTTAGAATGTGACAACTATCTTTTTCAGAGGTAGGCTTTGGATGATTGGGGTAGTATTGACAGTAAAAGTAATCAGGAAATCTTTATTTTTTAGAATGTGACAACCATGTTTTTCAGAGGAGTATAACTCCGCAACCAACAGAGATATGAGGAAGTTTTTAGATCAATGGATAGTCTGGAATTTGCTCTTTCTCTGCGTAATAAAAACTGGTGATAACAAAATCCACATGAGAGAGATATAAGCACCCAAATTCAGGAGTCATTTTCAGGCTTGTATGTTGCAATTTTGAGGATCTTTAAGCATGAAAGAGTACGATTTGTATTCAATTGCATCATCCTGCTCGGCGATCCTCAGTACTGAAAATTGTTCCTCTTTTTCTGCAAAATATGGCTCATATAGACTTTGGATGATTGGGCTAGTATTGACAGTAAAAATAATCAGTAATACTTTAATTTTTTAGAATGTGACAACTATCTTTTTCAGAGGTAGGCTTTGGATGATTGGGGTAGTATTGACAGTAAAAGTAATCAGGAAATCTTTATTTTTTAGAATGTGACAACCATGTTTTTCAGAGGAGTATAACTCCGCAACCAACAGAGATATGAGGAACTTTTTTATATCAATGGATAGCCTGGTATTTGCTCTTTCTCTATGTAATAAAAACTGGCGATAACAAAATCCACATGAGAGAGATATAAGCACCCAAATTCAGGAGTCATTTTCAGGCTTGTATGTTGCAATTTTGAGGATCTTTAAGCATGAAAGAGTACGATTTGTACCCGCAAACCAAAAGTTTATATTCAATTGCATCATCCTGCTCGGCGATCCTCAGTACTGAAAATGTTCCTTTTTTTCTGCAAAATATGGCTCGTATAGACTTTGGATGATTGGGGTAGTATTGACAGTAAAAATAATCAGGAATACTTTAATTTTTTAGAATGTGACAACTATCTTTTTCAGAGGTAGGCTTTGGATGATTGGGGTAGTATTGACAGTAAAAGTAATCAGGAAATCTTTATTTTTTAGAATGTGACAACCATGTTTTTCAGAGGAGTATAACTCCGCAACCAACAGAGATATGAGGAAGTTTTTATATCAATGGATAGTCCTGGTAATTTGCTCTTTCTCTGCGTAATAAAAACTGGCTGATAACAAAATCCACATGAGAGAGATATAAGCACCCAAATTCAGGAGTCATTTTCAGGCTTGTATGTTGCAATTTTGAGGATCTTTAAGCATGAAAGAGTACGATTTGTACCCGCAAACCAAAAGTTTATATTCAATTGCATCATCCTGCTCGGCGATCCTCAGTACTGAAAATGTTCCTTTTTTTCTGCAAAATATGGCTCGTATAGACTTTGGATGATTGGGGTAGTATTGACAGTAAAAATAATCAGGAATACTTTAATTTTTTAGAATGTGACAACTATCTTTTTCAGAGGTAGGCTTTGGATGATTGGGGTAGTATTGACAGTAAAAGTAATCAGGAAATCTTTATTTTTTAGAATGTGACAACCATGTTTTTCAGAGGAGTATAACTCCGCAACCAACAGAGATATGAGGAAGTTTTTATATCAATGGATAGTCTGGTAATTTGCTCTTTCTCTATGTAATAAAAACTGGTGATAACAAAATCCACATGAGAGAGATATAAGCACCCAAATTCAGGAGTCATTTTCAGGCTTGTATGTTGCAATTTTGAGGATCTTTAAGCATGAAAGAGTACGATTTGTACCCGCAAACCAAAAGTTTATATTCAATTGCATCATCCTGCTCGGCGATCCTCAGTACTGAAAATGTTCCTTTTTTTCTGCAAAATATGGCTCGTATAGACTTTGGATGATTGGGGTAGTATTGACAGTAAAAATAATCAGGAATACTTTAATTTTTTAGAATGTGACAACTATCTTTTTCAGAGGTAGGCTTTGGATGATTGGGGTAGTATTGACAGTAAAAGTAATCAGGAATATCTTTATTTTTTAGAATGTGACAACCATGTTTTTCAGAGGAGTATAACTCCGCAACCAACAGAGATATGAGGAAGTTTTTAGATCAATGGATAGTCTGGAATTTGCTCTTTCTCTGCGTAATAAAAACTGGTGATAACAAAATCCACATGAGAGAGATATAAGCACCCAAATTCAGGAGTCATTTTCAGGCTTGTATGTTGCAATTTTGAGGATCTTTAAGCATGAAAGAGTACGATTTGTACCCGCAAACCAAAGTTTATATCAATTGCATCATCCTGCTCGGCGATCCTCAGTACTGAAAATGTTCCTTTTTTTCTGCAAAATATGGCTCGTATAGACTTTGGATGATTGGGGTAGTATTGACAGTAAAAATAATCAGGAATACTTTAATTTTTATAATGTGACAACCATCTTTTTCAGAGGTAGGCTTTGGATGATTGGGGTAGTATTGACAGTAAAAGTAATCAGGAAATCTTTATTTTTTAGAATGTGACAACCATGTTTTTCAGAGGAGTATAACTCCGCAACCAACAGAGATATGAGGAAGTTTTTAGATCAATGGATAGTCTGGAATTTGCTCTTTCTCTGCGTAATAAAAACTGGTGATAACAAAATCCACATGAGAGAGATATAAGCACCCAAATTCAGGAGTCATTTTCAGGCTTGTATGTTGCAATTTTGAGGATCTTTAAGCATGAAAGAGTACGATTTGTACCCGCAAACCAAAAGTTTATATTCAATTGCATCATCCTGCTCGGCGATCCTCAGTACTGAAAATGTTCCTTTTTTCTGCAAAATATGGCTCGTATAGACTTTGGATGATTGGGGTAGTATTGACAGTAAAAATAATCAGGAATACTTTAATTTTTTAGAATGTGACAACTATCTTTTTCAGAGGTAGGCTTTGGATGATTGGGGTAGTATTGACAGTAAAAGTAATCAGGAAATCTTTATTTTTTAGAATGTGACAACCATGTTTTTCAGAGGAGTATAACTCCGCAACCAACAGAGATATGAGGAAGTTTTTAGATCAATGGATAGTCTGGTAATTTGCTCTTTCTCTGCGTAATAAAAACTGGTGATAACAAAATCCACATGAGAGAGATATAAGCACCCAAATTCAGGAGTCATTTTCAGGCTTGTATGTTGCAATTTTGAGGATCTTTAAGCATGAAAGAGTACGATTTGTACCCGCAAACCAAAAGTTTATATTCAATTGCATCATCCTGCTCGGCGATCCTCAGTACTGAAAATGTTCCTTTTTTTCTGCAAAATATGGCTCGTATAGACTTTGGATGATTGGGGTAGTATTAACAGTAAAAATAATCAGGAATACTTTAATTTTTAGAATGTGACAACTATCTTTTTCAGAGGTAGGCTTTGGATGATTGGGGTAGTATTGACAGTAAAAGTAATCAGGAAATCTTTATTTTTTAGAATGTGACAACCATGTTTTTCAGAGGAGTATAACTCCGCAACCAACAGAGATATGAGGAAGTTTTTAGATCAATGGATAGTCTGGAATTTGCTCTTTCTCTGCGTAATAAAAACTGGTGATAACAAAATCCACATGAGAGAGATATAAGCACCCAAATTCAGGAGTCATTTTCAGGCTTGTATGTTGCAATTTTGAGGATCTTTAAGCATGAAAGAGTACGATTTGTACCCGCAAACCAAAAGTTTATATTCAATTGCATCATCCTGCTCGGCGATCCTCAGTACTGAAAATTGTTCCTCTTTTTCTGCAAAATATGGCTCGTATAGACTTTGGATGATTGGGGTAGTATTGACAGTAAAAATAATCAGGAATACTTTAATTTTTAGAATGTGACAACCATCTTTTTCAGAGGTAGGCATTGGATGATTGGGGTAGTATTGCCACTAAAAGTAATCAGGAATATCTTTATTTTTTAGAATGTGACAACCATGTTTTTCAGAGGAGTATAACTCCGCAACCAACAGAGATATGAGGAAGTTTTTAGATCAATGGATAGTCTGGAATTTGCTCTTTCTCTGCGTAATAAAAACTGGTGATAACAAAATCCACATGAGAGAGATATAAGCACCCAAATTCAGGAGTCATTTTCAGGCTTGTATGTTGCAATTTTGAGGATCTTTAAGCATGAAAGAGTACGATTTGTACCCGCAAACCAAAAGTTTATATTCAATTGCATCATCCTGCTCGGCGATCCTCAGTACTGAAAATGTTCCTTTTTTTCTGCAAAATATGGCTCGTATAGACTTTGGATGATTGGGGTAGTATTGACAGTAAAAATAATCAGGAATACTTTAATTTTTTAGAATGTGACAACCATCTTTTTCAGAGTTAGGAATTGGATGATTGGGGTAGTATTGACAGTAAAAGTAATCAGGAAATCTTTATTTTTTAGAATGTGACAACCATGTTTTTCAGAGGAGTATAACTCCGCAACCAACAGAGATATGAGGAAGTTTTTAGATCAATGGATAGTCTGGAATTTGCTCTTTCTCTGCGTAATAAAAACTGGTGATAACAAAATCCACATGAGAGAGATATAAGCACCCAAATTCAGGAGTCATTTTCAGGCTTGTATGTTGCAATTTTGAGGATCTTTAAGCATGAAAGAGTACGATTTGTACCCGCAAACCAAAAGTTTATATTCAATTGCATCATCCTGCTCGGCGATCCTCAGTACTGAAAATGTTCCTCTTTTTCTGCAAAATATGGCTCGTATAGACTTTGGATGATTGGGGTAGTATTGACAGTAAAAATAATCAGGAATACTTTAATTTTTTAGAATGTGACAACCATCTTTTTCAGAGGTAGGCATTGGATGATTGGGGTAGTATTGCCACTAAAAGTAATCAGGATATCTTTATTTTTTAGAATGTGACAACCATGTTTTTCAGAGGAGTATAACTCCGCAACCAACAGAGATATGAGGAAGTTTTTAGATCAATGGATAGTCTGGAATTTGCTCTTTCTCTGCGTAATAAAAACTGGTGATAACAAAATCCACATGAGAGAGATATAAGCACCCAAATTCAGGAGTCATTTTCAGGCTTGTATGTTGCAATTTTGAGGATCTTTAAGCATGAAAGAGTACGATTTGTACCCGCAAACCAAAAGTTTATATTCAATTGCATCATCCTGCTCGGCGATCCCTCAGTACTGAAAATGTTCCTTTTTTTCTGCAAAGTATGGCTCGTATAGACTTTGGATGATTGGGGTAGTATTGACAGTAAAAATAATCAGGAATACTTTAATTTTTTAGAATGTGACAACCATCTTTTTCAGAGTTAGGAATTGGATGATTGGGGTAGTATTGTCACTAAAAGTAATCAGTAATATCTTTATTTTTTAGAATGTGACAACCATGTTTTTCAGAGGAGTATAACTCCGCAACCAACAGAGATATGAGGAAGTTTTTATATCAATGGATAGCCTGGTATTTGCTCTTTCTCTATGTAATAAAAACTGGCGATAACAAAATCCACATGAGAGAGATATAAGCACCCAAATTCAGGAGTCATTTTCAGGCTTGTATGTTGCAATTTTGAGGATCTTTAAGCATGAAAGAGTACGATTTGTACCCGCAAACCAAAAGTTTATATTCAATTGCATTATCCTGCTCGGCGATCCTCAGTACTGAAAATGTTGTTTTTTTCTGCAAAATATGGCTCGTATAGACTTTGGATGATTGGGGTAGTATTGACAGTAAAAAAAATCAGGAATACTTTAATTTTTTAGAATGTGACAACTATCTTTTTCAGAGGTAGGCTTTGGATGATTGGGGTAGTATTGACAGTAAAAATAATCAGGAATACTTTAATTTTTTAGAATGTGACAACCATCTTTTTCAGAGGTAGGAATTGGATTTGGGGTAGTATTGTCACTAAAAGTGTCAGGAATATCTTTATTTTTTAGAATGTGACAACCATGTTTTTCAGAGGAGTATAACTCCGCAACCAACAGAGATATGAGGAAGTTTTTATATCAATGGATAGCCTGGTATTTGCTCTTTCTCTATGTAATAAAAACTGGCGATAACAAAATCCACATGAGAGAGATATAAGCACCCAAATTCAGGAGTCATTTTCAGGCTTGTATGTTGCAATTTTGAGGATCTTTAAGCATGAAAGAGTACGATTTGTACCCGCAAACCAAAAGTTTATATTCAATTGCATTATCCTGCTCGGCGATCCTCAGTACTGAAAATGTTCTTTTTTTCTGCAAAATATGGCTCGTATAGACTTTGGATGATTGGGGTAGTATTGACAGTAAAAATAATCAGGAATACTTTAATTTTTAGAATGTGACAACCATCTTTTTCAGAGGTAGGAATTGGATTTGGGGTAGTATTGTCACTAAAAGTAGTCAGGAATATCTTTATTTTTTAGAATGTGACAACCATGTTTTTCAGAGGAGTATAACTCCGCAACCAACAGAGATATGAGGAAGTTTTTATATCAATGGATAGCCTGGTATTTGCTCTTTCTCTATGTAATATAAACTGGCGATAACAAAATCCACATGAGAGAGATATAAGCACCCAAATTCAGGAGTCATTTTCAGGCTTGTATGTTGCAATTTTGAGGATCTTTAAGCATGAAAGAGTACGATTTGTACCCGCAAACCAAAAGTTTATATTCAATTGCATTATCCTGCTCGGCGATCCTCAGTACTGAAAATGTTCTTTTTTTCTGCAAAATATGGCTCGTATAGACTTTGGATGATTGGGGTAGTATTGACAGTAAAAAAAAATCAGGAATACTTTAATTTTTTAGAATGTGACAACTATCTTTTTCAGAGGTAGGCTTTGGATGATTGGGGTAGTATTGTCACTAAAAGTGTCAGGAATATCTTTATTTTTTAGAATGTGACAACCATGTTTTTCAGAGGAGTATAACTCCGCAACCAACAGAGATATGAGGAAGTTTTTTATATCAATGGATAGCCTGGTATTTGCTCTTTCTCTATGTAATATAAACTGGCGATAACAAAATCCACATGAGAGAGATATAAGCACCCAAATTCAGGAGTCATTTTCAGGCTTGTATGTTGCAATTTTGAGGATCTTTAAGCATGAAAGAGTACGATTTGTACCCGCAAACCAAAAGTTTATATTCAATTGCATTATCCTGCTCGGCGATCCTCAGTACTGAAAATGTTCTTTTTTTCTGCAAAATATGGCTCGTATAGACTTTGGATGATTGGGGTAGTATTGACAGTAAAAATAATCAGGAATACTTTAATTTTTTAGAATGTGACAACCATCTTTTTCAGAGGTAGGAATTGGATTTGGGGTAGTATTGTCACTAAAAGTGTCAGGAATATCTTTATTTTTTAGAATGTGACAACCATGTTTTTCAGAGGAGTATAACTCCGCAACCAACAGAGATATGAGGAAGTTTTTTATATCAATGGATAGCCTGGTATTTGCTCTTTCTCTATGTAATATAAACTGGCGATAACAAAATCCACATGAGAGAGATATAAGCACCCAAATTCAGGAGTCATTTTCAGGCTTGTATGTTGCAATTTTGAGGATCTTTAAGCATGAAAGAGTACGATTTGTACCCGCAAACCAAAAGTTTATATTCAATTGCATTATCCTGCTCGGCGATCCTCAGTACTGAAAATGTTGTTTTTTTCTGCAAAATATGGCTCGTATAGACTTTGGATGATTGGGGTAGTATTGACAGTAAAAAAAATCAGGAATACTTTAATTTTTAGAATGTGACAACTATCTTTTTCAGAGGTAGGCTTTGGATGATTGGGGTAGTATTGACAGTAAAAATAATCAGGAATACTTTAATTTTTAGAATGTGACAACCATCTTTTTCAGAGGTAGGAATTGGATTTGGGGTAGTATTGTCACTAAAAGTAATCAGTAATATCTTTATTTTTTAGAATGTGACAACCATGTTTTTCAGAGGAGTATAACTCCGCAACCAACAGAGATATGAGGAAGTTTTTATATCAATGGATAGCCTGGTATTTGCTCTTTCTCTAGGTAATAAAAACTGGCGATAACAAAATCCACATGAGAGAGATATAAGCACCCAAATTCAGGAGTCATTTTCAGGCTTGTATGTTGCAATTTTGAGGATCTTTAAGCATGAAAGAGTACGATTTGTACCCGCAAACCAAAAGTTTATGTTCAATTGCATTATCCTGCTCGGCGATCCTCAGTACTGAAAATGTTGTTTTTTTCTGCAAAATATGGCTCGTATAGACTTTGGATGATTGGGGTAGTATTGACAGTAAAAAAAAATCAGGAATACTTTAATTTTTTAGAATGTGACAACTATCTTTTTCAGAGGTAGGCTTTGGATGATTGGGGTAGTATTGACAGTAAAAATAATCAGGAATACTTTAATTTTTTAGAATGTGACAACCATCTTTTTCAGAGTTAGGAATTGGATGATTGGGGTAGTATTGTCACTAAAAGTGTCAGGAATATCTTTATTTTTTAGAATGTGACAACCATGTTTTTCAGAGGAGTATAACTCCGCAACCAACAGAGATATGAGGAAGTTTTTTATATCAATGGATAGCCTGGTATTTGCTCTTTCTCTATGTAATATAAACTGGCGATAACAAAATCCACATGAGAGAGATATAAGCACCCAAATTCAGGAGTCATATTCAGGCTTGTATGTTGCAATTTTGAGGATCTTTAAGCATGAAAGAGTACGATTTGTACCCGCAAACCAAAAGTTTATATTCAATTGCATTATCCTGCTCGGCGATCCTCAGTACTGAAAATGTTCTTTTTTTCTGCAAAATATGGCTCGTATAGACTTTGGATGATTGGGGTAGTATTGACAGTAAAAATAATCAGGAATACTTTAATTTTTTAGAATGTGACAACTATCTTTTTCAGAGGTAGGCTTTGGATGATTGGGGTAGTATTGACAGTAAAAATAATCAGGAATACTTTAATTTTTTAGAATGTGACAACCATCTTTTTCAGAGGTAGGAATTGGATTTGGGGTAGTATTGTCACTAAAAGTAATCAGTAATATCTTTATTTTTTAGAATGTGACAACCATGTTTTTCAGAGGAGTATAACTCCGCAACCAACAGAGATATGAGGAAGTTTTTATATCAATGGATAGCCTGGTATTTGCTCTTTCTCTATGTAATAAAAACTGGCGATAACAAAATCCACATGAGAGAGATATAAGCACCCAAATTCAGGAGTCATTTTCAGGCTTGTATGTTGCAATTTTGAGGATCTTTAAGCATGAAAGAGTACGATTTGTACCCGCAAACCAAAAGTTTATATTCAATTGCATTATCCTGCTCGGCGATCCTCAGTACTGAAAATGTTGTTTTTTTCTGCAAAATATGGCTCGTATAGACTTTGGATGATTGGGGTAGTATTGACAGTAAAAAAAATCAGGAATACTTTAATTTTTTAGAATGTGACAACTATCTTTTTCAGAGGTAGGCTTTGGATGATTGGGGTAGTATTGACAGTAAAAATAATCAGGAATACTTTAATTTTTTAGAATGTGACAACTATCTTTTTCAGAGGTAGGCTTTGGATGATTGGGGTAGTATTGACAGTAAAAGTAATCAGGAAATCTTTATTTTTTAGAATGTGACAACCATGTTTTTCAGAGGAGTATAACTCCGCAACCAACAGAGATATGAGGAACTTTTTTATATCAATGGATAGCCTGGTATTTGCTCTTTCTCTATGTAATAAAAACTGGCGATAACAAAATCCACATGAGAGAGATATAAGCACCCAAATTCAGGAGTCATTTTCAGGCTTGTATGTTGCAATTTTGAGGATCTTTAAGCATGAAAGAGTACGATTTGTACCCGCAAACCAAAAGTTATATTCAATTGCATCATCCTGCTCGGCGATCCTCAGTACTGAAAATGTTCTTTTTTTCTGCAAAATATGGCTCGTATAGACTTTGGATGATTGGGGTAGTATTAACAGTAAAAAAAAATCAGGAATACTTTAATTTTTTAGAATGTGACAACTATCTTTTTCAGAGGTAGGCTTTGGATGATTGGGGTAGTATTGACAGTAAAAATAATCAGGAAATCTTTATTTTTTAGAATGTGACAACCATGTTTTTCAGAGTTAGGAATTGGATGATTGGGGTAGTATTGTCACTAAAAGTAATCAGTAATATCTTTATTTTTTAGAATGTGACAACCATGTTTTTCAGAGGAGTATAACTCCGCAACCAACAGAGATATGAGGAAGTTTTTATATCAATGGATAGCCTGGTATTTGCTCTTTCTCTATGTAATAAAAACTGGCGATAACAAAATCCACATGAGAGAGATATAAGCACCCAAATTCAGGAGTCATTTTCAGGCTTGTATGTTGCAATTTTGAGGATCTTTAAGCATGAAAGAGTACGATTTGTACCCGCAAACCAAAAGTTTATATTCAATTGCATTATCCTGCTCGGCGATCCTCAGTACTGAAAATGTTCTTTTTTTCTGCAAAATATGGCTCGTATAGACTTTGGATGATTGGGGTAGTATTGACAGTAAAAATAATCAGGAATACTTTAATTTTTTAGAATGTGACAACTATCTTTTTCAGAGGTAGGAATTGGATTTGGGGTAGTATTGTCACTAAAAGTAATCAGGAATATCTTTATTTTTTAGAATGTGACAACCATGTTTTTCAGAGGAGTATAACTCCGCAACCAACAGAGATATGAGGAAGTTTTTTATATCAATGGATAGCCTGGTATTTGCTCTTTCTCTATGTAATAAAAACTGGCGATAACAAAATCCACATGAGAGAGATATAAGCACCCAAATTCAGGAGTCATTTTCAGGCTTGTATGTTGCAATTTTGAGGATCTTTAAGCATGAAAGAGTACGATTTGTACCCGCAAACCAAAAGTTTATATTCAATTGCATCATCCTGCTCGGAGATCCTCAGTACTGAAAATTGTTCCTCTTTTTCTGCAAAATATGGCTCGTATAGACTTTGGATGATTGGGGTAGTATTGACAATAAAAATAATCAGTAATACTTATTTTTTATAATGTGACAACCATTTTTTCAGAGGTAGGCATTGGATGATTGGGGTAGTATTGCCACTAAAAGTAATCAGGATTATCTTTATTTTTTAGAATATGACCACCATGTTTTTCAGAGGAGTATAACTCTACAACCAACAGAGATATGAGGAAGTTTTTAGATCAATGGATAGTCTGGAATTTGCTCTTTCTCTGCGTAATAAAAACTGGTGATAACAAAATCCACATGAGAGAGATATAAGCACCCAAATTCAGGAGTCATTTTCAGGCTTGTATGTTGCAATTTTGAGGATCTTTAAGCATGAAAGAGTACGATTTGTATTCAATTGCATCATCCTGCTCGGAGATCCTCAGTACTGAAAATTGTTCCTCTTTTTCTGCAAAATATGGCTCGTATAGACTTTGGATGATTGGGGTAGTATTGACAATAAAAATAATCAGGAATACTTATTTTTTATAATGTGACAACCATTTTTTCAGAGGTAGGCATTGGATGATTGGGGTAGTATTGCCACTAAAAGTAATCAGGAATATCTTTATTTTTTAGAATGTGACAACCATGTTTTTCAGAGGAGTATAACTCCGCAACCAACAGAGATATGAGGAAGTTTTTTATATCAATGGATAGCCTGGTATTTGCTCTTTCTCTATGTAATAAAAACTGGCGATAACAAAATCCACATGAGAGAGATATAAGCACCCAAATTCAGGAGTCATTTTCAGGCTTGTATGTTGCAATTTTGAGGATCTTTAAGCATGAAAGAGTACGATTTGTACCCGCAAACCAAAAGTTTATATTCAATTGCATTATCCTGCTCGGCGATCCTCAGTACTGAAAATGTTCTTTTTTTCTGCAAAATATGGCTCGTATAGACTTTGGATGATTGGGGTAGTATTGACAGTAAAAATAATCAGGAATACTTTAATTTTTTAGAATGTGACAACCATCTTTTTCAGAGGTAGGAATTGGATTTGGGGTAGTATTGTCACTAAAAGTAATCAGGAATATCTTTATTTTTTAGAATGTGACAACCATGTTTTTCAGAGGAGTATAACTCCGCAACCAACAGAGATATGGGGAAGTTTTTATATCAATGGATAGCCTGGTATTTGCTCTTTCTCTATGTAATAAAAACTGGCGATAACAAAATCCACATGAGAGAGATATAAGCACCCAAATTCAGGAGTCATTTTCAGGCTTGTATGTTGCAATTTTGAGGATCTTTAAGCATGAAAGAGTACGATTTGTACCCGCAAACCAAAAGTTTATATTCAATTGCATCATCCTGCTCGGAGATCCTCAGTACTGAAAATTGTTCCTCTTTTTCTGCAAAATATGGCTCGTATAGACTTTGGATGATTGGGGTAGTATTGACAATAAAAATAATCAGTAATACTTATTTTTTATAATGTGACAACCATTTTTTCAGAGGTAGGCATTGGATGATTGGGGTAGTATTGCCACTAAAAGTAATCAGGATTATCTTTATTTTTAGAATATGACCACCATGTTTTTCAGAGGAGTATAACTCTACAACCAACAGAGATATGAGGAAGTTTTTAGATCAATGGATAGTCTGGAATTTGCTCTTTCTCTGCGTAATAAAAACTGGTGATAACAAAATCCACATGAGAGAGATATAAGCACCCAAATTCAGGAGTCATTTTCAGGCTTGTATGTTGCAATTTTGAGGATCTTTAAGCATGAAAGAGTACGATTTGTATTCAATTGCATCATCCTGCTCGGCGATCCTCAGTACTGAAAATTGTTCCTCTTTTTCTGCAAAATATGGCTCGTATAGACTTTGGATGATTGGGGTAGTATTGACAGTAAAAATAATCAGGAATACTTTAATTTTTATAATGTGACAACCATCTTTTTCAGAGGTAGGCATTGGATGATTGGGGTAGTATTGCCACTAAAAGTAATCAGGATTATCTTTATTTTTTAGAATGTGACAACCATGTTTTTCAGAGGAGTATAACTCCGCAACCAACAGAGATATGAGGAAGTTTTTATATCAATGGATAGTCTGGAATTTGCTCTTTCTCTGCGTAATAAAAACTGGTGATAACAAAATCCACATGAGAGAGATATAAGCACCCAAATTCAGGAGTCATTTTCAGGCTTGTATGTTGCAATTTTGAGGATCTTTAAGCATGAAAGAGTACGATTTGTACCTTAAACCAAAAGTTATGCATCATCCTGCTCGGCGATCCTCAGTACTGAAAATTGTTCCTCTTTTTCTGCAAAATATGGCTCGTATAGACTTTGGATGATTGGGGTAGTATTGACAGTAAAAATAATCAGGAATACTTTAATTTTTATAATGTGACAACCATCTTTTTCAGAGGTAGGCATTGGATGATTGGGGTAGTATTGCCACTAAAAGTAATCAGGATTATCTTTATTTTTTAGAATGTGACAACCATGTTTTTCAGAGGAGTATAACTCCGCAACCAACAGAGATATGAGGAAGTTTTTTATATCAATGGATAGTCCTGGTAATTTGCTCTTTCTCTATGTAATAAAAACTGGTGATAACAAAATCCACATGAGAGAGATATAAGCACCCAAATTCAGGAGTCATTTTCAGGCTTGTATGTTGCAATTTTGAGGATCTTTAAGCATGAAAGAGTACGATTTGTACCCGCAAACCAAAGTTTATATTCAATTGCATCATCCTGCTCGGCGATCCTCAGTACTGAAAATTGTTCCTCTTTTTCTGCAAAATATGGCTCGTATAGACTTTGGATGATTGGGGTAGTATTGACAGTAAAAATAATCAGGAATACTTAATTTTTTATAATGTGACAACCATCTTTTTCAGAGGTAGGCATTGGATGATTGGGGTAGTATTGCCACTAAAAGTAATCAGGATTATCTTTATTTTTTAGAATGTGACCACCATGTTTTTCAGAGGAGTATAACTCCGCAACCAACAGAGATATGAGGAAGTTTTTAGATCAATGGATAGCCTGGTATTTGCTCTTTCTCTATGTAATAAAAACTGGCGATAACAAAATCCACATGAGAGAGATATAAGCACCCAAATTCAGGAGTCATTTTCAGGCTTGTATGTTGCAATTTTGAGGATCTTTAAGCATGAAAGAGTACGATTTGTACCCGCAAACCAAAAGTTTATATTCAATTGCATATCCTGCTCGGCGATCCTCAGTACTGAAATGTTCTTTTTTTCTGCAAAATATGGCTCGTATAGACTTTGGATGATTGGGGTAGTATTGACAGTAAAAATAATCAGGAATACTTTAATTTTTTAGAATGTGACAACCATCTTTTTCAGAGGTAGGCATTGGATGATTGGGGTAGTATTGTCACTAAAAGTAATCAGGAATATCTTTATTTTTTAGAATGTGACAACCATGTTTTTCAGAGGAGTATAACTCCGCAACCAACAGAGATATGAGGAAGTTTTTTATATCAATGGATAGCCTGGTATTTGCTCTTTCTCTATGTAATAAAAACTGGCGATAACAAAATCCACATGAGAGAGATATAAGCACCCAAATTCAGGAGTCATTTTCAGGCTTGTATGTTGCAATTTTGAGGATCTTTAAGCATGAAAGAGTACGATTTGTACCCGCAAACCAAAAGTTTATATTCAATTGCATCATCCTGCTCGGCGATCCTCAGTACTGAAAATTGTTCCTCTTTTTCTGCAAAATATGGCTCGTATAGACTTTGGATGATTGGGGTAGTATTGACAGTAAAAATAATCAGGAATACTTAATTTTTATAATGTGACAACCATCTTTTTCAGAGGTAGGCATTGGATGATTGGGGTAGTATTGCCACTAAAAGTAATCAGGATTATCTTTATTTTTTAGAATGTGACAACCATGTTTTTCAGAGGAGTATAACTCCGACAACCAACAGAGATATGAGGAAGTTTTTAGATCAATGGATAGTCTGGAATTTGCTCTTTCTCTGCGTAATAAAAACTGGTGATAACAAAATCCACATGAGAGAGATATAAGCACCCAAATTCAGGAGTCATTTTCAGGCTTGTATGTTGCAATTTTGAGGATCTTTAAGCATGAAAGAGTACGATTTGTATTCAATTGCATCATCCTGCTCGGAGATCCTCAGTACTGAAAATTGTTCCTCTTTTTCTGCAAAATATGGCTCGTATAGACTTTGGATGATTGGGGTAGTATTGACAGTAAAAATAATCAGGAATACTTATTTTTATAATGTGACAACCATCTTTTTCAGAGGTAGGCATTGGATGATTGGGGTAGTATTGCCACTAAAAGTAATCAGGATTATCTTTATTTTTTAGAATGTGACCACCATGTTTTTCAGAGGAGTATAACTCCGCAACCAACAGAGATATGAGGAAGTTTTTAGATCAATGGATAGTCTGGAATTTGCTCTTTCTCTGCGTAATAAAAACTGGTGATAACAAAATCCACATGAGAGAGATATAAGCACCCAAATTCAGGAGTCATTTTCAGGCTTGTATGTTGCAATTTTGAGGATCTTTAAGCATGAAAGAGTACGATTTGTATTCAATTGCATCATCCTGCTCGGCGATCCTCAGTACTGAAAATTGTTCCTCTTTTTCTGCAAAATATGGCTCGTATAGACTTTGGATGATTGGGGTAGTATTGACAGTAAAAATAATCAGGAATACTTTAATTTTTATAATGTGACAACCATCTTTTTCAGAGGTAGGCATTGGATGATTGGGGTAGTATTGCCACTAAAAGTAATCAGGATTATCTTTATTTTTTAGAATGTGACAACCATGTTTTTCAGAGGAGTATAACTCCGCAACCAACAGAGATATGAGGAAGTTTTTAGATCAATGGATAGTCTGGAATTTGCTCTTTCTCTGCGTAATAAAAACTGGTGATAACAAAATCCACATGAGAGAGATATAAGCACCCAAATTCAGGAGTCATTTTCAGGCTTGTATGTTGCAATTTTGAGGATCTTTAAGCATGAAAGAGTACGATTTGTATTCAATTGCATCATCCTGCTCGGCGATCCTCAGTACTGAAAATTGTTCCTCTTTTTCTGCAAAATATGGCTCGTATAGACTTTGGATGATTGGGGTAGTATTGACAATAAAAAATCAGGAATACTTATTTTTTATAATGTGACAACCATCTTTTTCAGAGGTAGGCATTGGATGATTGGGGTAGTATTGCCACTAAAAGTAATCAGGATTATCTTTATTTTTTAGAATGTGACCACCATATTTTTCAGAGGAGTATAACTCCGCAACCAACAGAGATATGAGGGAGTTTTTAGATCAATGGATAGTCTGGAATTTGCTCTTTCTCTGCGTAATAAAAACTGGTGATAACAAAATCCACATGAGAGAGATATAAGCACCCAAATTCAGGAGTCATTTTCAGGCTTGTATGTTGCAATTTTGAGGATCTTTAAGCATGAAAGAGTACGATTTGTATTCAATTGCATCATCCTGCTCGGCGATCCTCAGTACTGAAAATTGTTCCTCTTTTTCTGCAAAATATGGCTCGTATAGACTTTGGATGATTGGGGTAGTATTGACAGTAAAAATAATCAGGAATACTTTAATTTTTATAATGTGACAACCATCTTTTTCAGAGGTAGGCATTGGATGATTGGGGTAGTATTGCCACTAAAAGTAATCAGGATTATCTTTATTTTTTAGAATGTGACAACCATGTTTTTCAGAGGAGTATAACTCCGCAACCAACAGAGATATGAGGAAGTTTTTATATCAATGGATAGTCTGGAATTTGCTCTTTCTCTGCGTAATAAAAACTGGTGATAACAAAATCCACATGAGAGAGATATAAGCACCCAAATTCAGGAGTCATTTTCAGGCTTGTATGTTGCAATTTTGAGGATCTTTAAGCATGAAAGAGTACGATTTGTATTCAATTACATCATCCTGCTCGGCGATCCTCAGTACTGAAAATTGTTCCTCTTTTTCTGCAAAATATGGCTCGTATAGACTTTGGATGATTGGGGTAGTATTGACAGTAAAAATAATCAGGAATACTTTAATTTTTATAATGTGACAACCATCTTTTTCAGAGGTAGGCATTGGATGATTGGGGTAGTATTGCCACTAAAAGTAATCAGGATTATCTTTATTTTTTAGAATGTGACAACCATGTTTTTCAGAGGAGTATAACTCCGCAACCAACAGAGATATGAGGAAGTTTTTATATCAATGGATAGTCTGGAATTTGCTCTTTCTCTGCGTAATAAAAACTGGTGATAACAAAATCCACATGAGAGAGATATAAGCACCCAAATTCAGGAGTCATTTTCAGGCTTGTATGTTGCAATTTTGAGGATCTTTAAGCATGAAAGAGTACGATTTGTATTCAATTGCATCATCCTGCTCGGCGATCCTCAGTACTGAAAATTGTTCCTCTTTTTCTGCAAAATATGGCTCGTATAGACTTTGGATGATTGGGGTAGTATTGACAGTAAAAATAATCAGGAATACTTTAATTTTTATAATGTGACAACCATCTTTTTCAGAGGTAGGCATTGGATGATTGGGGTAGTATTGCCACTAAAAGTAATCAGGATTATCTTTATTTTTTAGAATGTGACAACCATGTTTTTCAGAGGAGTATAACTCCGCAACCAACAGAGATATGAGGAACTTTTTTATATCAATGGATAGTCTGGAATTTGCTCTTTCTCTGCGTAATAAAAACTGGTGATAACAAAATCCACATGAGAGAGATATAAGCACCCAAATTCAGTAGTCATTTTCAGGCTTGTATGTTGCAATTTTGAGGATCTTTAAGCATGAAAGAGTACGATTTGTATTCAATTGCATCATCCTGCTCGGCGATCCTCAGTACTGAAAATTGTTCCTCTTTTTCTGCAAAATATGGCTCGTATAGACTTTGGATGATTGGGGTAGTATTGACAGTAAAAATAATCAGGAATACTTTAATTTTTATAATGTGACAACCATCTTTTTCAGAGGTAGGCATTGGATGATTGGGGTAGTATTGCCACTAAAAGTAATCAGGATTATCTTTATTTTTTAGAATGTGACAACCATGTTTTTCAGAGGAGTATAACTCCGCAACCAACAGAGATATGAGGAAGTTTTTATATCAATGGATAGTCTGGAATTTGCTCTTTCTCTGCGTAATAAAAACTGGTGATAACAAAATCCACATGAGAGAGATATAAGCACCCAAATTCAGGAGTCATTTTCAGGCTTGTATGTTGCAATTTTGAGGATCTTTAAGCATGAAAGAGTACGATTTGTATTCAATTGCATCATCCTGCTCGGCGATCCTCAGTACTGAAAATTGTTCCTCTTTTTCTGCAAAATATGGCTCGTATAGACTTTGGATGATTGGGGTAGTATTGACAGTAAAAATAATCAGGAATACTTTAATTTTTATAATGTGACAACCATCTTTTTCAGAGGTAGGCATTGGATGATTGGGGTAGTATTGCCACTAAAAGTAATCAGGATTATCTTTATTTTTTAGAATGTGACAACCATGTTTTTCAGAGGAGTATAACTCCGCAACCAACAGAGATATGAGGAACGTTTTTATATCAATGGATAGTCTGGAATTTGCTCTTTCTCTGCGTAATAAAAACTGGTGATAACAAAATCCACATGAGAGAGATATAAGCACCCAAATTCAGTAGTCATTTTCAGGCTTGTATGTTGCAATTTTGAGGATCTTTAAGCATGAAAGAGTACGATTTGTCAAATTCAATTGCATCATCCTGCTCGGCGATCCTCAGTACTGAAAATTGTTCCTCTTTTTCTGCAAAATATGGCTCGTATAGACTTTGGATGATTGGGGTAGTATTGACAGTAAAAATAATCAGGAATACTTTAATTTTTATAATGTGACAACCATCTTTTTCAGAGGTAGGCATTGGATGATTGGGGTAGTATTGCCACTAAAAGTAATCAGGATTATCTTTATTTTTTAGAATGTGACAACCATGTTTTTCAGAGGAGTATAACTCCGCAACCAACAGAGATATGAGGAAGTTTTTATATCAATGGATAGTCTGGAATTTGCTCTTTCTCTGCGTAATAAAAACTGGTGATAACAAAATCCACATGAGAGAGATATAAGCACCCAAATTCAGGAGTCATTTTCAGGCTTGTGTGTTGCAATTTTGAGGATCTTTAAGCATGAAAGAGTACGATTTGTATTCAATTGCATCATCCTGCTCGGCGATCCTCAGTACTGAAAATTGTTCCTCTTTTTCTGCAAAATATGGCTCGTATAGACTTTGGATGATTGGGGTAGTATTGACAGTAAAAATAATCAGGAATACTTTAATTTTTATAATGTGACAACCATCTTTTTCAGAGGTAGGCATTGGATGATTGGGGTAGTATTGCCACTAAAAGTAATCAGGATTATCTTTATTTTTAGAATGTGACAACCATGTTTTTCAGAGGAGTATAACTCCGCAACCAACAGAGATATGAGGAAGTTTTTATATCAATGGATAGTCTGGAATTTGCTCTTTCTCTGCGTAATAAAAACTGGTGATAACAAAATCCACATGAGAGAGATATAAGCACCCAAATTCAGGAGTCATTTTCAGGCTTGTATGTTGCAATTTTGAGGATCTTTAAGCATGAAAGAGTACGATTTGTATTCAATTGCATCATCCTGCTCGGCGATCCTCAGTACTGAAAATTGTTCCTCTTTTTCTGCAAAATATGGCTCGTATAGACTTTGGATGATTGGGGTAGTATTGACAGTAAAAATAATCAGGAATACTTTAATTTTTTAGAATGTGACAACTATCTTTTTCAGAGGTAGGCTTTGGATGATTGGGGTAGTATTGACAGTAAAAATAATCAGGAATACTTTAATTTTTAGAATGTGACAACCATCTTTTCAGAGGTAGGAATTGGATTTGGGGTAGTATTGTCACTAAAAGTAATCAGGAATATCTTTATTTTTTAGAATGTGACAACCATGTTTTTCAGAGGAGTATAACTCCGCAACCAACAGAGATATGAGGAAGTTTTTTATATCAATGGATAGCCTGGTATTTGCTCTTTCTCTATGTAATATAAACTGGCGATAACAAAATCCACATGAGAGAGAGATAAGCACCCAAATTCAGGAGTCATTTTCAGGCTTGTATGTTGCAATTTTGAGGATCTTTAAGCATGAAAGAGTACGATTTGTACCCGCAAACCAAAAGTTTATATTCAATTGCATCATCCTGCTCGGCGATCCTCAGTACTGAAAATGTTCCTTTTTTTCTGCAAAATATGGCTCGTATAGACTTTGGATGATTGGGGTAGTATTGACAGTAAAAATAATCAGGAATACTTTAATTTTTATAATGTGACAACCATCTTTTTCAGAGGTAGGCATTGGATGATTGGGGTAGTATTGCCACTAAAAGTAATCAGGATTATCTTTATTTTTTAGAATGTGACCACCATGTTTTTCAGAGGAGTATAACTCCGCAACCAACAGAGATATGAGGAAGTTTTTAGATCAATGGATAGTCTGGAATTTGCTCTTTCTCTGCGTAATAAAAACTGGTGATAACAAAATCCACATGAGAGAGATATAAGCACCCAAATTCAGGAGTCATTTTCAGGCTTGTATGTTGCAATTTTGAGGATCTTTAAGCATGAAAGAGTACGATTTGTACCCGCAAACCAAAAGTTTATATTCAATTGCATCATCCTGCTCGGCGATCCTCAGTACTGAAAATTGTTCCTCTTTTTCTGCAAAATATGGCTCGTATAGACTTTGGATGATTGGGGTAGTATTGACAGTAAAAATAATCAGGAATACTTTAATTTTTATAATGTGACAACCATCTTTTTTAGAGGTAGGCATTGGATGATTGGGGTAGTATTGCCACTAAAAGTAATCAGGCATTATCTTTATTTTTAGAATGTGACAACCATGTTTTTCAGAGGAGTATAACTCCGCAACCAACAGAGATATGAGGAAGTTTTTATATCAATGGATAGTCTGGAATTTGCTCTTTCTCTGCGTAATAAATGGTGATAACAAAATCCACATGAGAGAGATATAAGCACCCAAATTCAGGAGTCATTTTCAGGCTTGTATGTTGCAATTTTGAGGATCTTTAAGCATGAAAGAGTACGATTTGTATTCAATTGCATCATCCTGCTCGGCGATCCTCAGTACTGAAAATTGTTCCTCTTTTTCTGCAAAATATGGCTCGTATAGACTTTGGATGATTGGGGTAGTATTGACAGTAAAAATAATCAGGAATACTTTAATTTTTATAATGTGACAACCATCTTTTTCAGAGGTAGGCATTGGATGATTGGGGTAGTATTGTCACTAAAAGTAATCAGTAATATCTTTATTTTTTAGAATGTGACAACCATGTTTTTCAGAGGAGCGGCGATCCTCAGTACTGAAAATGTTCTTTTTTTCTGCAAAATATGGCTCGTATAGACTTTGGATGATTGGGGTAGTATTGACAGTAAAAATAATCAGGAATACTTTAATTTTTTAGAATGTGACAACTATCTTTTTCAGAGGTAGGCTTTGGATGATTGGGGTAGTATTGACAGTAAAAATAATCAGGAATACTTTAATTTTTTAGAATGTGACAACCATCTTTTTCAGAGGTAGGAATTGGATTTGGGGTAGTATTGTCACTAAAAGTAATCAGGAATATCTTTATTTTTAGAATGTGACAACCATGTTTTTCAGAGGAGTATAACTCCGCAACCAACAGAGATATGAGGAAGTTTTTATATCAATGGATAGCCTGGTATTTGCTCTTTCTCTATGTAATATAAACTGGCGATAACAAAATCCACATGAGAGAGAGATAAGCACCCAAATTCAGGAGTCATTTTCAGGCTTGTATGTTGCAATTTTGAGGATCTTTAAGCATGAAAGAGTACGATTTGTACCCGCAAACCAAAAGTTTATATTCAATTGCATCATCCTGCTCGGAGATCCTCAGTACTGAAAATTGTTCCTCTTTTTCTGCAAAATATGGCTCGTATAGACTTTGGATGATTGGGGTAGTATTGACAATAAAAATAATCAGGAATACTTTAATTTTTATAATGTGACAACCATTTTTTCAGAGGTAGGCATTGGATGATTGGGGTAGTATTGCCACTAAAAGTAATCAGGATTATCTTTATTTTAGAATGTGACCACCATGTTTTTCAGAGGAGTATAACTCCGCAACCAACAGAGATATGAGGAAGTTTTTAGATCAATGGATAGTCTGGAATTTGCTCTTTCTCTGCGTAATAAAAACTGGTGATAACAAAATCCACATGAGAGAGATATAAGCACCCAAATTCAGGAGTCATTTTCAGGCTTGTATGTTGCAATTTTGAGGATCTTTAAGCATGAAAGAGTACGATTTGTACCCGCAAACCAAAAGTTTATATTCAATTGCATCATCCTGCTCGGCGACCCTCAGTACTGAAAATGTTCATTTTTTTCTGCAAAGTATGGCTCGTATAGACTTTGGATGATTGGGGTAGTATTGACAGTAAAAATAATCAGGAATACTTTAATTTTTTAGAATGTGACAACCATCTTTTTCAGAGTTAGGCATTGGATGATTGGGGTAGTATTGCCACTAAAAGTAATCAGGAATATCTTTATTTTTAAGAATGTGACAACCATGTTTTTCAGAGGAGTATAACTCCGCAACCAACAGAGATATGAGGAAGTTTTTATATCAATGGATAGCCTGGTATTTGCTCTTTCTCTATGTAATAAAAACTGGCGATAACAAAATCCACATGAGAGAGATATAAGCACCCAAATTCAGGAGTCATTTTCAGGCTTGTATGTTGCAATTTTGAGGATCTTTAAGCATGAAAGAGTACGATTTGTACCCGCAAACCAAAAGTTTATATTCAATTGCATTATCCTGCTCGGCGATCCTCAGTACTGAAAATGTTCTTTTTTTCTGCAAAAGTATGGCTCGTATAGACTTTGGATGATTGGGGTAGTATTGACAGTAAAAATAATCAGGAATACTTTAATTTTTTAGAATGTGACAACTATCTTTTTCAGAGGTAGACTTTGGATGATTGGGGTAGTATTGACAGTAAAAATAATCAGGAATACTTTAATTTTTAGAATGTGACAACCATCTTTTTCAGAGGTAGGAATTGGATGTTGGGGTAGTATTGTCACTAAAAGTAATCAGGAATATCTTTATTTTTTAGAATGTGACAACCATGTTTTTCAGAGGAGTATATCTCCGCAACCAACAGAGATATGAGGAAGTTTTTATATCAATGGATAGCCTGGTATTTGCTCTTTCTCTATGTAATAAAAACTGGCGATAACAAAATCCACATGAGAGAGATATAAGCACCCAAATTCAGGAGTCATTTTCAGGCTTGTATGTTGCAATTTTGAGGATCTTTAAGCATGAAAGAGTACGATTTGTACCCGCAAACCAAAAGTTTATATTCAATTGCATCATCCTGCTCGGCGATCCTCAGTACTGAAAATTGTTCCTCGTTTTCTGCAAAATATGGCTCGTATAGACTTTGGATGATTGGGGTAGTATTGACAGTAAAAATAATCAGGAATACTTTAATTTTTTAGAATGTGACAACCATCTTTTTCAGAGGTAGGCATTGGATGATTGGGGTAGTATTGCCACTAAAAGTAATCAGGAATATCTTTATTTTTAAGAATGTGACAACCATGTTTTTCAGAGGAGTATAACTCCGCAACCAACAGAGATATGAGGAAGTTTTTAGATCAATGGATAGTCTGGAATTTGCTCTTTCTCTGCGTAATAAAAACTGGTGATAACAAAATCCACATGAGAGAGATATAAGCACCCAAATTCAGGAGTCATTTTCAGGCTTGTATGTTGCAATTTTGAGGATCTTTAAGCATGAAAGAGTACGATTTGTACCCGCAAACCAAAAGTTTATATTCAATTGCATCATCCTGCTCGGCGACCCTCAGTACTGAAAATGTTCCTTTTTTTCTGCAAAGTATGGCTCGTATAGACTTTGGATGATTGGGGTAGTATTGACAGTAAAAATAATCAGGAATACTTTAATTTTTTAGAATGTGACAACCATCTTTTTCAGAGTTAGGCATTGGATGATTGGGGTAGTATTGCCACTAAAAGTAATCAGGATTATCTTTATTTTAGAATGTGACCACCATGTTTTTCAGAGGAGTATAACTCCGCAACCAACAGAGATATGAGGAAGTTTTTAGATCAATGGATAGTCTGGAATTTGCTCTTTCTCTGCGTAATAAAAACTGGTGATAACAAAATCCACATGAGAGAGATATAAGCACCCAAATTCAGGAGTCATTTTCAGGCTTGTATGTTGCAATTTTGAGGATCTTTAAGCATGAAAGAGTACGATTTGTACCCGCAAACCAAAAGTTTATATTCAATTGCATCATCCTGCTCGGCGACCCTCAGTACTGAAAATGTTCCTTTTTTTCTGCAAAGTATGGCTCGTATAGACTTTGGATGATTGGGGTAGTATTGACAGTAAAAATAATCAGGAATACTTTAATTTTTTAGAATGTGACAACCATCTTTTTCAGAGTTAGGCATTGGATGATTGGGGTAGTATTGCCACTAAAAGTAATCAGGAATATCTTTATTTTTAGAATGTGACAACCATGTTTTTCAGAGGAGTATAACTCCGCAACCAACAGAGATATGAGGAAGTTTTTAGATCAATGGATAGTCTGGAATTTGCTCTTTCTCTGCGTAATAAAAACTGGTGATAACAAAATCCACATGAGAGAGATATAAGCACCCAAATTCAGGAGTCATTTTCAGGCTTGTATGTTGCAATTTTGAGGATCTTTAAGCATGAAAGAGTACGATTTGTACCCGCAAACCAAAAGTTTATATTCAATTGCATCATCCTGCTCGGCGACCCTCAGTACTGAAAATGTTCCTTTTTTTCTGCAAAGTATGGCTCGTATAGACTTTGGATGATTGGGGTAGTATTGACAGTAAAAATAATCAGGAATACTTTAATTTTTTAGAATGTGACAACCATCTTTTTCAGAGTTAGGCATTGGATGATTGGGGTAGTATTGCCACTAAAAGTAATCAGGAATATCTTTATTTTTAAGAATGTGACAACCATGTTTTTCAGAGGAGTATAACTCCGCAACCAACAGAGATATGAGGAAGTTTTTAGATCAATGGATAGTCTGGAATTTGCTCTTTCTCTGCGTAATAAAAACTGGTGATAACAAAATCCACATGAGAGAGATATAAGCACCCAAATTCAGGAGTCATTTTCAGGCTTGTATGTTGCAATTTTGAGGATCTTTAAGCATGAAAGAGTACGATTTGTACCCGCAAACCAAAAGTTTATATTCAATTGCATTATCCTGCTCGGCGATCCTCATTACTGAAAATGTTCTTTTTTTCTGCAAAATATGGCTCGTATAGACTTTGGATGATTGGGGTAGTATTGACAGTAAAAATAATCAGGAATACTTTAATTTTTTAGAATGTGACAACTATCTTTTTCAGAGGTAGGCTTTGGATGATTGGGGTAGTATTGACAGTAAAAATAATCAGGAATACTTTAATTTTTTAGAATGTGACAACCATCTTTTTCAGAGGTAGGAATTGGATTTGGGGTAGTATTGTCACTAAAAGTAATCAGGAATATCTTTATTTTTTAGAATGTGACAACCATGTTTTTCAGAGGAGTATAACTCCGCAACCAACAGAGATATGAGGAAGTTTTTTATATCAATGGATAGCCTGGTATTTGCTCTTTCTCTATGTAATATAAACTGGCGATAACAAAATCCACATGAGAGAGATATAAGCACCCAAATTCAGGAGTCATTTTCAGGCTTGTATGTTGCAATTTTGAGGATCTTTAAGCATGAAAGAGTACGATTTGTACCCGCAAACCAAAAGTTTATATTCAATTGCATCATCCTGCTCGGAGATCCTCAGTACTGAAAATTGTTCCTCTTTTTCTGCAAAATATGGCTCGTATAGACTTTGGATGATTGGGGTAGTATTGACAATAAAAATAATCAGGAATACTTTAATTTTTATAATGTGACAACCATTTTTTCAGAGGTAGGCATTGGATGATTGGGGTAGTATTGCCACTAAAAGTAATCAGGATTATCTTTATTTTAGAATGTGACCACCATGTTTTTCAGAGGAGTATAACTCCGCATCCAACAGAGATATGAGGAAGTTTTTAGATCAATGGATAGTCTGGAATTTGCTCTTTCTCTGCGTAATAAAAACTGGCGATAACAAAATCCACATGAGAGAGATATAAGCACCCAAATTCAGGAGTCATTTTCAGGCTTGTATGTTGCAATTTTGAGGATCTTTAAGCATGAAAGAGTACGATTTGTACCCGCAAACCAAAAGTTTATATTCAATTGCATCATCCTGCTCGGCGATCCTCATTACTGAAAATGTTCTTTTTTTCTGCAAAATATGGCTCGTATAGACTTTGGATGATTGGGGTAGTATTGACAGTAAAAATAATCAGGAATACTTTAATTTTTTAGAATGTGACAACTATCTTTTTCAGAGGTAGGCTTTGGATGATTGGGGTAGTATTGACAGTAAAAATAATCAGGAATACTTTAATTTTTTAGAATGTGACAACCATCTTTTTCAGAGGTAGGAATTGGATTTGGGGTAGTATTGTCACTAAAAGTAATCAGGAATATCTTTATTTTTTAGAATGTGACAACCATGTTTTTCAGAGGAGTATAACTCCGCAACCAACAGAGATATGAGGAAGTTTTTTATATCAATGGATAGCCTGGTATTTGCTCTTTCTCTATGTAATATAAACTGGCGATAACAAAATCCACATGAGAGAGATATAAGCACCCAAATTCAGGAGTCATTTTCAGGCTTGTATGTTGCAATTTTGAGGATCTTTAAGCATGAAAGAGTACGATTTGTACCCGCAAACCAAAAGTTTATATTCAATTGCATCATCCTGCTCGGAGATCCTCAGTACTGAAAATTGTTCCTCTTTTTCTGCAAAATATGGCTCGTATAGACTTTGGATGATTGGGGTAGTATTGACAATAAAAATAATCAGGAATACTTTAATTTTTATAATGTGACAACCATTTTTTCAGAGGTAGGCATTGGATGATTGGGGTAGTATTGCCACTAAAAGTAATCAGGATTATCTTTATTTTAGAATGTGACCACCATGTTTTTCAGAGGAGTATAACTCCGCAACCAACAGAGATATGAGGAAGTTTTTAGATCAATGGATAGTCTGGAATTTGCTCTTTCTCTGCGTAATAAAAACTGGTGATAACAAAATCCACATGAGAGAGATATAAGCACCCAAATTCAGGAGTCATTTTCAGGCTTGTATGTTGCAATTTTGAGGATCTTTAAGCATGAAAGAGTACGATTTGTACCCGCAAACCAAAAGTTTATATTCAATTGCATCATCCTGCTCGGCGACCCTCAGTACTGAAAATGTTCCTTTTTTTCTGCAAAGTATGGCTCGTATAGACTTTGGATGATTGGGGTAGTATTGACAGTAAAAATAATCAGGAATACTTTAATTTTTTAGAATGTGACAACCATCTTTTTCAGAGTTAGGAATTGGATGATTGGGGTAGTATTGTCACTAAAAGTAATCAGTAATATCTTTATTTTTTAGAATGTGACAACCATGTTTTTCAGAGGAGTATAACTCCGCAACCAACAGAGATATGAGGAAGTTTTTATATCAATGGATAGCCTGGTATTTGCTCTTTCTCTATGTAATAAAAACTGGTGATAACAAAATCCACATGAGAGAGATATAAGCACCCAAATTTAGGAGTCATTTTCAGGCTTGTATGTTGCAATTTTGAGGATCTTTAAGCATGAAAGAGTACGATTTGTACCCGCAAACCAAAAGTTTATATTCAATTGCATTATCCTGCTCGGCGATCCTCAGTACTGAAAATGTTCTTTTTTTCTGCAAAATATGGCTCGTATAGACTTTGGATGATTGGGGTAGTATTGACAGTAAAAATAATCAGGAATACTTTAATTTTTTAGAATGTGACAACCATCTTTTTCAGAGGTAGGAATTGGATTTGGGGTAGTATTGTCATTAAAAGTAATCAGGAATATCTTTATTTTTTAGAATGTGACAACCATGTTTTTCAGAGGAGTATAACTCCGCAACCAACAGAGATATGAGGAAGTTTTTTATATCATTGGATAGCCTGGTATTTGCTCTTTCTCTATGTAATAAAAAATGGCGATAACAAAATCCACATGAGAGAGATATAAGCACCCAAATTCAGGAGTCATTTTCAGGCTTGTATGTTGCAATTTTGAGGATCTTTAAGCATGAAAGAGTACGATTTGTACCCGCAAACCAAAAGTTTATATTCAATTGCATTATCCTGCTCGGCGATCCTCAGTACTGAAAATGTTCTTTTTTTCTGCAAAATATGGCTCGTATAGACTTTGGATGATTGGGGTAGTATTGACAATAAAAATAATCAGGAATACTTATTTTTTATAATGTGACAACCATTTTTTCAGAGGTAGGCATTGGATGATTGGGGTAGTATTGCCACTAAAAGTAATCAGGATTATCTTTATTTTAGAATGTGACCACCATGTTTTTCAGAGGAGTATAACTCCGCAACCAACAGAGATATGAGGAAGTTTTTAGATCAATGGATAGTCTGGAATTTGCTCTTTCTCTGCGTAATAAAAACTGGTGATAACAAAATCCACATGAGAGAGATATAAGCACCCAAATTCAGGAGTCATTTTCAGGCTTGTATGTTGCAATTTTGAGGATCTTTAAGCATGAAAGAGTACGATTTGTACCCGCAAGCCAAAAGTTTATATTCAATTGCATTATCCTGCTCGGCGATCCTCAGTACTGAAAATGTTCTTTTTTTCTGCAAAATATGGCTCGTATAGACTTTGGATGATTGGGGTAGTATTGACAGTAAAAATAATCAGGAATACTTTAATTTTTTAGAATGTGACTACTATCTTTTTCAGAGGTAGGCTTTGGATGATTGGGGTAGTATTGACAGTAAAAATAATCAGGAATACTTTAATTTTTTAGAATGTGACAACCATCTTTTTCAGAGGTAGGAATTGGATTTGGGGTAGTATTGTCATTAAAAGTAATCAGGAATATCTTTATTTTTTAGAATGTGACAACCATGTTTTTCAGAGGAGTATAACTCCGCAACCAACAGAGATATGAGGAAGTTTTTTATATCATTGGATAGCCTGGTATTTGCTCTTTCTCTATGTAATAAAAAATGGCGATAACAAAATCCACATGAGAGAGATATAAGCACCCAAATTCAGGAGTCATTTTCAGGCTTGTATGTTGCAATTTTGAGGATCTTTAAGCATGAAAGAGTACGATTTGTACCCGCAAACCAAAAGTTTATATTCAATTGCATTATCCTGCTCGGCGATCCTCAGTACTGAAAATGTTCCTTTTTTTCTGCAAAGTATGGCTCGTATAGACTTTGGATGATTGGGGTAGTATTGACAGTAAAAATAATCAGGAATACTTTAATTTTTTATAATGTGACAACCATTTTTCAGAGGTAGGCATTGGATGATTGGGGTAGTATTGCCACTAAAAGTAATCAGGAATACTTTAATTTTTTAGAATGTGACCACCATGTTTTTCAGAGGAGTATAACTCCGCAACCAACAGAGATATGAGGAAGTTTTTAGATCAATGGATAGTCTGGAATTTGCTCATTCTCTGCGTAATAAAAAATGGCGATAACAAAATCCACATGAGAGAGATATAAGCACCCAAATTCAGGAGTCATTTTCAGGCTTGTATGTTGCAATTTTGAGGATCTTTAAGCATGAAAGAGTACGATTTGTACCCGCAAACCAAAAGTTTATATTCAATTGCATTATCCTGCTCGGCGATCCTCAGTACTGAAAATGTTCCTTTTTTTCTGCAAAGTATGGCTCGTATAGACTTTGGATGATTGGGGTAGTATTGACAGTAAAAATAATCAGGAATACTTTAATTTTTTATAATGTGACAACCATTTTTTCAGAGGTAGGCATTGGATGATTGGGGTAGTATTGCCTTGCCACTAAAAGTAATCAGGAATACTTTAATTTTTTAGAATGTGACCACCATGTTTTTCAGAGGAGTATAAATCCGCAACCAACAGAGATATGAGGAAGTTTTTAGATCAATGGATAGTCTGGAATTTGCTCTTTCTCTGCGTAATAAAAACTGGTGATAACAAAATCCACATGAGAGAGATATAAGCACCCAAATTCAGGAGTCATTTTCAGGCTTGTATGTTGCAATTTTGAGGATCTTTAAGCATGAAAGAGTACGATTTGTACCCGCAAACCAAAAGTTTATATTCAATTGCATTATCCTGCTCGGCGATCCTCAGTACTGAAAATGTTCTTTTTTTCTGCAAAATATGGCTCGTATAGACTTTGGATGATTGGGGTAGTATTGACAGTAAAAATAATCAGGAATACTTTAATTTTTTAGAATGTGACAACTATCTTTTTCAGAGGTAGGCTTTGGATGATTGGGGTAGTATTGACAGTAAAAATAATCAGGAATACTTTAATTTTTTAGAATGTGACAACCATCTTTTTCAGAGGTAGGAATTGGATGATTGGGGTAGTATTGCCACTAAAAGTAATCAGGAATACTTTAATTTTTTAGAATGTGACCACCATGTTTTTCAGAGGAGTATAACTCCGCAACCAACAGAGATATGAGGAAGTTTTTAGATCAATGGATAGTCTGGAATTTGCTCTTTCTCTGCGTAATAAAAAATGGCGATAACAAAATCCACATGAGAGAGATATAAGCACCCAAATTCAGGAGTCATTTTCAGGCTTGTATGTTGCAATTTTGAGGATCTTTAAGCATGAAAGAGTACGATTTGTACCCGCAAACCAAAAGTTTATATTCAATTGCATTATCCTGCTCGGCGATCCTCAGTACTGAAAATGTTCCTTTTTTTCTGCAAAGTATGGCTCGTATAGACTTTGGATGATTGGGGTAGTATTGACAGTAAAAATAATCAGGAATACTTTAATTTTTATAATGTGACAACCATTTTTTCAGAGGTAGGCATTGGATGATTGGGGTAGTATTGCCTTGCCACTAAAAGTAATCAGGAATACTTTAATTTTTTAGAATGTGACCACCATGTTTTTCAGAGGAGTATAAATCCGCAACCAACAGAGATATGAGGAAGTTTTTAGATCAATGGATAGTCTGGAATTTGCTCTTTCTCTGCGTAATAAAAACTGGTGATAACAAAATCCACATGAGAGAGATATAAGCACCCAAATTCAGGAGTCATTTTCAGGCTTGTATGTTGCAATTTTGAGGATCTTTAAGCATGAAAGAGTACGATTTGTACCCGAAACCAAAAGTTTATATTCAATTGCATTATCCTGCTCGGCGATCCTCAGTACTGAAAATGTTCTTTTTTTCTGCAAAATATGGCTCGTATAGACTTTGGATGATTGGGGTAGTATTGACAGTAAAAATAATCAGGAATACTTTAATTTTTTAGAATGTGACAACTATCTTTTTCAGAGGTAGGCTTTGGATGATTGGGGTAGTATTGACAGTAAAAATAATCAGGAATACTTTAATTTTTTAGAATGTGACAACCATCTTTTTCAGAGGTAGGAATTGGATTTGGGGTAGTATTGTCACTAAAAGTAATCAGGAATATCTTTATTTTTTAGAATGTGACAACCATGTTTTTCAGAGGAGTATAACTCCGCAACCAACAGAGATATGAGGAAGTTTTTATATCAATGGATAGCCTGGTATTTGCTCTTTCTCTATGTAATATAAACTGGCGATAACAAAATCCACATGAGAGAGATATAAGCACCCAAATTCAGGAGTCATTTTCAGGCTTGTATGTTGCAATTTTGAGGATCTTTAAGCATGAAAGAGTACGATTTGTACCCGAAACCAAAAGTTTATATTCAATTGCATTATCCTGCTCGGCGATCCTCAGTACTGAAAATGTTCTTTTTTTCTGCAAAATATGGCTCGTATAGACTTTGGATGATTGGGGTAGTATTGACAGTAAAAATAATCAGGAATACTTTAATTTTTTAGAATGTGACAACTATCTTTTTCAGAGGTAGGCTTTGGATGATTGGGGTAGTATTGACAGTAAAAATAATCAGGAATACTTTAATTTTTTAGAATGTGACAACCATCTTTTTCAGAGGTAGGAATTGGATTTGGGGTAGTATTGTCACTAAAAGTAATCAGGAATATCTTTATTTTTTAGAATGTGACAACCATGTTTTTCAGAGGAGTATAACTCCGCAACCAACAGAGATATGAGGAAGTTTTTTATATCAATGGATAGCCTGGTATTTGCTCTTTCTCTATGTAATATAAACTGGCGATAACAAAATCCACATGAGAGAGATATAAGCACCCAAATTCAGGAGTCATTTTCAGGCTTGTATGTTGCAATTTTGAGGATCTTTAAGCATGAAAGAGTACGATTTGTACCCGCAAACCAAAAGTTTATATTCAATTGCATCATCCTGCTCGGCGACCCTCAGTACTGAAAATGTTCCTTTTTTTCTGCAAAGTATGGCTCGTATAGACTTTGGATGATTGGGGTAGTATTGACAGTAAAAATAATCAGGAATACTTTAATTTTTTAGAATGTGACAACCATCTTTTTCAGAGTTAGGAATTGGATGATTGGGGTAGTATTGTCACTAAAAGTAATCAGTAATATCTTTATTTTTTAGAATGTGACAACCATGTTTTTCAGAGGAGTATAACTCCGCAACCAACAGAGATATGAGGAAGTTTTTATATCAATGGATAGCCTGGTATTTGATGAGTCATTTTCAGGCTTGTATGTTGCAATTTTGAGGATCTTTAAGCATGAAAGAGTACGATTTGTACCCGCAAACCAAAAGTTTATATTCAATTGCATCATCCTGCTCGGCGATCCTCAGTACTGAAAATGTTCCTTTTTTTCTGCAAAGTATGGCTCGTATAGACTTTGGATGATTGGGGTAGTATTGACAGTAAAAATAATCAGGAATACTTTAATTTTTTAGAATGTGACAACCATCTTTTTCAGAGGTAGGCATTGGATGATTGGGGTAGTATTGCCACTAAAAGTAATCAGGAATATCTTTATTTTAAAGAATATGACAACCATGTTTTTCATAGGAGTATAACTCCGCAACCAACAGAGATATGAGGAAGTTTTTAGATCAATGGATAGTCTGGAATTTGCTCTTTCTCTGCGTAATAAAAATTGGTGATAACACAATCCACATGAGAGAGATATAAGCACCCAAATTCAGGAGTAATTTTCAGGCTTATGTTGCAATTTTGAGGATCTTTAAGCATGAAAGAGTACGATTTGTACCTGCAAACCAAAAGTTTATATTCAATTGCATCATCCTGCTCGGCGATCCTCAGTACTGAAAATGTTCCTTTTTTTCTGCAAAATATGGCTCGTATAGACTTTGGATGATTGGGGTAGTATTGACAGTAGAAATAATCAGGAATACTTTAATTTTTAGAATGTGACAACCATCTTTTTCAGAGGTAGGCATTGGATGATTGGGGTAGTATTGCCACTAAAAGTAATCAGGAATATCTTTATTTTTAAGAATGTGACAACCATGTTTTTCATAGGAGTATAACTCCGCAACCAACAGAGATATGAGGAAGTTTTTTATATCAATGGATAGCCTGGTATTTGCTCTTTCTCTATGTAATATAAACTGGCGATAACAAAATCCACATGAGAGAGATATAAGCACCCAAATTCAGGAGTCATTTTCAGGCTTGTATGTTGCAATTTTGAGGATCTTTAAGCATGAAAGAGTACGATTTGTACCCGCAAACCAAAAGTTTATATTCAATTGCATCATCCTGCTCGGCGACCCTCAGTACTGAAAATGTTCCTTTTTTTCTGCAAAGTATGGCTCGTATAGACTTTGGATGATTGGGGTAGTATTGACAGTAAAAATAATCAGGAATACTTTAATTTTTTAGAATGTGACAACCATCTTTTTCAGAGGTAGGCATTGGATGATTTGGGTAGTATTGACAGTAAAAGTAATCAGGAATATCTTTATTTTTTAGAATGTGACAACCATGTTTTTCAGAGGAGTATAACTCCGCAACCAACAGAGATATGAGGAAGTTTTTAGATCAATGGATAGTCTGGAATTTGCTCTTTCTCTGCGTAATAAAAACTGGTGATAACAAAATCCACAAGAGAGAGACCTAAGCACCCAAATTCAGGAGTCATTTTCAGGCTTGTATGTTGCAATTTTGAGGATCTTTAAGCATGAAAGAGTACGATTTGTACCCGCAAATCAAAAGTTTATATTCAATTGCATCATCTGCTCGGCGATCCTCAGTACTGAAAATTGTTCCTCTTTTTCTGCAAAATATGGCTCGTATAGACTTTGGATGATTGGGGTAGTATTGACAGTAAAAATAATCAGGAATACTTTAATTTTTTAGAATGTGACAACAATCTTTTTCAGAGGTAGGCATTGGATGATTGGGGTAGTATTGCCACTAAAAGTAATCAGGAATATCTTTATTTTAAAGAATAGTGACAACCATGTTTTTCATAGGAGTATAACTCCGCAACCAACAGAGATATGAGGAAGTTTTTAGATCAATGGATAGTCTGGAATTTGCTCTTTCTCTGCGTAATAAAAACTGGTGATAACACAATCCACATGAGAGAGATATAAGCACCCAAATTCAGGAGTCATTTTCAGGCTTGTATGTTGCAATTTTGAGGATCTTTAAGCATGAAAGAGTACGATTTGTACCCGCAAACCAAAAGTTTATATTCAATTGCATCATCCTGCTCGGCGATCCTCAGTACTGAAAATGTTCCTTTTTTCTGCAAAATATGGCTCGTATAGACTTTGGATGATTGGGGTAGTATTGACAGTAAAAATAATCAGGAATACTTTAATTTTTTAGAATGTGACAACCATCTTTTTCAGAGGTAGGCATTGGATGATTGGGGTAGTATTGCCACTAAAAGTAATCAGGAATATCTTTATTTTTAAGAATGTGACAACCATGTTTTTCATAGGAGTATAACTCCGCAACCAACAGAGATATGAGGAAGTTTTTAGATCAATGGATAGTCTGGAATTTGCTCTTTCTCTGCGTAATAAAAACTGGTGATAACACAATCCACATGAGAGAGATATAAGCACCCAAATTCAGGAGTCATTTTCAGGCTTGTATGTTGCAATTTTGAGGATCTTTAAGCATGAAAGAGTACGATTTGTACCCGCAAACCAAAAGTTTATATTCAATTGCATCATCCTGCTCGGCGATCCTCTTTACTGAAAATGTTCCTCTTTTTATGCAAAATATGGCTCGTATAGACTTTGGATGATTGGGGTAGTATTGACAGTAAAAATAATCAGGAATACTTTAATTTTTTAGTATGTGACAACCATCTTTTTCAGAGGTAGGCATTGGATGATTTGGGTAGTATTGACAGTAAAAGTAATCAGGAATATCTTTATTTTTTAGAATGTGACAACCATGTTTTTCAGAGGAGTATAACTCCGCAACCAACAGAGATATGAGGAAGTTTTTAGATCAATGGATAGTCTGGAATTTGCTCTTTCTCTGCGTAATAAAAACTGGTGATAACAAAATCCACAAGAGAGAGACCTAAGCACCCAAATTCAGGAGTCATTTTCAGGCTTGTATGTTGCAATTTTGAGGATCTTTAAGCATGAAAGAGTACGATTTGTACCCGCAAATCAAAAGTTTATATTCAATTGCATCATCTTGCTCGGCGATCCTCAGTACTGAAAATTGTTCCTCTTTTTCTGCAAAATATGGCTCGTATAGACTTTGGATGATTGGGGTAGTATTGACAGTAAAAATAATCAGGAATACTTTAATTTTTTAGAATGTGACAACAATCTTTTTCAGAGGTAGGCATTGGATGATTGGGGTAGTATTGCCACTAAAAGTAATCAGGAATATCTTTATTTTTAAGAATGTGACAACCATGTTTTTCATAGGAGTATAACTCCGCAACCAACAGAGATATGAGGAAGTTTTTAGATCAATGGATAGACTGGAATTTGCTCTTTCTCTGCGTAATAAAAACTGGTGATAACACAATCCACATGAGAGAGATATAAGCACCCAAATTCAGGAGTCATTTTCAGGCTTGTATGTTGCAATTTTGAGGATCTTTAAGCATGAAAGAGTACGATTTGTACCCGCAAATCAAAAGTTTATATTCAATTGCATCATCTTGCTCGGCGATCCTCAGTACTGAAAATTGTTCCTCTTTTTCTGCAAAATATGGCTCGTATAGACTTTGGATGATTGGGGTAGTATTGACAGTAAAAATAATCAGGAATACTTTAATTTTTTAGTATGTGACAACCATCTTTTTCAGAGGTAGGCATTGGATGATTTGGGTAGTATTGACAGTAAAAGTAATCAGGAATATCTTTATTTTTTAGAATGTGACAACCATGTTTTTCAGAGGAGTATAACTCCGCAACCAACAGAGATATGAGGAAGTTTTTAGATCAATGGATAGTCTGGAATTTGCTCTTTCTCTGCGTAATAAAAACTGGTGATAACAAAATCCACAAGAGAGAGACCTAAGCACCCAAATTCAGGAGTCATTTTCAGGCTTGTATGTTGCAATTTTGAGGATCTTTAAGCATGAAAGAGTACGATTTGTACCCGCAAATCAAAAGTTTATATTCAATTGCATCATCTTGCTCGGCGATCCTCAGTACTGAAAATTGTTCCTCTTTTTCTGCAAAATATGGCTCGTATAGACTTTGGATGATTGGGGTAGTATTGACAGTAAAAATAATCAGGAATACTTTAATTTTTTAGAATGTGACAACAATCTTTTTCAGAGGTAGGCATTGGATGATTGGGGTAGTATTGCCACTAAAAGTAATCAGGAATATCTTTATTTTTAAGAATGTGACAACCATGTTTTTCATAGGAGTATAACTCCGCAACCAACAGAGATATGAGGAAGTTTTTAGATCAATGGATAGACTGGAATTTGCTCTTTCTCTGCGTAATAAAAACTGGTGATAACACAATCCACATGAGAGAGATATAAGCACCCAAATTCAGGAGTCATTTTCAGGCTTGTATGTTGCAATTTTGAGGATCTTTAAGCATGAAAGAGTACGATTTGTACCCGCAAATCAAAAGTTTATATTCAATTGCATCATCCTTGCTCGGCGATCCTCAGTACTGAAAATTGTTCCTTTTTTCTGCAAAATATGGCTCGTATAGACTTTGGATGATTGGGGTAGTATTGACAGTAAAATAATCAGGAATACTTTAATTTTTAGAATGTGACAACATCTTTTTCAGAGGTAGGCATTGGATGATTGGGGTAGTATTGTCACTAAAAGTAATCAGGAATATCTTTATTTTTTAAGAATGTGACAACCATGTTTTTCAGAGGAGTATAACTCCGCAACCAACAGAGATATGAGGAAGTTTTTAGATCAATGGATAGTCTGGAATTTGCTCTTTCTCTGCGTAATAAAAACTGGTGATAACAAAATCCACATGAGAGAGATATAAGCACCCAAATTCAGGAGTCATTTTCAGGCTTGTATGTTGCAATTTTGAGGATCTTAAGCATGAAAGAGTACGATTTGTACCCGCAAACAAAAGTTTATATTCAATTGCATCATCCTGCTCGGCGATCCTCAGTACTGAAAATTGTTCCTCTTTTTTCTGCAAAATATGGCTCGTATAGACTTTGGATGATTGGGGTAGTATTGACAGTAAAAATAATCAGGAATATCTTTATTTTTTAGAATGTGACAACCATGTTTTTCAGAGGAGTATAACTCCGCAACCAACAGAGATATGAGGAAGTTTTTAGATCAATGGATAGTCTGGAATTTGCTCTTTCTCTGCGTAATAAAAACTGGTGATAACAAAATCCACATGAGAGAGATATAAGCACCCAAATTCAGGAGTCATTTTCAGGCTTATGTTGCAATTTTGAGATCTTTAAGCATGAAAGAGTACGATTTGTACCCGCAAACCAAAAGTTTATATTCAATTGCATCATCCTGCTCGGCGATCCTCAGTACTGAAAATGTTCCTTTTTTTCTGCAAAATAGGGCTCGTATAGACTTTGGATGATTGGGGTAGCATTGACAGTAAAAGTAATCAGGAATATCTTTATTTTTTAGAATGTGACAACCATGTTTTTCAGAGGAGTATAACTCCGCAACCAACAGAGATATGAGGAAGTTTTTAGATCAATGGATAGACTGGAATTTGCTCTTTCTCTGCGTAATAAAAACTGGTGATAACACAATCCACATGAGAGAGATATAAGCACCCAAATTCAGGAGTCATTTTCAGGCTTGTATGTTGCAATTTTGAGGATCTTTAAGCATGAAAGAGTACGATTTGTACCCGCAAATCAAAAGTTTATATTCAATTGCATCATCTTGCTCGGCGATCCTCAGTACTGAAAATTGTTCCTCTTTTTCTGCAAAATATGGCTCGTATAGACTTTGGATGATTGGGGTAGTATTGACAGTAAAAATAATCAGGAATACTTTAATTTTTTAGTATGTGACAACCATCTTTTTCAGAGGTAGGCATTGGATGATTTGGGTAGTATTGACAGTAAAAGTAATCAGGAATATCTTTATTTTTTAGAATGTGACAACCATGTTTTTCAGAGGAGTATAACTCCGCAACCAACAGAGATATGAGGAAGTTTTTAGATCAATGGATAGTCTGGAATTTGCTCTTTCTCTGCGTAATAAAAACTGGTGATAACAAAATCCACATGAGAGAGATATAAGCACCCAAATTCAGGAGTCATTTTCAGGCTTATGTTGCAATTTTGAGATCTTTAAGCATGAAAGAGTACGATTTGTACCCGCAAACCAAAAGTTTATATTCAATTGCATCATCCTGCTCGGCGATCCTCAGTACTGAAAATGTTCCTTTTTTTCTGCAAAATAGGGCTCGTATAGACTTTGGATGATTGGGGTAGCATTGACAGTAAAAGTAATCAGGAATATCTTTATTTTTTAGAATGTGACAACCATGTTTTTCAGAGGAGTATAACTCCGCAACCAACAGAGATATGAGGAAGTTTTTAGATCAATGGATAGTCCGGAATTTGCTCTTTCTCTGCGTAATAAAAACTGGTGATAACAAAATCCACATGAGAGAGATATAAGCACCCAAATTCAGGAGTCATTTTCAGGCTTGTATGTTGCAATTTTGAGGATCTTTAAGCATGAAAGAGTACGATTTGTACCCGCAAACCAAAAGTTTATGTTCAATTGCATCATCCTGCTCGGCGATCCTCAGTACTGAAAATTGTTCCTCTTTTTCTGCAAAACATGGCTCGTATAGACTTTGTGTGATTGGGGTAGTGTTGACAGTAAAAGTAATCAGTAATATCTTTATTTTTAAGAATGTGACAACCATGTTTTTCATAGGAGTATAACTCCGCAACCAACAGAGATATGAGGAAGTTTTTAGATCAATGGATAGACTGGAATTTGCTCTTTCTCTGCGTAATAAAAACTGGTGATAACACAATCCACATGAGAGAGATATAAGCACCCAAATTCAGGAGTCATTTTCAGGCTTGTATGTTGCAATTTTGAGGATCTTTAAGCATGAAAGAGTACGATTTGTACCCGCAAACCAAAAGTTTATATTCAATTGCATCATCCTGCTCGGCGATCCTCAGTACTGCAAATGTTCCTTTTTTTCTGCAAAATATGGCTCGTATAGACTTTGGATGATTGGGGTAGTATTGACAGTAAAAGTAATCAGGAATATCTTTATTTTTTAGAATGTGACAACCATGTTTTTCAGAGGAGTATAACTCCGCAACCAACAGAGATATGAGGAAGTTTTTAGATCAATGGATAGTCTGGAATTTGCTCTTTCTCTGCGTAATAAAAACTGGTGATAACAAAATCCACATGAGAGAGATATAAGCACCCAAATTCAGGAGTCATTTTCAGGCTTATGTTGCAATTTTGAGATCTTTAAGCATGAAAGAGTACGATTTGTACCCGCAAACCAAAAGTTTATATTCAATTGCATCATCCTGCTCGGCGATCCTCAGTACTGAAAATGTTCCTTTTTTTCTGCAAAATAGGGCTCGTATAGACTTTGGATGATTGGGGTAGTATTGACAGTAAAAGTAATCAGGAATATCTTTATTTTTTAGAATGTGACAACCATGTTTTTCAGAGGAGTATAACTCCGCAACCAACAGAGATATGAGGAAGTTTTTAGATCAATGGATAGTCCGGAATTTGCTCTTTCTCTGCGTAATAAAAACTGGTGATAACACAATCCACATGAGAGAGATATAAGCACCCAAATTCAGGAGTCATTTTCAGGCTTGTATGTTGCAATTTTGAGGATCTTTAAGCATGAAAGAGTACGATTTGTACCCGCAAACCAAAAGTTTATATTCAATTGCATCATCTGCTCGGCGATCCTCAGTACTGAAAATTGTTCCTCTTTTTTCTGCAAAATATGGCTCGTATAGACTTTGGATGATTGGGGTAGTATTGACAGTAAAAATAATCAGGAATACTTTAATTTTTAGAATGTGACAACCTATCTTTTTCAGAGGTAGGCATTGGATGATTGGGGTAGTATTGACAGTAAAAGTAATCAGGAATATCTTTATTTTTAGAATGTGACAACCATGTTTTCAGAGGAGTATAACTCCGCAACCAACAGAGATATGAGGAAGTTTTTAGATCAATGGATAGTCTGGAATTTGCTCTTTCTCTGCGTAATAAAAACTGGTGATAACAAAATCCACATGAGAGAGACCTAAGCACCCAAATTCAGGAGTCATTTTCAGGCTTGTATGTTGCAATTTTGAGGATCTTTAAGCATGAAAGAGTACGATTTGTACCCGCAAACAAAAGTTTATATTCAATTGCATCATCCTGCTCGGCGATCCTCAGTACTGAAAATGTTCCTTTTTTTCTGCAAAATAGGGCTCGTATAGACTTTGGATGATTGGGGTAGTATTGACAGTAAAAGTAATCAGGAATACTTTAATTTTTAGAATGTGACAACTATCTTTTTCAGAGGTAGGCTTTGGATGATTGGGGTAGTATTGACAGTAAAAGTAATCAGTAATATCTTTATTTTTTAGAATGTGACAACCTTGTTTTTCAGAGGAGTATAACTCCGCAACCAACAGAGATATGAGGAAGTTTTTTATATCAATGGATAGTCTGGAATTTGCTCTTTCTCTATGTAATAAAAACTGGCGATAACAAAATCCACATGAGAGAGATATAAGCGTGTATGTTGCAATTTTGAGGATCTTTAAGCATGAAAGAGTACGATTTGTACCCGCAAACCAAAAGTTTATGTTCAATTGCATCATCCTGCTCGGCGATCCTCAGTACTGAAAATTGTTCCTCTTTTTCTGCAAAACATGGCTCGTATAGACTTTGTGTGATTGGGGTAGTGTTGACAGTAAAAGTAATCAGTAATATCTTTATTTTTTAGAATGTGACAACCTTGTTTTTCAGAGGAGTATAACTCCGCAACCAACAGAGATATGAGGAAGTTTTTAGATCAATGGATAGTCTGGAATTTGCTCTTTCTCTATGTAATAAAAACTGGCGATAACAAAATCCACATGAGAGAGATATAAGCGTGTATGTTGCAATTTTGAGGATCTTTAAGCATGAAAGAGTACGATTTGTACCCGCAAACCAAAAGTTTATGTTCAATTGCATCATCCTGCTCGGCGATCCTCAGTACTGAAAATTGTTCCTCTTTTTCTGCAAAACATGGCTCGTATAGACTTTTTGTGATTGGGGTAGTGTTGACAGTAAAAGTAATCAGTAATATCTTTATTTTTAGAATGTGACAACCTTGTTTTTCAGAGGAGTATAACTCCGCAACCAACAGAGATATGAGGAAGTTTTTAGATCAATGGATAGTCTGGAATTTGCTCTTTCTCTGCGTAATAAAAACTGGTGATAACAAAATCCACATGAGAGAGATATAAGCACCCAAATTCAGGAGTCATTTTCAGGCTTATGTTGCAATTTTGAGGATCTTTAAGCATGAAAGAGTACGATTTGTACCCGCAAACCAAAAGTTTATATTCAATTGCATCATCCTGCTCGGCGATCCTCAGTACTGAAAATGTTCCTTTTTTTCTGCAAAATAGGGCTCGTATAGACTTTGGATGATTGGGGTAGTATTGACAGTAAAAGTAATCAGGAATATCTTTATTTTTTAGAATGTGACAACCATGTTTTTCAGAGGAGTATAACTCCGCAACCAACAGAGATATGAGGAAGTTTTTAGATCAATGGATAGTCCGGAATTTGCTCTTTCTCTGCGTAATAAAAACTGGTGATAACAAAATCCACATGAGAGAGATATAAGCACCCAAATTCAGGAGTCATTTTCAGGCTTGTATGTTGCAATTTTGAGGATCTTTAAGCATGAAAGAGTACGATTTGTACCCGCAAACCAAAAGTTTATGTTCAATTGCATCATCCTGCTCGGCGATCCTCAGTACTGAAAATTGTTCCTCTTTTTCTGCAAAACATGGCTCGTATAGACTTTGTGTGATTGGGGTAGTGTTGACAGTAAAAGTAATCAGTAATATCTTTATTTTTTAGAATGTGACAACCTTGTTTTTCAGAGGAGTATAACTCCGCAACCAACAGAGATATGAGGAAGTTTTTAGATCAATGGATAGTCTGGAATTTGCTCTTTCTCTATGTAATAAAAACTGGCGATAACAAAATCCACATGAGAGAGATATAAGCGTGTATGTTGCAATTTTGAGGATCTTTAAGCATGAAAGAGTACGATTTGTACCCGCAAACCAAAAGTTTATATTCAATTGCATCATCCTGCTCGGCGATCCTCAGTACTGAAAATGTTCCTTTTTTTCTGCAAAATATGGCTCGTATAGACTTTGGATGATTGGGGTAGTATTGACAGTAAAAATAATCAGGAATACTTTAATTTTTTAGAATGTGACAACTATCTTTTTCAGAGGTAGGCATTGGATGATTGGGGTAGTATTGACAGTAAAAGTAATCAGGAATATCTTTATTTTTTAGAATGTGCCAACCTTGTTTTTCAGAGGAGTATAACTCCGCAACCAACAGAGATATGAGGAAGTTTTTAGATCAATGGATAGTCTGGAATTTGCTCTTTCTCTGCGTAATAAAAACTGGTGATAATAAAATCCACATGAGAGAGATATAAGCACCCAAATTCAGGAGTGATTTTCAGGCTTATGTTGCAATTTTGAGATCTTTAAGCATGAAAGAGTACGATTTGTACCCGCAAACCAAAAGTTTATGTTCGATTGCATCATCCTGCTCGGCGATCCTCAGTACTGAAAATGTTCCTTTTTTCTGCAAAATATGGCTCGTATAGACTTTGGATGATTGAGGTAGTATTGACAGTAAAAGTGATCAGCGTTAATTTTTTAGAATGTGACAATCATCTTTTTCAGAGGTAGGCTTTGGATGATTGGGGTAGTATTGACAGTAAAAGTAATCAGGAATATCTTTATTTTTTAGAATGTGACAACCATGTTTTTCAGAGGAGTATAACTCCGCAACCAACAGAGATATGAGGAAGTTTTTATATCAATGGATAGTCTGGAATTTGCTCTTTCTCTGCGTAATAAATACTGGTGATAACAAAATCCACGTGAGAGAGATATAAACACCCAAATTCAGGAGTCATTTTCAGGCTTGTATGTTGCAATTTTGAGGATCTTTAAGCATGAAAGAGTACGATTTGTACCCGCAAACCAAAAGTTTATATTCAATTGCATCATCCTGCTCGGCGATCCTCAGTACTGAAAATGTTCCTTTTTTTCTGGAAAATATGGCTCGTATAGACTTTGGATGATTGGGGTAGTATTGACAGTAAAAATAATCAGGAATACTTTAATTTTTTAGAATGTGACAACTATCTTTTTCAGAGGTAGGCTTTGGATGATTGGGGTAGTATTGACAGTAAAAGTAATCAGGAATATCTTTATTTTTTAGAATGTGACAACCATGTTTTTCAGAGGAGTATAACTCCGCAACCAACAGAGATATGAGGAAGTTTTTAGATCAATGGATAGTCTGGAATTTGCTCTTTCTCTGCGTAATAAAAACTGGTGATAATAAAATCCACATGAGAGAGATATAAGCACCCAAATTCAGGAGTCATTTTCAGGCTTATGTTGCAATTTTGAGAGCTTTAAGCATGAAAGAGTACGATTTGTACCCGCAAACCAAAAGTTTATGTTCAATTGCATCATCCTGCTCGGCGATCCTCAGTACTGAAAATGTTCCTTTTTTTCTGCAAAATATGGCTCGTATAGACACTTTGGATGATTGAGGTAGTATTGACAGTAAAAGTGATCAGCGTTAATTTTTTAGAATGTGACAATCATCTTTTTCAGAGGTAGGCTTTGGATGATTGGGGTAGTATTGTCACTAAAAGTAATCAGGAATATCTTTATTTTTTAGAATGTGACAACCATGTTTTTCAGAGGAGTATAACTCCGCAACCAACAGAGATATGAGGAAGTTTTTATATCAATGGATAGTCTGGAATTTGCTCTTTCTCTGCGTAATAAATACTGGTGATAACAAAATCCACGTGAGAGAGATATAAGCACCCAAATTCAGGAGTCATTTTCAGGCTTGTATGTTGCAATTTTGAGGATCTTTAAGCATGAAAGAGTACGATTTGTACCCGCAAACCAAAAGTTTATATTCAATTGCATCATCCTGCTCGGCGATCCTCAGTACTGAAAATGTTCCTTTTTTTCTGGAAAATATGGCTCGTATAGACTTTGGATGATTGGGGTAGTATTGACAGTAAAAATAATAAGGAATACTTTAATTTTTTAGAATGTGACAACCATCTTTTTCAGAGGTAGGCATTGGATGATTGGGGTAGTATTGTCACTAAAAGTAATCAGGAATATCTTTATTTTTTAGAATGTGACAACCATGTTTTTCAGAGGAGTATAACTCCGCAACCAACAGAGATATGAGGAAGTTTTTATATCAATGGATAGTCTGGAATTTGCTCTTTCTCTGCGTAATAAAAACTGGTGATAACAAAATCCACATGAGAGAGATATAAGCACCCAAATTCAGGAGTCATTTTCAGGCTTGTATGTTGCAATTTTGAGGATCTTTAAGCATGAAAGAGTACGATTTGTACCCGCAAACCAAAAGTTTATATTCAATTGCATCATCCTGCTCGGCGATCCTCAGTACTGAAAATGTTCCTTTTTTTCTGCAAAATAGGGCTCGTATAGACTTTGGATGATTGGGGTAGTATTGACAGTAAAAGTAATCAGGAATATCTTTATTTTTTAGAATGTGACAACCATGTTTTTCAGAGGAGTATAACTCCGCAACCAACAGAGATATGAGGAAGTTTTTAGATCAATGGATAGCCTGGAATTTGCTCTTTCTCTGCGTAATAAAAACTGGTGATAACAAAATCCACATGAGAGAGATATAAGCACCCAAATTCAGGAGTCATTTTCAGGCTTGTATGTTGCAATTTTGAGGATCTTTAAGCATGAAAGAGTACGATTTGTACCCGCAAACCAAAAGTTTATATTCAATTGCATCATCCTGCTCGGCGATCCTCAGTACTGAAAATGTTCCTTTTTTTCTGCAAAATATGGCTCGTATAGACTTTGGATGATTGGGGTAGTATTGACAGTAAAAATAATCAGGAATACTTTAATTTTTTAGAATGTGACAACCATCTTTTTCAGAGGAGTATAACTCCGCAACCAACAGAGATATGAGGAAGTTTTTAGATCAATGGATAGTCCGGAATTTGCTCTTTCTCTGCGTAATAAAAACTGGTGATAACAAAATCCACATGAGAGAGATATAAGCACCCAAATTCAGGAGTCATTTTCAGGCTTGTATGTTGCAATTTTGAGGATCTTTAAGCATGAAAGAGTACGATTTGTACCTGAAAACCAAAAGTTTATGTTCAATTGCATCATCCTGCTCGGCGATCCTCAGTACTGAAAATTGTTCCTCTTTTTCTGCAAAATATGGCTCGTATAGACTTTGGATGATTGGGGTAGTATTGACAGTAAAAGTAATCAGGAATATCTTTATTTTTTAGAATGTGACAACCATGTTTTTCAGAGGAGTATAACTCCGCAACCAACAGAGATATGAGGAAGTTTTTAGATCAATGGATAGTCCGGAATTTGCTCTTTCTCTGCGTAATAAAAACTGGTGATAACAAAATCCACATGAGAGAGATATAAGCACCCAAATTCAGGAGTCATTTTCAGGCTTGTATGTTGCAATTTGAGGATCTTTAAGCATGAAAGAGTACGATTTGTACCCGCAAACCAAAAGTTTATATTCAATTGCATCATCCTGCTCGGCGATCCTCAGTACTGAAAATGTTCCTTTTTTTCTGCAAAATATGGCTCGTATAGACTTTGGATGATTGGGGTAGTATTGACAGTAAAAATAATCAGGAATACTTTAATTTTTTAGAATGTGACAACCATTTTTTTCTTGGATAATTGGGGTAGTATTGTCACTAAAAGTAATCAGGAATATCTTTATTTTTTAGAATGTGACAACCATGTTTTTCAGAGGAGTATAACTCCGCAACCAACAGAGATATGAGGAAGTTTTTAGATCAATGGATAGTCCGGAATTTGCTCTTTCTCTGCGTAATAAAAACTGGTGATAACAAAATCCACATGAGAGAGATATAAGCACCCAAATTCAGGAGTCATTTTCAGGCTTGTATGTTGCAATTTTGAGGATCTTTAAGCATGAAAGAGTACGATTTGTACCCGCAAACCAAAAGTTTATGTTCAATTGCATCATCCTGCTCGGCGATCCTCAGTACTGAAAATGTTCCTTTTTTTCTGCAAAATATGGCTCGTATAGACTTTGGATGATTGGGGTAGTATTGACAGTAAAAATAATCAGGAATACTTTAATTTTTTAGAATGTGACAACTATCTTTTTCAGAGGAGTATAACTCCGCAACCAACAGAGATATGAGGAAGTTTTTAGATCAATGGATAGTCCGGAATTTGCTCTTTCTCTGCGTAATAAAAACTGGTGATAACAAAATCCACATGAGAGAGATATAAGCACCCAAATTCAGGAGTCATTTTCAGGCTTGTATGTTGCAATTTTGAGGATCTTTAAGCATGAAAGAGTACGATTTGTACCCGCAAACCAAAAGTTTATATTCAATTGCATCATCCTGCTCGGCGATCCTCAGTACTGAAAATGTTCCTTTTTTTCTGCAAAATATGGCTCGTATAGACTTTGGATGATTGGGGTAGTATTGACAGTAAAAATAATCAGGAATACTTTAATTTTTTAGAATGTGACAACCATTTTTTTCTTGGATGATTGGGGTAGTATTGTCATTAAAAGTAATCAGGAATATCTTTATTTTTTAGAATGTGACAACCATGTTTTTCAGAGGAGTATAACTCCGCAACCAACAGAGATATGAGGAAGTTTTTAGATCAATGGATAGTCCGGAATTTGCTCTTTCTCTGCGTAATAAAAACTGGTGATAACAAAATCCACATGAGAGAGATATAAGCACCCAAATTCAGGAGTCATTTTCAGGCTTGTATGTTGCAATTTTGAGGATCTTTAAGCATGAAAGAGTACGATTTGTACCCGCAAACCAAAAGTTTATGTTCAATTGCATCATCCTGCTCGGCGATCCTCAGTACTGAAAATGTTCCTTTTTTTCTGCAAAATATGGCTCGTATAGACTTTGGATGATTGGGGTAGTATTGACAGTAAAAATAATCAGGAATACTTTAATTTTTTAGAATGTGACAACTATCTTTTTCAGAGGAGTATAACTCCGCAACCAACAGAGATATGAGGAAGTTTTTAGATCAATGAATAGTCCGGAATTTGCTCTTTCTCTGCGTAATAAAAACTGGTGATAACAAAATCCACATGAGAGAGATATAAGCACCCAAATTCAGGAGTCATTTTCAGGCTTGTATGTTGCAATTTTGAGGATCTTTAAGCATGAAAGAGTACGATTTGTACCCGCAAACCAAAAGTTTATATTCAATTGCATCATCCTGCTCGGCGATCCTCAGTACTGAAAATGTTCCTTTTTTTCTGCAAAATATGGCTCGTATAGACTTTGGATGATTGGGGTAGTATTGACAGTAAAAATAATCAGGAATACTTTAATTTTTTAGAATGTGACAACTATCTTTTTCAGAGGAGTATAACTCCGCAACCAACAGAGATATGAGGAAGTTTTTAGATCAATGGATAGTCCGGAATTTGCTCTTTCTCTGCGTAATAAAAACTGGTGATAACAAAATCCACATGAGAGAGATATAAGCACCCAAATTCAGGAGTCATTTTCAGGCTTGTATGTTGCAATTTTGAGGATCTTTAAGCATGAAAGAGTACGATTTGTACCCGCAAACCAAAAGTTTATATTCAATTGCATCATCCTGCTCGGCGATCCTCAGTACTGAAAATGTTCCTTTTTTTCTGCAAAATATGGCTCGTATAGACTTTGGATGATTGGGGTAGTATTGACAGTAAAAATAATCAGGAATACTTTAATTTTTTAGAATGTGACAACCATTTTTTTCTTGGATGATTGGGGTAGTATTGTCATTAAAAGTAATCAGGAATATCTTTATTTTTTAGAATGTGACAACCATGTTTTTCAGAGGAGTATAACTCCGCAACCAACAGAGATATGAGGAAGTTTTTAGATCAATGGATAGTCCGGAATTTGCTCTTTCTCTGCGTAATAAAAACTGGTGATAACAAAATCCACATGAGAGAGATATAAGCACCCAAATTCAGGAGTCATTTTCAGGCTTGTATGTTGCAATTTTGAGGATCTTTAAGCATGAAAGAGTACGATTTGTACCAGCAAACCAAAAGTTTATATTCAATTGCATCATCCTGCTCGGCGATCCTCAGTACTGAAAATGTTCCTTTTTTTCTGCAAAATATGGCTCGTATAGACTTTGGATGATTGGGGTAGCATTGACAGTAAAAATAATCAGGAATACTTTAATTTTTTAGAATGTGACAACTATCTTTTTCAGAGGAGTATAACTCCGCAACCAACAGAGATATGAGGAAGTTTTTAGATCAATGAATAGTCCGGAATTTGCTCTTTCTCTGCGTAATAAAAACTGGTGATAACAAAATCCACATGAGAGAGATATAAGCACCCAAATTCAGGAGTCATTTTCAGGCTTGTATGTTGCAATTTTGAGGATCTTTAAGCATGAAAGAGTACGATTTGTACCCGCAAACCAAAAGTTTATATTCAATTGCATCATCCTGCTCGGCGATCCTCAGTACTGAAAATGTTCCTTTTTTTCTGCAAAATATGGCTCGTATAGACTTTGGATGATTGGGGTAGTATTGACAGTAAAAATAATCAGGAATACTTTAATTTTTTAGAATGTGACAACTATCTTTTCAGAGGAGTATAACTCCGCAACCAACAGAGATATGAGGAAGTTTTTAGATCAATGAATAGTCCGGAATTTGCTCTTTCTCTGCGTAATAAAAACTGGTGATAACAAAATCCACATGAGAGAGATATAAGCACCCAAATTCAGGAGTCATTTTCAGGCTTGTATGTTGCAATTTTGAGGATCTTTAAGCATGAAAGAGTACGATTTGTACCCGCAAACCAAAAGTTTATATTCAATTGCATCATCCTGCTCGGCGATCCTCAGTACTGAAAATGTTCCTTTTTTTCTGCAAAATATGGCTCGTATAGACTTTGGATGATTGGGGTAGTATGACAGTAAAAATAATCAGGAATACTTTAATTTTTTAGAATGTGACAACCATTTTTTTCTTGGATGATTGGGGTAGTATTGTCACTAAAAGTAATCAGGAATATCTTTATTTTTTAGAATGTGACAACCATGTTTTTCAGAGGAGTATAACTCCGCAACCAACAGAGATATGAGGAAGTTTTTAGATCAATGGATAGTCCGGAATTTGCTCTTTCTCTGCGTAATAAAAACTGGTGATAACAAAATCCACATGAGAGAGATATAAGCACCCAAATTCAGGAGTCATTTTCAGGCTTGTATGTTGCAATTTTGAGGATCTTTAAGCATGAAAGAGTACGATTTGTACCCGCAAACCAAAAGTTTATATTCAATTGCATCATCCTGCTCGGCGATCCTCAGTACTGAAAATGTTCCTTTTTTTCTGCAAAATATGGCTCGTATAGACTTTGGATGATTGGGGTAGTATTGACAGTAAAAATAATCAGGAATACTTTAATTTTTTAGAATGTGACAACCATTTTTTTCTTGGATGATTGGGGTAGTATTGTCACTAAAAGTAATCAGGAATATCTTTATTTTTTAGAATGTGACAACCATGTTTTTCAGAGGAGTATAACTCCGCAACCAACAGAGATATGAGGAAGTTTTTAGATCAATGGATAGTCCGGAATTTGCTCTTTCTCTGCGTAATAAAAACTGGTGATAACAAAATCCACATGAGAGAGATATAAGCACCCAAATTCAGGAGTCATTTTCAGGCTTGTATGTTGCAATTTTGAGGATCTTTAAGCATGAAAGAGTACGATTTGTACCCGCAAACCAAAAGTTTATGTTCAATTGCATCATCCTGCTCGGCGATCCTCAGTACTGAAAATGTTCCTTTTTTTCTGCAAAATATGGCTCGTATAGACTTTGGATGATTGGGGTAGTATTGACAGTAAAAATAATCAGGAATACTTTAATTTTTTAGAATGTGACAACTATCTTTTTCAGAGGAGTATAACTCCGCAACCAACAGAGATATGAGGAAGTTTTTAGATCAATGGATAGTCCGGAATTTGCTCTTTCTCTGCGTAATAAAAACTGGTGATAACAAAATCCACATGAGAGAGATATAAGCACCCAAATTCAGGAGTCATTTTCAGGCTTGTATGTTGCAATTTTGAGGATCTTTAAGCATGAAAGAGTACGATTTGTACCCGCAAACCAAAAGTTTATATTCAATTGCATCATCCTGCTCGGCGATCCTCAGTACTGAAAATGTTCCTTTTTTTCTGCAAAATATGGCTCGTATAGACTTTGGATGATTGGGGTAGTATTGACAGTAAAAATAATCAGGAATACTTTAATTTTTTAGAATGTGACAACCATTTTTTTCTTGGATGATTGGGGTAGTATTGTCATTAAAAGTAATCAGGAATATCTTTATTTTTTAGAATGTGACAACCATGTTTTTCAGAGGAGTATAACTCCGCAACCAACAGAGATATGAGGAAGTTTTTAGATCAATGGATAGTCCGGAATTTGCTCTTTCTCTGCGTAATAAAAACTGGTGATAACAAAATCCACATGAGAGAGATATAAGCACCCAAATTCAGGAGTCATTTTCAGGCTTGTATGTTGCAATTTTGAGGATCTTTAAGCATGAAAGAGTACGATTTGTACCCGCAAACCAAAAGTTTATGTTCAATTGCATCATCCTGCTCGGCGATCCTCAGTACTGAAAATTGTTCCTCTTTTTCTGCAAAATATGGCTCGTATAGACTTTGGATGATTGGGGTAGTATTGACAGTAAAAGTAATCAGGAATATCTTTATTTTTTAGAATGTGACAACCATGTTTTTCAGAGGAGTATAACTCCGCAATCAACAGAGATATGAGGAAGTTTTTAGATCAATGGATAGTCTGGAATTTGCTCTTTCTCTGCGTAATAAAACTGGTGATAACAAAATCCACATGAGAGAGATATAAGCACCCAAATTCAAGAGTCATTTTCAGGCTTGTATGTTGCAATTTTGAGGATCTTTGAGCATGAAAGAGTACGATTTGTACCCGCAAACCAAAAGTTTATATTCAATTGCATCATCCTGCTCGGCGATCCTCAGTACTGAAAATTGTTCCTCTTTTTATGCAAAATATGGCTCGTATAGACTTTGGATGATTGGGGTAGTATTGACAGTAAAAATAATCAGGAATACTTTAATTTTTTAGAATGTGACAACTATCTTTTTCAGAGGAGTATAACTCCGAAACCAACAGAGATATGAGGAAGTTTTTAGATCAATGGATAGTCCGGAATTTGCTCTTTCTCTGCGTAATAAAAACTGGTGATAACAAAATCCACATGAGAGAGATATAAGCACCCAAATTCAGGAGTCATTTTCAGGCTTGTATGTTGCAATTTTGAGGATCTTTAAGCATGAAAGAGTACGATTTGTACCCGCAAACCAAAAGTTTATGTTCAATTGCATCATCCTGCTCGGCGATCCTCAGTACTGAAAATTGTTCCTCTTTTTCTGCAAAATATGGCTCGTATAGACTTTGGATGATTGGGGTAGTATTGACAGTAAAAGTAATCAGGAATATCTTTATTTTTTAGAATGTGACAACCATGTTTTTCAGAGGAGTATAACTCCGCAATCAACAGAGATATGAGGAAGTTTTTAGATCAATGGATAGTCTGGAATTTGCTCTTTCTCTGCGTAATAAAACTGGTGATAACAAAATCCACATGAGAGAGATATAAGCACCCAAATTCAAGAGTCATTTTCAGGCTTGTATGTTGCAATTTTGAGGATCTTTGAGCATGAAAGAGTACGATTTGTACCCGCAAACCAAAAGTTTATATTCAATTGCATCATCCTGCTCGGCGATCCTCAGTACTGAAAATTGTTCCTCTTTTTATGCAAAATATGGCTCGTATAGACTTTGGATGATTGGGGTAGTATTGACAGTAAAAATAATCAGGAATACTTTAATTTTTTAGAATGTGACAACTATCTTTTTCAGAGGAGTATAACTCCGAAACCAACAGAGATATGAGGAAGTTTTTAGATCAATGGATAGTCCGGAATTTGCTCTTTCTCTGCGTAATAAAAACTGGTGATAACAAAATCCACATGAGAGAGATATAAGCACCCAAATTCAGGAGTCATTTTCAGGCTTGTATGTTGCAATTTTGAGGATCTTTAAGCATGAAAGAGTATGATTTGTACCCGAAAACCAAAAGTTTATGTTCAATTGCATCATCCTGCTCGGCGATCCTCAGTACTGAAAATTGTTCCTCTTTTTCTGCAAAATATGGCTCGTATAGACTTTGGATGATTGGGGTAGTATTGACAGTAAAAGTAATCAGGAATATCTTTATTTTTTAGAATGTGACAACCATGTTTTTCAGAGGAGTATAACTCCGCAACCAACAGAGATATGAGGAAGTTTTTAGATCAATGGATAGTCCGGAATTTGCTCTTTCTCTGCGTAATAAAAACTGGTGATAACAAAATCCACATGAGAGAGATATAAGCACCCAAATTCAGGAGTCATTTTCAGGCTTGTATGTTGCAATTTTGAGGAACTTTAAGCATGAAAGAGTACGATTTGTACCCGCAAACCAAAAGTTTATATTCAATTGCATCATCCTGCTCGGCGATCCTCAGTACTGAAAATTGTTCCTCTTTTTCTGCAAAATATGGCTCGTATAGACTTTGGATGATTGGGGTAGTATTGACAGTAAAAGTAATCAGGAATATCTTTATTTTTTAGAATGTGACAACCATGTTTTTCAGAGGAGTATAAGTCCGCAACCAACAGAGATATGAGGAAGTTTTTAGATCAATGGATAGTCTGGAATTTGCTCTTTCTCTATGTAATAAAAACTGGCGATAACAAAATCCACATGAGAGAGATATAAGCGTGTATGTTGCAATTTTGAGGATCTTTAAGCATGAAAGAGTACGATTTGTACCCGCAAACCAAAAGTTTATATTCAATTGCATCATCCTGCTCGGCGATCCTCAGTACTGAAAATGTTCCTTTTTTCTGCAAAATATGGCTCGTATAGACTTTGGATGATTGGGGTAGTATTGACAGTAAAAATAATCAGGAATACTTTAATTTTTTAGAATGTGACAACTATCTTTTTCAGAGGAGTATAACTCCGCAACCAACAGAGATATGAGGAAGTTTTTAGATCAATGGATAGTCCGGAATTTGCTCTTTCTCTGCGTAATAAAAACTGGTGATAACAAAATCCACATGAGAGAGATATAAGCACCCAAATTCAGGAGTCATTTTCAGGCTTGTATGTTGCAATTTTGAGGATCTTTAAGCATGAAAGAGTACGATTTGTACCCGAAAACCAAAAGTTTATGTTCAATTGCATCATCCTGCTCGGCGATCCTCAGTACTGAAAATGTTCCTTTTTTTCTGCAAAATATGGCTCGTATAGACTTTGGATGATTGGGGTAGTATTGACAGTAAAAATAATCAGGAATACTTTAATTTTTTAGAATGTGACAACCATTTTTTTCTTGGATGATTGGGGTAGTATTGTCACTAAAAGTAATCAGGAATATCTTTATTTTTTAGAATGTGACAACCATGTTTTTCAGAGGAGTATAACTCCGCAACCAACAGAGATATGAGGAAGTTTTTAGATCAATGGATAGTCCGGAATTTGCTCTTTCTCTGCGTAATAAAAACTGGTGATAACAAAATCCACATGAGAGAGATATAAGCACCCAAATTCAGGAGTCATTTTCAGGCTTGTATGTTGCAATTTTGAGGATCTTTAAGCATGAAAGAGTACGATTTGTACCCGCAAACCAAAAGTTTATGTTCAATTGCATCATCCTGCTCGGCGATCCTCAGTACTGAAAATTGTTCCTCTTTTTCTGCAAAATATGGCTCGTATAGACTTTGGATGATTGGGGTAGTATTGACAGTAAAAGTAATCAGGAATATCTTTATTTTTTAGAATGTGACAACCATGTTTTTCAGAGGAGTATAAGTCCGCAACCAACAGAGATATGAGGAAGTTTTTAGATCAATGGATAGTCTGGAATTTGCTCTTTCTCTATGTAATAAAAACTGGCGATAACAAAATCCACATGAGAGAGATATAAGCGTGTATGTTGCAATTTTGAGGATCTTTAAGCATGAAAGAGTACGATTTGTACCCGCAAACCAAAAGTTTATATTCAATTGCATCATCCTGCTCGGCGATCCTCAGTACTGAAAATGTTCCTTTTTTCTGCAAAATATGGCTCGTATAGACTTTGGATGATTGGGGTAGTATTGACAGTAAAAATAATCAGGAATACTTTAATTTTTTAGAATGTGACAACTATCTTTTTCAGAGGAGTATAACTCCGCAACCAACAGAGATATGAGGAAGGTTTTAGATCAATGGATAGTCCGGAATTTGCTCTTTCTCTGCGTAATAAAAACTGGTGATAACAAAATCCACATGAGAGAGATATAAGCACCCAAATTCAGGAGTCATTTTCAGGCTTGTATGTTGCAATTTTGAGGATCTTTAAGCATGAAAGAGTACGATTTGTACCCGCAAACCAAAAGTTTATGTTCAATTGCATCATCCTGCTCGGCGATCCTCAGTACTGAAAATTGTTCCTCTTTTTCTGCAAAATATGGCTCGTATAGACTTTGGATGATTGGGGTAGTATTGACAGTAAAAGTAATCAGGAATATCTTTATTTTTTAGAATGTGACAACCATTTTTTTCTTGGATGATTGGGGTAGTATTGTCACTAAAAGTAATCAGGAATATCTTTATTTTTTAGAATGTGACAACCATGTTTTTCAGAGGAGTATAACTCCGCAACCAACAGAGATATGAGGAAGTTTTTAGATCAATGGATAGTCCGGAATTTGCTCTTTCTCTGCGTAATAAAAACTGGTGATAACAAAATCCACATGAGAGAGATATAAGCACCCAAATTCAGGAGTCATTTTCAGGCTTGTATGTTGCAATTTTGAGGATCTTTAAGCATGAAAGAGTACGATTTGTACCCGCAAACCAAAAGTTTATGTTCAATTGCATCATCCTGCTCGGCGATCCTCAGTACTGAAAATTGTTCCTCTTTTTCTGCAAAATATGGCTCGTATAGACTTTGGATGATTGGGGTAGTATTGACAGTAAAAGTAATCAGGAATATCTTTATTTTTTAGAATGTGACAACCATTTTTTTCTTGGATGATTGGGGTAGTATTGTCACTAAAAGTAATCAGGAATATCTTTATTTTTTAGAATGTGACAACCATGTTTTTCAGAGGAGTATAACTCCGCAACCAACACAGATATGAGGAAGTTTTTAGATCAATGGATAGTCTGGAATTTGCTCTTTCTCTGCGTAATAAAAACTGGTGATAACAAAATCCACATGAGAGAGATATAAGCACCCAAATTCAGGAGTCATTTTCAGGCTTGTATGTTGCAATTTTGAGGATCTTTAAGCATGAAAGAGTACGATTTGTACCCGCAAACCAAAAGTTTATGTTCAATTGCATCATCCTGCTCGGCGATCCTCAGTACTGAAAATTGTTCCTCTTTTTCTGCAAAATATGGCTCGTATAGACTTTGGATGATTGGGGTAGTATTGACAGTAAAAGTAATCAGGAATATCTTTATTTTTTAGAATGTGACAACCATGTTTTTCAGAGGAGTATAAGTCCGCAACCAACAGAGATATGAGGAAGTTTTTAGATCAATGGATAGTCTGGAATTTGCTCTTTCTCTATGTAATAAAAACTGGCGATAACAAAATCCACATGAGAGAGATATAAGCGTGTATGTTGCAATTTTGAGGATCTTTAAGCATGAAAGAGTACGATTTGTACCCGCAAACCAAAAGTTTATATTCAATTGCATCATCCTGCTCGGCGATCCTCAGTACTGAAAATGTTCCTTTTTTCTGCAAAATATGGCTCGTATAGACTTTGGATGATTGGGGTAGTATTGACAGTAAAAATAATCAGGAATACTTTAATTTTTTAGAATGTGACAACTATCTTTTTCAGAGGAGTATAACTCCGCAACCAACAGAGATATGAGGAAGGTTTTAGATCAATGGATAGTCCGGAATTTGCTCTTTCTCTGCGTAATAAAAACTGGTGATAACAAAATCCACATGAGAGAGATATAAGCACCCAAATTCAGGAGTCATTTTCAGGCTTGTATGTTGCAATTTTGAGGATCTTTAAGCATGAAAGAGTACGATTTGTACCCGCAAACCAAAAGTTTATGTTCAATTGCATCATCCTGCTCGGCGATCCTCAGTACTGAAAATTGTTCCTCTTTTTCTGCAAAATATGGCTCGTATAGACTTTGGATGCTTGGGGTAGTATTGACAGTAAAAATAATCAGGAATACTTTAATTTTTTAGAATGTGACAACTATCTTTTTCTGAGGTAGGCTTTGGATGATTGGGGTAGTATTGACAGTAAAAGTAATCAGGAATATCTTTATTTTTTAGAATGTGACAACCATGTTTTTCAGAGGAGTATAACTCCGCAATCAACAGAGATATGAGGAAGTTTTTAGATCAATGGATAGTCTGGAATTTGCTCTTTCTCTGCGTAATAAAAACTGGTGATAACAAAATCCACATGAGAGAGATATAAGCACCCAAATTCAAGAGTCATTTTCAGGCTTGTATGTTGCAATTTTGAGGATCTTTGAGCATGAAAAAGTACGATTTGTACCCGCAAACCAAAAGTTTATATTCAATTGCATCATCCTGCTCGGCGATCCTCAGTACTGAAAATTGTTCCTCTTTTTCTGCAAAATATGGCTCGTATAGACTTTGGATGATTGGGGTAGTATTGACAGTAAAAATAATCAGGAATACTTTAATTTTTAAGAATGTGACACAAATTTTATTTTTTCCCTTTTCCTTTCATTTTTATGTTGTTAGGCGTGCGTGCGGGCGCGCGTGCGTGGGTGTGAGTGTGTGAGAGTGAGTGAGTGTGAGAGTGAGTGTGTGAGAGTGAGTGAGTGTGAGAGTGAGTGTGTGAGAGCGAGTGAGAGTCAGAGTGAGAGTGAGTGTGAGAGCGAGTGAAAGAGTGAGAATGAGAGTGAGAATGAGAGTGAGAGAGAGAGAGAGTGTGGCGGGTGTAATTTTTTCTCAAATTTTTGACCTTTTTTTGACATTTATTACCGGTGACCTAAAATACATAGGGGGATGTATTTTGAATAGGGTAAAGAATGACTAAAAAGGCTAACAAATATCATCTTTTTTCCTTTCCCTCCAATTTCTTCGCTTCCTTTCCTCCCTTACTTTCCTCCCTTCCTTCCAATACTCTCGCGTTCTTCTCCACGCGCAGCACTTCCATCCCTTCCCTTCTTATTTCCTTTCTCTCCCCCTTCCTTCATTTCGCACACCTTTTGCAAACTCAAACGGAAATTTTCCCGCCGTTTCAGAAATTTTTTATTGCTTTGACCTGTCAGTCAATTAATCGGCGAATGGCGTCAATCTTTTTTTATGACAGTTTTTCGCCATTCAAAAACTATTTTGCGAAGGCGGCGAATGGTTTTTATGAAAAGACGCCAATTTTTTTGTGCAAAATTGCGCAGCATTACGCAAAAATGCGCAACACTCGTCAAGGACGCGACGTTTTTTATGCACGTGACAGTCGGTCATAAAAGACGACCCATTCACGGGGAAGGGGGTTCATTTTCACCGCAGAAAGACCGAAGGGAGGGGGGGGGGGGCAATTTGCCCGCTCCGGGCACTGCCCAGTATGCAAATTTCCTATCAATCATTTTTTCCGACCACAAATGCCACGGCAGAAGGAGGAGCCAATTGGGAGGACGTTATGACAAAGTCCGCTTTCATCATTTCCCCCATTTTTGCGTTTTAATTTTTCTTTTAGAAATGTCCTTCATCCCTCCCGGCACATTTGCATTTTTGTCTCGAGAATATGTGGATTTCTCGGATCCCGGTGCAGTGTACAACCCCAATACCCCCTACGACCCGGATACTCTGGCCGAACTATCGTAATATTTCACTATCCAATTACTTTTTCATTCCTTTTTTCTTGTTTGATGTAATGTTTCTCAAATTTTAGCAAGTGGAGAAAAGAATTTCTGGAGGCAAAATATGGACCCAAACAACCAACACCACCATCGTCGCCACCATCATCACCACCGCCATTTCATGAGAACAACGCCATCCCAGTCATCATCGGTGAATTTACTTCGCATCCTTTTTTCGCAATAATAGTAAAATTTAAAGGAAATCGACCAGACGAAAATTGTTGGGTTTTGAAAATTTTCGTTTCTGATTTTTTCTTTTCAGGGCGACACCTTCACAACGACGAAAACGACGACGGGTACTGGGCGTTCGACCTTGGCACACGCATGGCCTTGTCGAACAAATTTTGAGTGAGGAAAACCACCGAAAAGTTGTTGTGGTGGGATTTTTTGGTGTACAAGTCGGCAAGTCTTTTCGCCTCAATTTCGCCCATTAGGTCATCGTACACAATCAGAAAGGGCTTTGGCAGCTTTTTTAGCATCTCGTCGGATGGCGCACCCGCGTGCGGGACCACGCCCTGCCGCTCAAGCTCGGGGATTAGGGCCGAATATTCGCCATAAGCCCAGACTTAAGAGATGCCTTTGAAAAAAATCTTTTATCAGCCCGTTTACCTATTGCCTTTGGCGGTGGGTCGAACATCTCCTCTGCATGCTTTAACAGGCGAAGGACCAGCTGCGTCTTACCCGAGGAGGATGGGCCACTGACAATAATCCCGGACGGAATCGGAAATTTAAGTTCTCGCTCGTTTATTCTCGGATACTCCATAACAACAAATAAAATGGACAAAATATATTTATGACGTCATCGGCGTTTGAATGCTCGTCCCTTGTGTCAGCTGCTCTTCCACTTTCGGTTGCACGACTTGGCCTTCCCCGGAGTTCTGCAGTACTTCAGGGCGTCGCAGTGGCAGAGTGAACACCTTGTTGCCGATCTTATACGGAATTTGGCTCGGCCCCCAAAATCAACTGAAAATTGGCATGTAAAATGTGATCTTTGAACTCTGCAGCCTACCAATTTCGTCAAATGGCACAAAATTCTCGCCATCTTTCGTCAGACGGTTAGAGAAGGTTGTGACCCCTTCGGGCTGGATGATGTAGTCCAACTCAATGCTGCCTCTTTTGCAATTCGAACACCGCCCGGGCTGGTCCCATGGCACTAACCAGGGGGTTTTCAGGTGCAGGGGGCAGTACACCGTAACGCCCATTGTGTTGACGTTGAACTCAATCTCGGGAAAGTCGGCCTTGCCGGCTGACTGTCTTGCACGCTTCATGACTCAAAAAAAGGAGGCCTGCCAACCACTGCGAAAGTTCAAATAGTCCAAGTAGTCTGTGTCGTCCGGCTTTATGCCTGTTGAAGGCTTTGTTGTTGTTGTTGTTGTATCCCACCCACTTGCCTCTCCTTCACCCTCAATGGCCAATAGCTCTAAACCTACAAGTTTTTTCTTTATTGGTTGAAAACACCTCACCCAATGGATAATATTTGCAGTGTCCCTTGTTATGGTACTCCACAACACACTTCAACTGCGGATACAGTAGACGGATCCGGTGTTTTATGTAAAAATATTGGTGGACTTTGACCTCTAAATGGAAGAGGGTGGAGAATTCCAAATGAGTGGGGGTTTGTCTTGCCAAGAAAGCCCTCAAAGGCGTAAGTGTCTGAGGCGGATTTCAGCGAAAAGCTGCCAAATTTCACTTCTTTATTCTTGCAGTCACGGTTTAGGTAGGTCGTCTTGATCTTTTTGCCGTTCAGATAGGCGGTCACTTTGTTCACCGCTTCTGGGTTGTTCAAGTATTCCGCCAAATTTTCCGGTTTGCAGTTGAGAAATTTCGCCAAGGCAGAAGTCAAAGGGATTATCATAACGAGGAAAAGGCTAAATCAATCGATAAAGTGGCTTGGTTTTTAGGTGGGTATTTGAATTGGCGGCTTTTCTGTCTCTTTCTCTTTCTCTTGCTTTCACGTACTCTCTCGCCTTCTTAAAGGCGATGGGCGTGGCCTATTTATCACCGCGCCGCTGTCTGGAGGTCCCTGCGTGCTAGCACACGCACGCGTCTCCCGCGCAAAGATTTTCACCTTACGTTTTGCAGCTAACCTACCTTCCCGGCACATTCAGTACGGTGTTTTCACATTCATGTGCGATGACTGTCGGGGCAACAGCTACCGGTACGGGACGAGCGCTTTCGGCTCACGACCCAAAATGGCGAGCAAAAGCTTGAGTACACCCAAGTTTTCAGTCGGGACTGTGCCAAGCTGAACTTTGACTGCACCGACTTGATCATGAAACAGCAGAAGAAAGACGACCCTGCCATAGTAACGAAGAACTTTCGCGTAATCAAGAACGGAAAATGATGATGATGATGACGGATAGATGAGTTGGCGTACCATGGAAACGATCTCATTTTTTAAATTCTATTAATTGTGGACTATGACAAACTCCTTTTTTGTAATATTACCCAGCAATACGCCTGGGTTTGTTCGAAATTAAACGAACAAATTCAAAGTTCATTTGCCAAAGAAATTGGTGTTTGATGGGCACGGGTGGATGGTCGGGCTGTCTGGCATAATTTACCCAAACAGGTGGATGAGTCATATTGGCCTTTTATTAGCGATTTGGCAATTAAGTTGGGCAAAACTTGGTACGCTGGAAAGACAGTATGTGGTTGTGCACCTGAAAGACGGTCGGAAGTACAGGTTCCGTGTGCCTAAAGGAAGCTTTCTCTCGCCACAGCAGCTTGAACGAGGCATCCACCACGGCATGATTGTCGAGATGGCGCGCTTGCTGACCCGAAAAAGGTCGACGCCCGCAAGCGAAGGAAAAGAAGACAAAGGAGGAGGCATTAGCCAAAGAAAAAATCACAGAGGCTGAAAGGAAGGCAAAGCAAAAAGAAATTGAGAGACTCGCCAAGGAAAGAGAGGAGGAGCGCCTTGCCAAGGAAAAAGAGGATGAAAGAGTGGCCAAGGAAGAAGAGACGGAAAGACTCGCCAAGGAAAAGGAGGAGAGAGTGGCCAAAGAAGAGGAGGCGCGGCTAGCCAAGGAAGAAGAGGAGGAAAGAATCGCACAGGAAGAGAGAGTGGCGAGAGAGGAAGAGATTAAAAAGGCAAAAGAAGGCGGAGCAAGACCGAAAGGTTATGCTGCAAAAGCAGCTGGCCATTAGAAAGCAAAAGGAGCTGGAGCTGCTCAAGGAGTTCAAACCATGGAGAGGCGGATACATGAGACTTGTACACGGCAAAGACCCGACCCCAGACGTTCATTATTTGCACGAGAAAGACGAATACCATTTTGTAAACGCTGTGCACAAGTATAGGGTTCGCCACCCGGAACTTGCGTGGGAATCGGCCGAGTTTAACCCGGCGGCGCATATGCAACAGAACATTGGCGAATTCCGGGAGCTGTTCGAGAGAGAAGTGTTTGACGAAAATTACGAGCTGAAGACGCGCGAGGAAAAAGAGGAATTGATCGAGCTGGTCAAAGGGTTCCGCTTTTTCTACACCGACGACATTGGCAGATTCGAGCTGAAGGTTTTTGACGGAAAAATCTCCCACATTACGCTGACGGACCAGCTGGCCTATGTTCTCGGCTTTGATCAGCAGCAGCAGATCGGCAACGAAGACTTGGCCAAATACTCTGTCGACTTGGGTGGTGGCGTAAGCCATCTATGCATATATTTGAACAGTGGTGTCATTGAGAGCATGATTGTTGGCAACGCCTTTGCCAATCTCCTTCAAGTCATTGCCGTTGAGGGCAGATCTGGAGATTGAAAGATATCAGAATTGCAACATACAAGCCTGAGAATGACTCCTGAAGTTGGGAGCTTATATCTCTCTCATGTGGATTTTGTTATCACCAGTTTTTATTACGCAGAGAAAGAGCAAATTCCAGGCTATCGATTGATATAAAACTTCCTCATATCTCTGGTGGTTGCGGATTTATACTCCTCTGAAAAACATGGTTGTCACATTCTAAAAAATAAAGATATTCCTGATTATTTTTACTGTCAATACTACCCCAATCATCCAATTCCTACCTCTGAACAACATGGTTGTCACACTCTTAAAAATAAAGATATTCCTGATTATTTTTACTGTCAATACTACCCCAATCATCCAAAGTCTATACGAGCCATATTATGCAGAAAAGAGGAACAATTTTCAGTACTGAGGATCACCTAGCAGGATGATGCAATTGAATATAAACTTTTGGTTTGCGGGTACAAAACGTACACTTTCATGCTTAAAGATCCTCAAAATTGCAACATACAAGCCTGAAAATGACTCCTGAAGTTGGGAGCTTATATCTCTCTCATGTGGATTTTGTTAACACCAGTTTTTATTACGCAGAGAAAGAGAAAATTCCAGGCTATCCATTGCTATAAAAAACTTCCTTATATCTCTGTTGGTTGCGGAGTTATACTGCTCTGAACAACATGGTTGTCACATTCTAAAAAATAAAGATATTCTTGATGTTTTTTACTGTCAATACTACCCCAATCATCCAATGCCTACCTCTGAAAAACATGGTTGTCACATTCTAAAAAATTAAAATAAAGATATTCCTGATTACTTTTACTGTCAATACTACCCCAATCACCCAAAGTCTATACGAGCCATATTATGCAGAAAAGAGGAACAATTTTCAGTACTGAGGAACACCGAGCAGGATGATGCAATTGAATATAAACTTTTGGTTTGCGGGTACAAAACGTACACTTTCATGCTTAAAGATCCTCAAAATTGCAACATACAAGCCTGAAAATGACTCCTGAAGTTGGGAGCTTATATCTCTCTCATGTGGATTTTGTTATCACCAGTTTTTATTACGCAGAGAAAGAGCAAATTCCAGGCTATCGATTGATATAAAACTTCCTCATATCTCTGTTGGTTGCGGAGTTATACCCTCTGAAAAACATGGTTGTCACATTCTAAAAAATAAAGATATTCCTGATTATTTTTACTGTCAATACTACCCCAATCATCCAATTCCTACCTCTGAACAACATGGTTGTCTCATTCTAAAAAATAAAGATATTCCTGATTATTTTTACTGTCAATACTACCCCAATCATCCAAAGTCTATACGAGCCATATTATGCAGAAAAGAGGAACAATTTTCAGTACTGAGGATCACCGAGCAGGATGATGCAATTGAATATAAACTTTTGGTTTGCGGGTACAAAACGTACACTTTCATGCTTAAAGATCCTCAAAATTGCAACATAAAAGCCTGAAAATGACTCCTGAAGTTGGGAGCTTATATCTCTCTCATGTGGATTTTGTTATCACCAGTTTTTATTACGCAGAGAAAGAGCAAATTCCAGGCTATCGATTGATATAAAACTTCCTCATATCTCTGTTGGTTGCGGAGTTATACTGCTCTAAACAACATGGTTGTCACATTCTTAAAAATAAAGATATTCCTGATTATTTTTACTGTCAATACTACCCCAATCATCCAATGCCTACCTCTGAAAAACATGGTTGTCACATTCTAAAAAATTAAAATAAAGATATTCCTGATTACTTTTACTGTCAATACTACCCCAATCATCCAAAGTCTATACGAGCCATATTATGCAGAAAAGAGGAACAATTTTCAGTACTGAGGAACACCGAGCAGGATGATGCAATTGAATATAAACTTTTGGTTTGCGGGTACAAAACGTACACTTTCATGCTTAAAGATCCTCAAAATTGCAACATACAAGCCTGAAAATGACTCCTGAAGTTGGGAGCTTATATCTCTCTCATGTGGATTTTGTTAACACCAGTTTTTATTACGCAGAGAAAGAGAAAATTCCAGGCTATCCATTGCTATAAAAAACTTCCTTATATCTCTGTTGGTTGCGGAGTTATACTGCTCTGAACAACATGGTTGTCACATTCTAAAAAATAAAGATATTCTTGATGTTTTTACTGTCAATACTACCCCAATCATCCAATGCCTACCTCTGAAAAACATGGTTGTCACATTCTAAAAAATTAAAATAAAGATATTCCTGATTACTTTTACTGTCAATACTACCCCAATCACCCAAAGTCTATACGAGCCATATTATGCAGAAAAGAGGAACAATTTTCAGTACTGAGGATCGCCGAGCAGGATAATGCAATTGAATATAAACTTTTGGTTTGCGGGTACAAATCGTACTCTTTCATGCTTAAAGATCCTCAAAATTGCCAGTTGTTATTACGCAGAGAAAGAGCAAATTCCAGACTATCCATTGATATAAAAAACTTCCTCATATCTCTGTTGGTTAAGGAGTTATACTCCTCTGAAAAACATGGTTGTCACATTCTAAAAAATAAATATATTCTTGATTACTTTTACTGTCAATACTACCCCAATCATCCAATGCCTACCTCAAAAAAAGATGATTGTCACATTCTGAAAAATTAACGCTGATTACTTTTACTGTCAATACAACCTCAATCATCCAATGCCTACTTCTGAAAATCATCGTTGTCACATTCTAAAAAATTAAAATAAAGATATTCCTGATTATTTTTACTGCCAATACTACCCCAGTCATCCAAAGTCAATACGAGCCATATTTTGCAGAAAAAGGAACAATTTTGAGTACTGAGGATCTCCGAGCAGGATGATGCAATTGAATATAAAATTTTGGTTTGCGGGTACAAATCGTACTCTTTCATGCTTAAAGATACTCAAAATTGCAACATACAAGCCTGAAAATGACTCCTAAATTTGGGTGCTTATATCTCTCTCATGTGGATTTTGTTATCACCAGTTTTTATTACGCAGAGAAAGAGCAAATTCCAGGCTATCGATTGATATAAAACTTCCTCATATCTCTGTTGGTTGCGGAGTTATACTGCTCTAAACAACATGGTTGTCACATTCTTAAAAATAAAGATATTCCTGATTATTTTTACTGTCAATACTACCCCAATCATCCAATGCCTACCTCTGAAAAACATGGTTGTCACATTCTAAAAAATTAAAATAAAGATATTCCTGATTACTTTTACTGTCAATACTACCCCAATCATCCAAAGTCTATACGAGCCATATTATGCAGAAAAGAGGAACAATTTTCAGTACTGAGGAACACCGAGCAGGATGATGCAATTGAATATAAACTTTTGGTTTGCGGGTACAAAACGTACACTTTCATGCTTAAAGATCCTCAAAATTGCAACATACAAGCCTGAAAATGACTCCTGAAGTTGGGAGCTTATATCTCTCTCATGTGGATTTTGTTATCACCAGTTTTTATTACGCAGAGAAAGAGCAAATTCCAGGGTTGTCACATTCTAAAAATTAAACTATATTCTGGTAATTAATTTACTGGCAATACTACCCCAATCATTCCCAAGGCCTACCTCAAAAAAGTGATTGTCACATTCTGAAAAATTACGAGATTACTTTTACTGTCAATACAACCTAAATCATCCAATGCCTAATTCTGAAAATCATCGTGGTCACATTATAAAAAATTAAATAAAGAATTCCTGATTCTTTTTACTGCCAAATACTACCCCAGTCATCAAAGCATACGAGCCATATTTTGCAGAAAAAGGAACAATTTTGAGTACTGAGGATCTCCGAGCAGGATGATGCAATTGAATATAAAATTTTGGTTTGCGGGTACAAATCGTACTCTTTCATGCTTAAAGATATCAAAATTGCTACATACAAGAAAATGACTCCTGAAGTTGGGAGCTTATATCTCTCTCATGTGGATTTTGTTATCGCCAGTTTTTATTACGCAGAGAAAAAGCTAATTCCAGACTATCCATTGATATAAAAAACTTCCTCATATCTCTGTTGGTTGCGGAGTTATACTCCTCTGAAAAACATGGTTGTCACATTCTAAAAAATAAATATATTCTTGATTACTTTTACTGTCAATACTACCCCAATCATCCAAAGTCTATACGAGCCATATTTTGCAGAAAAAAAAGGAACAATTTTCAGTGCTGAGGATCGCCGAGCAGGATGATGCAATTGAATATAAACTTTTGGTTGTGGGTACAAAACGTACACTCTCATGCTTAAGACCCTCAAAATTACACCATACAAGCCTGAAAATGACTCCTGAAGTTGGGAGCTGATATCTCTCTCATATGGATTTTGTTATCGCCAGTTTTTATTACGCAGAGAAAGAGCAAATTCCATGCTATCCATTTATATAAAAAACTTCCTTATATCTCTGTTGGTTGCGGAGTTATACTCCTCTGAACAACATGGTTGTCACATTCTTAAAAATAAAGATATCCCTGATTACTTTTACTATCAATACTACCCCAATCATCCAATGATTACCTCTGAAAAACATGGTTGTCACATACTAAAAAATTAAAGTATGCCTGATTATTTTTACTGCCAATACTACCCCAATCATCCAAAGTCTATACGAGCCATATTTTGCAGAAAAAAGGAACAATTTTGAGTACTGAGGATCTCCGAGCAGGATGATGCAATTGAATATAAACTTTTGGTTTTCGGATAAAAATCGTACACTTTCCTGCTTAAAGATCCTCAAAATTGCAACACACAAGCCTGAAAATGACTCCTGAAGTTGGGAGCTTATATCTCTCTCATGTGGATTTTGTTATCACCAGTTTTTATTACGCAGAGAAAGAGCAAATTCCATGCTATCCATTGATCTAAAAACTTCCTCATATCTCTGTTGGTTGCGGAGTTATACTCCTCTGAAAAACATGGTTGTCAAATTCTAAAAAATAAAGATATTCTTGATTACTTTTACTGTCAACACTACCCCAATCATCCAATGCCTACCTCTGAAAAACATGTTTGTCACATTTAAAAAAATTAAAGCTGATTACTTTTACTGTCAATACTACCTCAATCATCCAAAGTCTATACGAGCCATATTTTGCAGAAAAAAACTTCGGAAACGCACTGCGGAGTTGGATATGCGAATGCGCGAAAAACAATTGCTCCGGCGTCAACTGATGGAACAATTGAAGCAGCTGATGGCACAATTAAATGTGGGAAAAAAACATTTAAAAAGTTAGGCCTAAGGTTTTCCGTTCGGAAATTTTTAAAAAATGCAAAAATGTTTTTAAATTATAGTTCCATTTTTATTAAGTGTTAAATTTGCATAATTACTTTTAAAATGTTTCATTCAAAAAATAGTCAAAATTTCCCTAGTTACAAAAAACATCCTCCATACCTTCATAAATCTTTACAAAAAAAAAAGAAAAATTCTTTGTTGATGGTCCATTTCTGTTAAAGTTGAAATTTTAGTAAATATCTTTGAAATGTTATCAAATTTTCATATTATTTTTCACATTTAATAACAAATCATTTTGGGTTAAAATTATACAAAAATTCTAGAAAAAAGTCAAAATAATTTGGTGGGAAACGCATCGAAAATTTTTTACTTTTAATTCATTTAATTTTTTTTTCCTTTTTTAATGAATAATTTTTTCTTATAAAAGACTTCACCAATTCGGCAACAACAAATGGTGCCGTCGTCGTCGGCTGGCACCACAATGCCTCGTGCCAGTCGGTCCACGTCCGCCGGCATTCCGTTGGGCCAACTGTCGTCCATGCCATCGTTTGGCGCTGCACGAGCTGCGGTGGAGGAGAAGCAATTGCAAGGCGACCTTTTGCAGGTGTTATGGATTATAATTACTGTAATATTTGCTAATTATTTATGATTGCCTTTTTGTTTTTTAATTAATGGTATATTTTTTATTTATTTCAAATCATTTGGTATAAAAATAATAAGCCATTTAAAATTAAGCTTTTCCTAAATTTTGAAATTTAATTATTATAAAATAATTGAGGTTAAACTAAATTAATTGATAATGAATTTATATTGTTTAATAGGCTGCTGATGCAATTACTGAAAATATGAGCGAACTGGTCAAAGAATTGGAACGTGACGAACAAAGTAAAAATATATTTTGAATTTTACACGGCATTTAGAATCAAAAAAACATTACCATCTTTATAGCTTTTTAATTGAAGAAATCATTTTTTTAATTTATATTCCTAACTTTATTAACAATTAAGATATAAAAATAGCAATGTCAAAACAAAATATGTTTAACTTATTTTACATTAAAAATTTGGAAAAAAATAAATAGGAAAATTCAATGGCGTAATTTAATTAGTTTATTTTTTTAAATAGGTTTTCTGTTCACTAATTTAAAAATTAAATAGATGAATTAATAAAAATTTTATAAGATTAGAGAAAAAAAAAAAAACTTCAAAAATCACTTGTAAAATTTTGACTTGAGACAAATTCATATTCCCCATAAAACCAAATTTGTTCAATTCAAAAAATGAACATTTAGCAGCTGCTGATGAATACGCTCAAAATCTGTGCCGACAAATGCCAAATTATGCGCCTTCTCGAGAAGCTTCTGATGGTCAACAACAACAGCCAAACGGTGGCACACGAAGAAGCTGATCAAAAACCCATTAATTTGAATTTAACAAAACAACTAGTTTTTTTTTTCTGTGCTCATTGTTATGTTATGGAATGGCGGATTTTATATAAAAAAAGAATTTAATTTAAAAAGTAGCCAAAAAGAAAATAATGCAAATTTTAAGAACCATTTTTTTGATCATTGCTTTTGGCATTTGCATGTTTGAATGGTGATTTATTGTGGAATCACTTATGGCATTTTTAAACACAATTTTTTTTTTTTTTTGAAAATTTCGTAAGAAAAATTAAATAACAACGAAAAACTTACGAATACCAATTTTTTTAGAATGAAATTTGCTGGGTATGATCGTTAATACAAATTTACAACTATTACATTTAATGAACTCAAAAAAACTCGCCGGTATTGGCATATTTATACGAACATAAATCATATATAATTATATTTGATGGGCCAAACTAAACTTATTTATAATTAAGCGGGAGTGGGGGTTAATTAATGAATTCAGTGTATTTTTTAAAATCCAATATTTTTATTTTGATGATTTTTTCCACTTTGTCTTGGATGGCCTCCTTTTGCCAACGTGGAAGGGCTGAATTGGTCCATCTTTGGATAATCCATCGACATCATCATCAGCATCATATTTTTCCACAAAATGAGTTATTTTCTGAACAAAAAGATACAATAGTTTATTAAAAATACACAAAAAAAAATGTTGAGATTTTTATTGGGAAGTCCAAAAATTTTATTTTTCAATTATTTTCGTTCAAAAAATTTTTAACTCATTTTTTTAAATTTTTCGTTTAAAAATTTGAACCAATCTTAAAAGTTGTTTTTTAAATCTTTATTTACTGTACCTGAATTGACACTGATGCAGCATCATTTAGTGGAATTTTTGAAATGTACGTTTTCGTTTGCTTCACCTTCACGGTTTTCTCACTTTTCTTCGGTGATTCGTCGCCCAAGTTGGCCAAGTCGGGGCTGCTCCACTCAGTCCCGGACAATTTAGTATTCATCTTTTCTGTTGACTAAATGGACCCAAAAATGCCATTCTTTTCAAATTTTTCATTTCATTTTTTCCTTTTGCTTTCATTTAATTACTTTTTAATACAAAATTTTCTCCCGATCATTTTTTTTACATTTCTATGTGAAATAACTAGGGTTGAGCGGGACCGGGGCTTTTTGGCTGGGAAAACCGGGGCAAAACCGGGTACCGGTCAAAACCGGGGCACTGGTACTCATTTGTACGTTCGGTATTTTGCAAAAGCCCCGGTCCCGCTCAACCCAGAAATAACGCATCATACAAACAGTAAATAATTGTAATCAATTCAATTAGGTTAAGGCGAGGGTCGTTTAATTCTTTATTTATGTAAAAATTTTTATTTGTTAATTAACTGACAATTAATAGGCATGACAAATTGGCTATGGATAAAATTATAGCCAGCAACAGAGTCGGGGGATCAGAAACAATGGAATCTCCCGATTCGAAACCAGTCTCCGGGCTTTATCGTCAATATTTTAAATTTGTTAATTTATTTTTAGTAAAAACCCGTTGGGGGACAAACTAATTAGTGGTTGATTAGCATCTTTTTCCTATAAAGACTAATTAGTCGTTAATACCATCCTTTCCTATAAAGAGCCGATGGGCCAACTAATTACAACAATTTTCATTTCTTAAAGAGCTGGTGGGCAAACTCATTAGTCATTAATTACCATCATCATCGTCAACGGACTGTCAACGTCGTTCTCATTGTTGCCCCGCGGTGAGGAGGCCGCTTCACTACCGCCCATTGCTCCGTTGTCGTTCCGATTGAAGCTCACGCTGCGCGCATCAAGCTGACGCAGCAACGGGTCACCGAAGAAGTAGGCGTAGTCAATGTTGTTGTCACGTTCCATCATGCCGGACGCTGCAAGCGCCTCGTCGGGCGTCGGCTGCTCGCCTGAACCGTTCTCCGCTATTGCCGCAGCGTCCACGTGCACGGCACAGGAGCGAAACCAGAGGAACGCCTTCGCGTACTCACGTTTCTCCGCTGCAGTCATTTGCTCGCCCAGTTGGAGTATGTTGCGCAAAAAGTCTTGGCCCGGCCCTGTCGCGAACTGCAGCCGGGCTTCCTTCTCCAAGTAATCGTTCAACAAACTGCCTAAGGATGTAAATAATATAGTTAGTTAGCAGTTGAAGAATTAGGCCATGGCCTACTCGAAAATTGACCTACCCAGCGAAAAATGGACAAATGGCCTACTTGAAAATTGACCTACCCGGCGAAAAATGGACAAATGGCCTACTCGAAAATTGACCTACCCGGCGAAAAATGGACAAATGGCCTACTCGAAAATTGACCTACCCGGCGAAAAATGGACAAATGGCCTACTCGAAAATTGACCTACCCGGCGAAAAATGGACAAATGGCCCACTCAACAAAATGACAAACTCGTACACACAAAATTGCTTAGTGCGATATTTATAATTCAGAAAATGATTTAAATAAAAGTTTTTTTTTTAGCTCAGACGATAGTGGCCGAAAAATTTCCTTCGCATTGCATTACCACATCCTTACCCGAGGTGTTAAAATTTGCTCATAGTTTTTTCAAATTAGTAAATAATTGCGGTGCTAGGTCGTTTGTTAAATCCGCCATTTTTTACTATTTTTCCCAACATAATTCGCCATAACTTTGTTCAAAAGGAACTAAATTAAACATTCTTGGTATCATCCGATAGCTTTTGATTAGCTCTATTAGCCATCAAAATTTCAAAAAATATCATTTAAGAAAGTTGTGGCCGCAAAGTGAAAAATAAAATTGTTTTTGACAATATTTTTCTTAAAACTTCATCAAATTTTTTGGAATTTGGAAGAATAATAGTGCTAATCAAAAGCTATCGGATGATACCAAGATTATTTAATTAAGTTGTTTTTGAGCCAAGTTATGGCGAAATATGTTCGAAAAATCTGTAAAAGATGGCGGATTTAACAAACGTCCCAGCACGAATAATTGCTATTTAAAGAATATAATTAATTTTACTACTAATTATAATTTCTTTATTTCATAAAAGATTAAATTCATTTTGTGGTTTCAAAGAATTTAACAATATGTTAAATAATGTTATTTTCATTTCTTTTTTTTAAATTTATTTGAGCATTTACAATTTTTTTAAAGAAATTTTTATTTCTTTGTTCTTTTTAATTGTTCTTAGTTAACATTTTATTTATTCACTTATTATTTTATTTTTAATAAAATTTCTTATTATTTTATATTTTACCATCATTATTTGCATAAATTCCGTTTTTGTCAAATTTTTGCTGTGCATTTTGCACAACTTTTTCCAAAATTTCGTTATTCTTTTCATTGTTCCCTTTGCTGTGAAAAGATGCCTTTATTTCATTGTATAAGCCATAAAAATTGTTTATCGGCTGGTCCGGGTACTTCTTCGACATCTTCGACTCCAGCAAAAGGTCAAAATGTTTTCGCACCCTTCAAATTGAGTAAAAATAAATAAATAAACATTAATTTTTTCCGTTTTTCAAATATAGTTTTGAGCAATTAAATATTTTTTTATCAGAATCAACAACAATTTGGATTGGAATCAAAAAGCAGATTTTCCGAAAAAAAAACTTGAAAATTTTTCAGAAAATTTGTAATAAAAAAATTGAAAAATAATCTAAAGTAAAAAATTAAAAGAGCAATGAATGCTCAATTTCTCAAAGTGTTTGTTTTATGAGTACGTTTAATTGTAACCAATTATATACTCCGTTTCATTTTCCTTTCAATTTTTTTTCTTTTTGCTTTTTCAATTTTCTGATTTTTTAAAAAATTCTTTTTTTTTATTTATTATTGTTTTTTTTTACTTGTTTTTGTTCTTTTTTTTAATTTTTTATGTTTTTTTTTTCTTTTTTTTCTAGTAATAGCTTAAAAAATTTAGTATTTAAACTAGTAAAAAAAAATCTTTTTTTAATTTTAAGAAAAAATTTTCACTTTAGCGCCTGCTTAAGTGCTTTTTTGTGCTTGTCATATTCCTTTTGTGCTTCCTCCAGTTCGACAATCAATTGGTCAATCCGTTCAGGATCACCAGTCACCGCGGGCTGATCAGTATTTGGGCTGGTGGCCAACCGAGGCCGATTTCGTCGCCGATTCAGACGCAGTCGAGTAGTGTCAATGGCGCTGGTTGTTGTTGTTGAAGTTATGCCATTGGTGTCGTCTATGTCGATGGCACTGTCTGAATGTGGGCCATTGATACCTTCCAATGGGTCCTCTTCAATTTGTGCCATTCCGCCGGTTTCGTTGCTTGTCGACGGCACTAAATTTTTATTCTTCGATTATTAGCCGGACATTAATGAGCTGTAAGCTTCGAGCTCGAGCCCCGGTTCCTGTCTCGGCCCAGAATCGCGTAAACAAGGCAAAGTCTCGATTTTTCTGCGCAATTGCCACGCCAAAACTTGAAGTCTTTGCTAAGCACTCTATTTTCATGACTGAAATCCCGAGACATGTATTGACCCCATCCCCTACCCTCTTTCTTTGGGGCCACGACTCGAAACTCGACTCGAATCTCTCAAGCAATATTAAGCATTACTGTCATCCCTCTTCCGCATGCTTCTGCTCCTCGACGATGAAGAGGAGGAAAAAGTGTGCATCTTTGTTGCCTTCCACTTTTTCACTCCATCCGGCGCCGCCGGGGTTTTCGATTTGCGCTTCTCATCCTTTCCCTTTTCGGCAATGGCCTCCGCCATCATTGCCGGCGGGTGTGCCGAGTTTCGGTGCATCGCCTCATCATAGGCATTAACATCATGGTCATCATCATCGGCATCATCGGCATAATCCTTTGTTAATTTGTTCGATTTCAATGCCCATTTTGCCCTGGAGGAGGCGGTGGAAGATGGTCGTTTAACTATGCTTGTTAGCTTCTTCAAATAGCCTGTGGTTGTGGAGGCGCCCCCTTTGTTCTTTGCCGACGATGATGACAAAAAGGGCGATGTTGGCATTTCGTCGTCCATTTGGTCGTCGTCGTGCCCAATGGCATATGATGAGGACAATTCATTTGGCAGCCAAAATTTGGGTGACCCATGTGCCATTGCCGTTAATTGGTCCTCACAATCAGCAAAATCATCCACCTCACTACTACTAGCTTGATGATCACTTTCACTATCATTGTTATCATCATCATTGCTATCATTGCTGTCATCATCATTATCCTCATCATTTGTGATGTCGCCGTTTTGGCCCCTTTTTTTCGGCACTTTTTCCCCCTCCGGGCCAATGCCTCGAGGTGCCCTTCGCCTGGCTTTATTAGCATCCTTGGCATTCCTTTCTTTCTCAAGCTGATCCTTTAGCCTGGCAACTTCAACTAAAAACAAGCACAGATTGATTTTTGCAAAAAAAAATTTTCAAGAATAAAAACAAGGGGGGAGGGAGGGGTAGAGGTGAAAATCGCAAAACTAATGGACGACGCTTGAAAAATAATTGAACACAAAGAAATTGAGTCTTTATTAGTGCCGGAAAACCCCAAAAGCAAGCCAAGGTTAGGGACCGGGATCAGAAAACGGTCGTACCGGATCCCAGTTTTCTCGTGTTCCGGCAAAAATCCCGGACTGTCACGAATTCACAAAATATAATATTTCGATACAAATTCCACATCCTGTTAATATGGCTTGAATCCCGAACCCTCCGCCGGCCTGAATCCGGAACTCAGATGACCGGCACTGTTTTCTAAGCCCTTTTTCAAAAAAAATTTGTTTTTGCCTTTATTTTCGGCTTTTCCCCCACTTTACCTACCTTCAGCCGCGTCCAGTTTTTGGAATGATTCCTCCGAGAACACTTCGTAGATGAGCATCAGAATGAACAGTGAGCCCTTCACACATTCTTTGGCCTTCTCCCGGTCGTCCCGATTGATTGCGTTTAGCATGGCCCACTGGCACCGCACTTTTTGTGCGCCCAACTCCTGCTTGTGGCTGGTAAAATCCCTGCAAAAATTGCCCTTTTCCTCTAATAGAAGCACAGTTAATTTTGATTTTTGTGCCTTTTTTAGGTCATATTTGGGCAGTTTTTAGTGCATATTTTTGGTATTTTTTCGGATTTTTAGGGCATATTTTCGGGGGTTGTTGGGCATATTTTATGGTCATATTTGGCCTTTTTTAAAGCTTACAACCTCTGTCCCTCCCTATTCATCGCCTTTTTTTGTTTATGGCGGCGTACTCAACTGACCGATCCGAATAGTCCTTTTTGAAAAATACGCTAAATTTTTGCCACATTTCTTTGATGACACTGCTGTTTTTTGTCTCCTCTTTGTGTTCATTTTGGGCATCCTTCAATTGGTCAAAATTGGAGTGGACTGTTGCATCATGTCGAATAATAACTCCATGGAAACTCTGCAAAATTTATTTGTCAATCAAATGTTATGAATAGGGATGCGATTTTTAGGTAAGAAAAATCCTAGAATAGGTACTTAAATAGGTAGAAAAAAATCTCAAAATAGGTATTAAATAGGTACAAAAATTCCGAAATAAGTACCAAAATAGGTAAATAAAATTTTTTTTATTAACGATTTTTGAGCACAAAAAAATGGTCATTTTCCTTTGTTGGTGTTAAAAATCTGAAATTTTTCGAGATTTTCCGGCGTAAAACTCATTCAAATGGAATGGGGAAAGATTTAAAAAAGTTCCATATTTGCCAAAAAAAAATTGGCTTTTGTGATTATTTTTTTAAGAAAAAGTTCCTGTTTTTAGGGGTATACTTTTTTAAAATTTTAAAAGCCCATCTTAGGGGGTCTATTTTTCATTTTTTATGGCATTTTCCTTATGAAATTACTGAAAATCCTGAAAAAGTCACCAAAAATGCCGAAATAGGTATCAAATTAGGTAACTAGGTAATAGGTAGAAAAATCCCGAAATAGGTAAAAATAGGTATTATAAAAGTGGGTGTAAAAGCTCCAAACCAAGCTAAAAACTCGTTTTTTATGCTTATCTCAACGTTACAAGTGCGCAAAAATTTTAGGTATTTAACTAAAAATCGCATCCCTAGTTATGAATATAGTGCCATTCAAAACTTGGTAAATTTGGCAGCAACTTTTTTTTTTTGGAAAATTCCCTAATACCCAATACCCAATTTTACCCCTCCCCAAAAAAAAATTTCTAAATTCTTTGAATAATTTTTTGGGTCCAAAAAATCTTTTAACTCCATTTCAGTCAATATTTATCAATTCTTTTTTGAACTCCAAATATGGTGCCAGATTTCGAAAACGTTTTGACCACAATTTTCGATGCCAAATATGCATAATTTTTTGGTGCCCTAATTTTAGAAATCTTTTTGCCTATTTTTCGGTGCCAATCGGTGCCAAATTTTTCAAAATCTTTTGGCCTCTTTCAGTGCCAATTATTCAAAATGGTCTTTACATTGTGCCAAATTTTCCAAAAAAAAAAAAAAAAGCATTTATTTTATGCCAAAATTTTCCATTTGTCCTCCCCCTTTGGCATAATACCATTTTCTAAAAATTCAAATTCGCCCTCGCTCACTTTCCTTAGGGGGAAAATCACATATCGTTTGATCTCCTCCGACTCCATGGACTGTGAAATGGCGGCCCAATTGCGCAACGGTAGCGCAAATGCGACAACGCGGCACACTTCGCGCGCCTCGCGGTCAAATGCCGCGTCAAGCAGCAGCAAATGGACCACAGTTCGCACAAAGCGCTCATTGCTTTCGTTCATTTTGGCATTTGTGTACAACGGATGGACTGCAATTAAATTTTGGATAAATGTTTTCAAAATAAATTAAAAAAAAAAAAATTCCGGAAGGGGGTTTTTTGGCACTATTTCAAATTTTTTTTTCTTATTTTTGGACTTTTTTAGCAAAAAAAGAAAAAGAGAGACGAAACTTTTTCTGTCGATATGGGGCCTATAGGACCCATTATTTCCCAATTGGTTTGTACATATGATGGGTAGAGAATTAAATTGGTATATTTTATTAACTGATAGTTATTATAAATATATATTATATATATATATATATATATATGAAACTATATAAAAAAAATCTCTTTCTTATGGTTGCATGAAGTTAATAAATAGCTAAATAAATATTATTTTTTTCACAAAAAAAAAAAATTGGGCATCGGAATTCCGGGTTTTGTTTACCAAAAAACAATTTCCATTTTTTTTTCTGACCGACTTTAATATTCCGATACCAATTAAAGGCATCGTAATCCGATACAATTCCAATTTTGCTGAAAAATTTAGGCATCAAAATTGCGGTTTCCGTTTTTTTTTAAATCCGAGCTTGGCAACTTCTTGCTTGTGGTTAGTGTTTGTTCATGCACGCACTCACCCGCTTTGGTGTCCTCATTTTTGGAGTGATTTTGCACCCAAATTCGCATTTGGTTACGGTCCCATTGGTACGGTTTGTGTTTCTCCCAATCGGCAATTAAATCGCGCAATCCCAACAGGTTACAGTCGCGCACTTTCATCTGATAAATATATTTGCCAAAGTTAAACGGCTGATCATTTTCCGCAATTTTGAACAGTTCGCCAATTCCGCTTAAAAGTTGGAATAACAATAATAATTTTATTAATTTTATTTTTTATTTTTCAATAATTAAATTATTATTTTCCATATAAATTCATATTTTGAAGTTTTAGAAAATTTTCTTAAGAAAAAACGCATTAACAACGAAAAAGGCACCCCAAAGGACTTTACCTTTGTGTTAAAAAAACTATCACAACAAAAAAAAAATTTTTAAGTCACACCCCCTCTCGCCGGAAAATTTTTTTTTGTCTGAAAATTGGAGGTACAACCCCAAAATTATTGTGTACTCTTTTCATAATTATTAATTAATAATTCAATTTGATTAAATAAATAATTTATTATACATTTCGATTTTTCGACTTATGTCCATCATATGGTCCACATTTTTTTGCAAATTCGCCATAAGTTTGTGCTGAAGAGAAAGCTGCACCCTGTCGATGATGCCCAATTTGATGTACTCCATAAATACTGTTTTGGCATTTTGCAGTTGTTTTTTCTCATTATCAAATGCTTTCTTTGTTAAAAAAATGAACATTTAAATTATTATTTTTTATATTTTATTTTTTATTGGCCAGTTAATTTTAAGATTCCGGGCTTTATTGTTTGGGTGACAAAAAAATGATTTTATTTTTTTTTTTGAAATTTAACTATTTTTTTAATGAATATAAATTCAAAAATTGGACACGAATCGGTTGATTTTTCGACAACAAATTGAGAAAAAAAAAATTCGACCTTGTTTGGAAAAAAGAAAAAAGTCGAATAAGGAAAAAAAAGTTGAGAAAGCCCGTCTCAAACATTAAATTTGGCCCATAAATTATAATAATTAATGAAAAAAAAAAAATGGAAAATTTTTATTTCAATTAATTGGCCTAAAAATTGTCATTTTTGCCTTAAGCAATTCAAGTAGTTGCTCATAATACAGTGACAACTTGAGCAGTTCCTTTAGCTTGGTCAATTGCTGAGGACTTTGGGCCAGCACAATTTCAAGCGCAAGGCGAGACGAATGGTCTTGGGCCTGAAAAATTGTTGAAATTTGACGCAATTTCAAACAAAAAAAAAACTTTTATATGGTATAATACGGTACCAAAGTTTTATCTTCTATTTCACAAGGATAATTAATAACCAAATTTACTGTATGTTAATTATTAATTACACTTTGCACGCGATACCTTTTTTATTGGATCGGATGGGTGCCTCTGCTTCGTGTTTGGAAAACATTTGTCCATTATTCTACAAAAATAAAAATGATACACAGTAGTAGTACAGTATGACATTTTCAAAATATACTGTAGAGCATATTTCCAAGTACGGACTTTTGAACAAAATTAAACTGCTTGTCTGTTTTTGTTGTTGTTGTCGTTGCTGCTTCGCCTTGCTGTTGCTGCTGCTGCACCCGCTCGGCCGCCAACCAACGGCCCGAATCGGAGTTCACCCCGTCATGGCGCATCGATATGCTGGCCAGATTACCGTATTCGTTGCCACCTCTGTTGCCACGACGCCATCGTCGGACACGACTACCGTAACCGAGCTGGTGCTGTTGGCGCTGTATTAAAAATGTCAAAAAAAAATTACCGTTTTTGGACGGACGCCATGGTCATTGTGCCCTAATCTTTTCATTATTTATGCACAATATTCTAATTGCCCAGTTGGTTCCAGGGTCGTTTGAGTCCCCATTCCTTATGACCAAGACTGATTTGGGCCACTTTCGGGTTGCAGGGTCGTTTGAGTCCCCGTTCCTTGTGACCAAGACTGATTTGGGCCACTTTCGGGTTCCAGAGTCGTTTGAGTCCCCGTTCCTTGTGACCAAGACTGATTTGGGCCATTTCGGGTTCCAGGGTCGTTTGAGTCCCCGTTCCGTATGACCAAGACTGATTTGGGCCACTTTCGGGTTCCAGGGTCGTTTGAGTCCCTGTTGTTTCTGCCGAAGATTCACTTTTGTCTCCCTTTCAAAACATAATTAATGCATTTTCAATTTTTCTATTTAAATGCCTCCATTGTAATAAGCTGTCCCGTGATAATGAATTCAAAATGAAAAATATATAAATGCCAACATTATTAGGCGCTGTGGCAAAGGCACCAACGGCAGAAGCAGAAGTAGCAGAGGAAATGGCATGATGAGAGAAGGAAGTGCCATCATAAGGAAAAATGCCACCGTTTCCTTGAGAAGGGGGAGGGGAGGGGCCTAGTTCATTAAATTTGCAAAAACGTTTTTTTGGGAAAAAAACTCTAAAGTAGAAAATGGATTTTTAAAAAATCCCATCATAAATTTGACCCGACAAAATGCCGAAACTCAATCAAATAATTTTCGTATACAATTTTATAAAATTTTTTGCCAAAGTTAAGTAATAATAAATATAATTAAGACGAAAAAAGGGAAAAAATTAAAATTATAAAATAAAAAAGGCTATAAAATATATTTGGTCTCGAAAGAATTCATCATTGTATAGAATAGAGATGCTCGAGAGTGGCAGTCTCGGTTCTCGAGTCGAGAAGTTCTCGGTGTTTTGGGGTCTTGTTTCTCGGTACTCGAGTCTTGGGAAATTTAGGGTCTCAAGCAACTCAAATATATATATATATATATATATACTAATCAAAAACATTTTTTGTGAATTTTTTGAGAAAAATATATATATATATACTAATCAAAAACATTTTTTGTGAATTTTTTGAGAAAAATTTTGAGAAAACATAGGCGAAAAGGGGTCTGCTGGTGTCGATAGGCGCCGCCACAGCAAATCACCAAAAACCTCAAATGCTCATTTTGAAAATTCAATCCTACATTCTTACCAATACACATTTTTATCGTCTATTCCTCGGGTCGGGAAAAATTCTGGTTTCGGGTTTCGGGTCGCGAAAAGCTCGGGTTTCGGGTATCGGCCTTTCGGGCGGCAAACTGGTTTACAGTGAAATAAAAGTGAGAACTTTTGAAAATTACCAATACTTTTAATGGCTACCGGTCCGAGTGCCGAATAGAACAAAAAAAAAAAATCCTGAGTTCCGAATGGCACAAAAAAAGCCAAAATGGCTTTTGTTAAAAAAATGAAAACATAGAAGCCAAGAAGTAAGCTAGCTTAAGCCTATGCCAAAGTTTAGACCTAAACTAAGACTTAATTATAGAGTAGGGTCTGTTTAAAAAAATCGTTCGGGACTCGGCCTTTTCGGCACTCGGACATTATTTACACTACTCGGCACTCGGAATTTCGGCACTCGGAGCGGAAGCGCTTTTAATATAAATTAACGGATTCCTATTAATTAATGTTTTATTTTTATTAATTACCCCCTCCTTCGGCTGAAAATGCAATTCCAATCAAATTGAGGACTAAACATTCGAGCAGCATTGATGTAATTGTGTATCTAAATACTATAATAATTTTTCTATTGCTAAAACATTTTATAATACAAATAAAAAAAGGCGAATATTTGTGTGAGGTTTTTTAAAAAAAGTGTACGTCAAAGATGCAATTTTGGCAAAGTTTTGCAAATTTTGAAAGAAAAAGAAAATTTATTCAAATTTATTATAGAAAAGGAATAAATTTTAAATAAAGATAAAAAATAAATAAAAAATCAGCTTTATTTTTATACGCTCTTCTGCATTTCAAAAATTTTCGAAAATTCTTATGGTAGGGGTACGGTGGTGCCGATAAGCGTCGCCCAGAAATTTTTTTGAAAATTGGGGGAATTATTAACAGATTTTGTCTCAAAAATATTTAGTTTTGAGGCTTTATTAGAAAATATCTAGGAATTGAAGGTCCGGCGGTGCCGATAGGCGCCGCCGAGGAAAATTTTTAAAATTTCAGGGTAATTTGTTAACAGATTTGACTATAAAATGGTAAATTTTTGAAGAATTTCTTGTAAAAAATGCGAATTTTTAGACACAAAGCCAAAAAATCTAAATTTTTCCATCAAGTGAGCCTTTTTTACATTTTTCTTGGGCAAAATGCCGTTTTCAAAGGACATGTTTGGAAATAAGGACACTTTAACATTTCAAAGGATGACAGCCCCTATTTCAAAGGACGTCCGTTGATTCTAAGAACGAAATGAGAACCCTGATTGATATAAATGTATTATTTTGCATTTCTAATTCTTATATTTATATATTATAAATAAAATGATATAAAAAATAAGATTAAATTGAAAGCAAATAAATGTATAAATGTGCGGAAGGATGAGTGGGGGGGGGGGGGGGGGGGGGGCTAAGGCATGCGCAAATTCGGCGTGGCATTACACCACAATTCATCATCAAATCATCATCATCCAATTTTGAACAGCAGCACACATTTTTGCTTGCCATCAACGCATTGGCCACCCAATAAAGCTCCTCCGGTGCCTATGAAAATTTGTGGAAGACTAATCAATATGGATATATTTATTTATTATAAACAAAATATATATATATATTAAATATTATATTAATTTATTAAATATTTTAAAACAATCCCTCTAAGAATGGACTTCGAAAAGGTAATATCCCTAAGATAAAAGTCAAAAACTTTGCCCAGCTCAAATTCAATTTTTTGTATCAAAAATTCTGGTTCTTAAATTTTTTTTTTATCATTTGTGAAACTTTGATCTTGCCTTTATCAAAAATTGCTAAATTTTTCTGCCTACTTTTCAATTTTTCTTAAAATATTTTTTATGGAATTTTACGATAGGTAGATTTTGAGGAACTAAGCAAACGGCGGTCCGGCGGTGCCGCCGATGAGCGCCGCCGGGGGAAATTTTGAAAATTTTGATATAATTTGTTAAGAATATTTTGACAAAAAAAAGAGTCAATTTGAGCGACGCCGTTCAGCAACAGCTTATCGTCCATTTGTTCGACAGTTGAAAGTATTTCAAGAATTGAAAAGACCGACCAAAAACAAGACAGTGAATAATTTCCCAACTTATTTCCAACGTTAGATTACCGTACTTTCTCTAATAAAAGCACCTTCTAATAGAAGCACCCCCTTTAGAGTGATCGAAAAGTAGAACTCCCTCTAATTGAAGCACCCCCTCTAATTGAAGTACCCCCTCTAATTGAAGTACCCCCTCTAATTGAAGCACCCCCTCTAATTGAAGTACCCCCTCTAATTGAAGTACCCCCTCTAATTGAAGTACTTTCCCTGTACCTAGGTCTAAACAAACATTCTTCGGTCCCAACAAAAAGTTTTGTTAGTCAAAAAATAGAGGCACTCCCTCTAATTGAAGCGTCCCCTTGAGAAAAATAGAAGCACCGGTAGTTCTATTAGAGGAAGTACGGTAAAAGGGAAGATAGTTAATAAAATTAATAATTAATCGCGCTGACAAAGTCTTATCCCGACATTATCTCGACTCAAAATTTCAAAGAAATCGGCAATAACTTTGAAATTTTGATTAAAATCTTGCCAATAAATTTATTGGATTAAAAGCTTTCACTGTTAAGAGTTGAGATTTTATCGTTTTGGATTAAACATTTTTATTGATTTAAATAACACATTTATTATTATTTTGGTGCTTTAATAATATTGAAGAGTGAATCTCGTGCTGAGTCGTTTCCTAAATTCCGCCATTTTGCAGATTTTTCGACAAAAACTCTTTATAACTTTGCTTTACTTAATCAAATTGGTATATTCTTGGTATGGTCCGACAGCTATTTGCTAGACTCTATTAGCCTACCAAATTTCAAAAAATTTGATTGAGATTTAAGAAAGTTGTAGCCACAAATTGGAAAAAACTCATTTTTATTGTCATAAAAACAATCAAATTTTTCGAAATTTTGGTAACTTATAGAGCTAACCAATCGCTATCGGATGATATCAAGTTTTTTTCATTTGGTTGCGTTTGAGCAAAGTTATGAAGAGTTTTTGTCGAAAAATCTGCAAAATGGCGGAATTTAGGAAACGCCCATGGTGGCGGTTTTTAGGAAACGACCTAGCACCAGTGAATCTTAAGCATCGCCCCCACTCTCGTCGTCCGATTGTCGCAACACCGTTTAAACCGCAAACACAGAAATGCCAAATAAAATGAAATAGAATTGGACATTTTTTTTTTTTTTGAAAATTACAAACATAATGCCATTGGTATGAAAATTAAATTGTTTAAAAACAAACATTTACACCAGGGGTGGGACGCGGACCGCGTATCGCGTCCGCGATTCGCGTATCGCGGCAAATTGCAACCGCGTTTCGCGTATCGCGGCCGCGGCAAATTTCAACCGCGTTTCGCGTATCGCGGCCGCGGCAAATTTCAACCGCGTTTCGCGTATCGCGGCCGCGGATTTTTTTTTGCGCGTCCCAGCCCTGATTTACACTCATACATTTATCATCAAAATTGGTTCAATTAACACCAGTTAAAATGATTGGCTAAATTAAATAATTATAAATTTTACATTGTATATGCAAATATAATAAAAAATGTAAATGCCTTTAAATTTTTTCAATTAATTATTTTTTTAATTTGTGTAATTTGTTTTAATTTTGCTAATTTAAATTTATTTGTCTTATGGCAAATTTGTTCACTGAATGAATAGGCTTTGACTAATTTTCCCATATTACAACAAATTTTATTTTTTCATTCTTTCATTTTGTGAAACTTGGCACGCAAAAAATGGACTTTTAAATTAGCAAAAAATGAAATTTACCCATTCAAATAAATTTCCTTTTTTTTAATTGGAATCATTCGTGTCAAAACAAAATCCAAACAATATTAACAGTACCCAATTAGTATTAGTGATTATTTCGATGCAGTTTGGAAGCAATATTTATGGTTCCAAATTTTTGGTCGAATTGCTGGCGTAAGTTGAAAATCCATGCAACATTAGTTAGCATTATTTTCGCCGTTTTGTTTTGTATTTATTTAAAAATTTATTAATTTTAATTTAAATCCTTTTGAAAGAATTTAATCTAATTTAATTAGAAAATAGGAGAATATTAGAAAAAAATTTTATGGGAATAAAAGCACCAATTTCCCATCAATTCAAATTTCTCCGGTTTAATTAAATTCGAAAATTTTCACAAATTAAAATACAATTTTTTTTTTCCTTTAGAAACTGTCCGTCTACATGACCCTCACCACATTCCATTATTTTGAAATTAATCGGAAATTTCAAAAAACCCAAATGACTTCAATTAACACCAGTTCTAATGATCCGGTAATTAATTAATTAAAATTAATTAATTAAATTGTGATTTATCGAAATCTTACAGGAAACTGACTTTTGAAACATTCCCATTCCTAATTAGAAAAAAAAACAGTTTTTTAATTTTCGAAACTAATTAATTATTTCAGATTTATTTGGCGTTCCGTTTCGCTGGTCCGTCCGCCGATTTGATTGTTCCTGCCGTTACTTTGTATTTGGTTGCGTTTGTTGGCATTGTGTTGAACGGCACAGTGTTAGTGGTCACTGTCAAATCCAGGTTAAATCAGAGAATTTAGTAACAGAATTATTTAAATTTTAATTTGGCATCGTCCAACTCAGTCCCAGACATTTTTAAGATTTTATTTTCTAATTTTCCCCCCTTTTTTCAGCTCTCTCCGTGGCTCCGCCAACTTTCTGATGGCATTGATTTGTCTCTGTGAATTGGTCCACCAAATTGGGCACACTTTTTTCCTGGTCATTGTCCTTTCGGGCATCAATTTTGTCAGTCTTCTCACTGCTGACTTAATAATGGCGGTAAAAAATTGGAAAAAAATAAAAAAACATCTCTGAAAATTATAAATTTCGAATTTTAAATTATTTAAATTTCGAATTTTAAATTATTAAATTCAAATTTTTAGCCTATGCTTTTTGCATTAAATTGCGGTTTAATGGCAATGTTTTGTGCTGCGTTTGACCGACTTTTTGCAATTGTTTTACCTTTTCAGTATGAGAATTAATTATTTTTTTCAAAAGTTTCGTATAAATTTTTTTTCTCATTCAAAATTTTTATTTCATTATTTTATATTTGCTTATTTTATAGGCATTATGCCATTTTCACCGAATACAAATGCCCTTATCTGTTTGGTCATCTGTTCATTTGCACAATTTACGGAGCATTTTCATTGAGTTATGTGCTCGATTATGCGTTCGAAAATGCGGGAAAGTATGACACAATTTTATAAAAAATAATAAAAATTAAAAAAAAATTAATTATTATATTTAATTCTTTTTCAAACATTTTTAATTTTAAGTATTTAATTAAACAAAATTAAATATTATTTTATTCTATTTTTTAGTCCAACCACTGGCGTTGTGTCTGAAACTTTGCTGGGCCCAGTCGGTAACATATTTGTCATCGGCACTTTCCTTATCTCCATGTGCAGCAGCTGCTGTTATGTGGCTATTTTTCTTGTCATCCGATGCAAAAATGGTGGTATGAAATGTTGGCATTTTGACTCTTTTTTCCCAAAATTCAAATCCAAATTACAGTAAGCCAACAGACGAACACGCGACTATTACGGTCCTTGATCACCATTTTGTCCATTTTAATTGGCGGATACACAGCCAATATGGCCATTTATAAATTATTGATGACATTTGGCGCGATTTTGGGGTATGAATTATTGGGTACAACGGTAGCTGTAGCTGTTTATGGCACTATTAATTTCGAAAGTTAAGAATAAAAACATAGACGAGATTGTATTTATTTTTGTCCAAAAATGGCCATTGCATTTTTGGGTTTTTAAGTTCTCCAATTCGAATTTGGCAATTTGGTTTCATTGCTGGCATTTTGTTGAATGCGGGTGCCGGCTCTAATGCAATTGTCCTGTATTTTAACAGGTGTTTTTTATTTCAAATTTTTTTTTTTAGTTGAAAAAAGTTAGTTTTAAGCACGCAATATCGCCGCATATTCAAAAAGCACTTGCGCACTTTGGTTGATCGTTTCAGTAACAAAAATGGTAAATATTTATAAAAATATCTTTTGTATTTGGGAATTTTTTTTAAATAAAATTGGTAATATTTAATTAATTATCGTCATTTATTTATTTGCCATTTTTAGTTGTCCATTCCATCACTGTGAACCAGAAGATAAACAATATCCGCCGGTAGAACGAGCCATCATCAGAGCTGCACATTGTGAACAATCCAAACCAATGAAACACTATTAACTCATCAGACTGCTGATTACCGTTTTATATAAAATGTTTTTATTGTTTTTCTGTGACTAATAATTCATTAAAATAAATAAATACATAGAAAAAAAAAAAAAATCGAAAATTAGGAATTTGTCCATATTAAACAAAAATTGGTTTCATAATAATTAATTAATCGTTTCGTAAATCCGCCATTTTTTACAGATTTTCCGAAATAATTCAGGGATGTGATCTCAAAAAAAAAATTAATCAGGTTAAAAAGGCTATATTTTTTGTAACAGATTTGGCACAAAAAATGACCGTTTTTTGACTCAGATTTCACGACCCTGACATAATTCGTCATAACTTTGTTCAAAGACAACCAAATTTAATGAATTAGGTCTCGTTCAATAGCTTTTCTCTATTAGCCCTTCAAATTTCAAAAACGGTTTCTGGAAATCTTTGAAACCGAACCGACCGAACTTACGGTCGCTTTTTTGTACATATTTTTTGCGCATATTTGGCTTTTTTTTTGCGCAAATAAATCCGCGCCCTAATGTTTACCATGTCTGCCTGGCATTTTTAGGCCAATTTCATTTGGAGTACAGGAAATTTGATCACCAAGTTTTTGGGAATGGCACAAAATTGAGAAAAAAGCAAATTGTCAAAAAAAAAAAAAAGCTGGCCAAGCCGGCCTACGGCATTCGGAAACCGTTTTCCAAAACTTACATTTATACACACAAATACAGTATGCCAAAACTTTTTACCCAATTACAAAAAAATATGATGAATTTTACAAGAAAATATGGCCCACAGAATATGTTTTTGACAAATAATGAAATTTTACAGTAACATTTTCTTGTTCACTTTTTTGGCCTTCGGATTTCGTTTTTCTTCACTTCTTTTCCCCCATTTTTGTTCCCATCTTTCGTCGCTTATCATATAGCATTACTTACCATGCGTAAATCTTGGTGTTTTGGCTAAATAAACATTGTTTAATTAGTCATTAGTATGTTAAGGTGTCGCCTTTGGAACCGAACCGAACGCACAAAAATCTCCCGAAAAAATTACGTGGTTCGGTTCGTGGGTACGGTGAAATCGCTGAGAGATTTTAGCCAAAAACAAAGCAAATTCAATCCGAAAAATGCTATTTTTTATAAAAAAAAAAAAAATTCATTCAATCAAATCTGATTTTTGTGAAAAAATCCAAAATTGTGAAGAGTTATCCGACGCGACACTGGGAGCCTATTTAAAAATTGTCAAATTTTTACTTCTTGGCCCGGGTTGCTTTATTATTTCTTAAAAACAAAGAATAATCAAAGAAACAAGGGAATCCGTCTTAAAATCAGGGATGCTAGATGAAAATTTTCAAAATCAGAACATCCAGTCTAAAAAATCAGATTTTAGGGTCAAAAATCAGAACATTTTTGAAAAATGATGCACAGCAACTGTACATCAATAGGAAGGGTCGGCGGTGGCGATAGGCGCCGCCGGAAAATTTTTTGAGATTTCAGTGTTTTCAGATTTTCCACAAAAAATGACCAATTTTTTTTTTTGCTTTTCGTGACAAATTTTTAAAAAAATATAAATGAATGGGGATTAGGTGGTGCCGATAGGCGCCAGCGGGGAAATTTTTGTAAATTTTGGCCCGTTTGTTAACAGATTTTCTCAAAAACGGTCAATTTTGTGTCCCTTGCCGTCGGGAAAAAGAACAAAATAAGAACAATGGGCTGAAATCACAACATTTCTGAGAACATCTAATAACATCCCTGCTGAAAACTCATTTGTCCTTGAATTTGGCAACATTTTGCGAAATGTCCTTAAGAATCTGTTGGTGTTACCGATGGAATTTAGTGGGTTCGACAGTAAACTTCGCTACCTCCTTTTGTGATGGAGCCGACACTTCCGGTGCCATTTGATGCATTGAAATGCTCCGCTTCTTACGTTTGCTGTCGTCAGCGGTGCCCTTAATTCAGTTTCAGCATTACGGTCGATTTCAAAATATACTGTAATGAATCTGTTTTTTCAACACGTTTTGTTGTTTAAAAAATTAAAAAAAAATCTGTTTTTATTTTTATTTTATAAGTTTTACTAATATATTTATTACATCATAAAGAAAATTATTTATTAATTGTTTTAAACTTATTTCTGTTAATTCAACTCCAATTAGCTTTTTACCTTCACTTATTTCTAATAAATATAATAATTAGAGACAGGATTACCGTATGTCCCTCTAATAGAAGCACACCTTCTAATTGAAGCGCCCCCCTAAGAGGGATTGAAAAACAGAACCACCGGTACTTCAATTAGAGGAAATAGGTACGGTATATCCAAAATATTAATGAATATAAATAAAAATCCCGCAAGGTTGAATTATATAATAGTCAATAAAATTTTCAAATTTATTTGAGATTAAAATAAAAAATCTTTAATTTAGAGAAATTACAACAAAAAAGATTTTATAGTTCAAAATTCGCGTAATCTACATTAAACGGAGAATTTAAAAGAATTAAATTTTAAATCCCCCATTTTTTACAGCAAACCCCGTCAAAACATTTTGCAAAAACACCCAATTATTTACTTTTAAATGGTGCTAGGTCGTTTCTTAAAAACCGCCACTATGGGCGTTTCTTAAATTCCGCCATTTTTACTGAATTTTCGACTAAATCAAGTTTATGGCAATTTTTTCCAATTTTTTAACTCCAATTTTTTTAAAGTTAATGAAATTTTTTCAAATTTAGCAGGCTAATAGAGCAATTTAAGGCCTATCTTACAATAATTACCTAGATTGTTTAATTTGGTTGCTTCTGAGAAAAGTTATGACTTGATTTAGTCGAAAATTCATGGCGGATTTAAGAAATGCCCATAGTGGCGGTTTTTAAGAAACGTCCCAGCACGCTTTTAAATGCGGCGCGCGACCGTAAAAAGTTCGGTTCGCGCTTCGGGATAAGAAAATGACCGCGTTCCGTTGTCACCCAAAACATCCCTGACCTGCATTATATGATTATTTATTTCTGCTCCTCCACGCACCATGCGACGCCTGGGCTGTCGTGTCGTATTGGATCTGCGTAAAGTTCCGGGGTTATTGCCGCTGCTACCAGCGTTGCTGCTGCTGCGCTGCCGGCTCAACTCGCCCGGATGCGCGTTGCTGTGCCGTCGGCTACCGTCACTGATGCTCCGCGTGCTATTGCTCCGCCTTATTATCTCGAGTGCCTCATTGCCTGTGGGCTGTTCAATGGTCGGCAAGACCGGTTGTTTGCGTTTGTGCACATCCTCGAAAAACTGCTTGAACTCCGCAGCGTAGTCGTGAGGTGCGTTTTGCTTCATTATGTCCACCTCCGCTTCTGAGTGATGCAGCCCATTTCCGTTCTGCCCAATTGAGTCCTCATCCACCTCCACTCGGCATGCGGGAAACCAATTAAAGTACTCGATGCAATTTATCAGCTCCTGCTCCGTCATCTGTTTGCTCAGCATGGACATGACCTTCAAAAAAGTGCTGCCCGGAACAGAGGCGACAACCGAATGGACATGGTGATCAAGCAGGGCGATGCACGAATTTTTAATTTCAGCAGTGGTTGGGTTCTCTTCTATATAAGTGAAGTTAGCTTTTAGCTTTGGGTGCATTTGGTCGGTGCTAAGTCGTTCCATAAAAAGGCTACCTTTGGTCGTTTCATAAAAACCGCCATTTTTATAAAATTTTCTTTGAAAAATTCGTCATAAGTTTTCTCAAATGAAATTAAATTGAACAATCTTGGTATTTTCCGATAGCTATTGGTCAGCTCTATTATTACAAGTTCAAAAGAAAAACAATTTTTAATCTCCGACTAAAACGGCCCGACTAAAGTGACCCCTACCGCCCGCAGGATGGATCCTTGTCGGGATCCTCAAATGTCGCGACACAAAAAGGGAAACAGTGCCGTGTTTGCGTACTTCCAATGAAGCGCAAGTAGTTGTCTTTGTCATTTTGACCGATCACCCCTTTGATCAAGCCATCTTTGATGAATTCGTTGTTTTCCGCTTGCGCATAGAATTTGTCCTCTAATTTATTGTACTCATCCTTTTCCCACTTGGACCATGGTTCTTTCGACTTGCAAAAAAGTTCATAATTCTTGCGAGCCCTGTTCATAATTAATTCATTGTAATGCTCTTCAATTAAAAATGTCACCATATTAGGTAGGTATGGTATGTATCAGGGGTGCAGTCGATTTGCGATTTACGAAAAAGGTTTTGGGCATCGGAATTCCGGTTTCCGATACTTTTAGGAAAAAATCGGAATTAATATTTTCAAAATTGGACTCAAAAATCAAAAGTTTTTTTCCGATGCTTTTAAGACGAGAATTCCGTAATTTTTGTACCGGAATTCCGATTGCCAAGAAAAATTTTTGCCGTCGGAATTCCAACTTCCGGAAGAAGTTTTGGGCATCGGAATTGCGATTTTTGAAAAAACATTTACCACTTAGTTTGAAGATTCTATTACGTTCACTTTTATAATGCCTCTTTTTGCCTATTTTCGGCTATTTGTGCCTAAATGCCAAGTTCGTTTATTTTGGGTGCTTATTTTCAGGATTTGAGAGATATCCCAAGAAAAATACCATATCAGTGAAAATAGCCCCCTAAGGATCGGCTTTTAAAATGTTTAAAAAGTACCCCCTCTTAGAATGGCAAATTTTTCTCCAAAAATTCATCACCTAAAATTTGTTTTTTATCCAAAATTATTTTCTAAAAATTTAATAAACGTTGGTTTTCTATGTAATTTAGACATTAAAAAAAAATGAAAAAATACAAAATTTGGTGCCTATTTTCCAATTTTTTGGAGGGGGGGGGGGATGGGCGGGAGGTAGGGGAAGCGTCCAAAAATCCAATTTTTTATCTGTTACTCTAAAAATACCTATTTACAATGGTTGGCACAAATGGCGTGTTGACACCGAATTTGCCCCGGGAAAACATTTGTGAAATTAAAAAAAAATTACTTGTTTGCGTGTTGTTGAGCCGCCAATCGCAGATCATATTCGATTATCACTTTCCTATAATATTGTATATCCTTCACAGGACCAAAATTGTGGTCTTCAGAGTCAGAATTGTGAGCCTTTTGTGCATTTGATGTCCGACGCGAACCTTGTCGCGGCATTGACGATGCTCTTGAACTTGCTTGGGACATTGATGATGACTGTGCTGACCTTGCTGGTCTCGAATTTGATGGCAACGATGCAGCATGACTTCTTGATGATGCCGATGAACGTGTTCGGGGTAGTTCTGCTGGTGGTGGCCTTGCTCCCGGGCTTGGTTTATTCAATGCACGATTTGACGATGACGATGATGCGGATGAATTTATTCGGCTTAATGCTGGTGGTGGTGATGCACTTTTGTTAGGTGCCACCGCTGAATAATGCGATGATAGAGACCGATGTGACGCAGTTGGTGATGGCATTATGCCATTGTTGTCTGCCTCTTCCTCACTTTCCTCCTCCTTCTGCATTGCGTTAGACATATGTTCCTCTTCACTTTCATCCGAATCACTTTTCTGGTCATTGTGGTCTTCAAAGTCAGAATTGTGAGCCTTTTGTGCATTTTGTTTTTGATCCAAATCTTGTCGCGGCGTTGATGATGCTGTTGAACTTGCTCGGGACTCTGATCGATGTGCTGCCTTTATTGGTGTCGCATTTGATGGCACCGATGCAGCATGACTTGATGATGCCGATGAACGTGTTCGGGATATTGCCTCTCGTGGTGGTATTGCTCCTGCGTCATGTGGCACCGCAGTACCATACGATGATCGAGACCGCTTTGACGCAGTTGGTGATGGCATTGTGCCATTGTTGTCTGCATCTTCCTCACTTTCCTCCTCCTTCTGCATTGCGTTAGACATGTGTTCCTCTTCACTTTCATCAGCAGCACTTTTTTGGTCATTATTATGATCATCATCATCACTTTGTCCATCCTCATCACTGGAGTCAAAACTACCCTTTGTCTTTTTGTCAGTTTTTCCATAATGACCATTATCATTATCATCATCATCACTATCCTTATTTTTGTTGTGCCGACGGCGTCTTCTCCGTCCATCACTTTGTTCGCCATGTTCACGCCCACTATTAGCGGCACCTTTTGTCATCGTCCTATTGGCACGCAGAATTGGAATTCTACTCACTACTTCCCGTGCATGATTATATTCGCCTGCAAATGTTTACACCTTTCATAAACTTAACCAATGTTGCCAGCAGCAGATGGAACATTTTACAAAAACCCCCTTATTTGGTAGGCAAAAAAAAAAAAAACACACATCATTTTGGCTTCAAACGGAGATATATCAATTGGTATATACGGTATATACCAGGGATGGGCCAATTTCGGAGTCGGATCTTTTGGGTTTATTGGGCCTTTCGATTTCGCATTTTGGGCAAAATCCGAAACTTTGGGCGAAAGTTATAAATGAATATTTTTTTGATAATTTTTTTCGAAACGAATTTTTTTTGGAAAAGTGATTCTCAGATTTTGAAATTTCCTACACCAGCAGGGGTCGGTATATTCTTTTTTCAAATAAATATTCTTTTTCAGCATAATGTTCATTCTCATTTCTTACTCTGATGTAAAAATAGAGGTAGGCGGGACCGGGAAAAAGGCGGTTCCGTCTTGGTTTTTTGAACTCCTGTTTCCCGTTCGCGCTCCCATAAATTTTTGCGCCAAATACGGGAGTTTTAGGAGCTGGGCCCGGTGGTGCCGATAGGCGCCACCGGGAAATTTTGAAAACTTTGGTCTGATTTGTTAAAGAATTGTAACCTAAAAAAGGAGCATTTCTGAAAAAAAAATTTTCGGAAAAACTCAAAAAGTATCAAAAGGGCTCGCAGAATTAATGATTTTGTAATCACTTTTACAATTTAGCCCAAAATCTGACGGGGTTAATTAATTATCCCATTAAGCAACAACAGAGATATATCATTTGGTATATACCCCCAGCGTAATTAGCCCATTAGGGAATCAACAAAGATATGCTCCCATATCATAAATATCCAATAGAAGTTATTATTCCAATTTAGAAAAACCGGGATATGGCAGTAGTAAATGATTTTACTAATTAGTAATTAATTACATCCAATTAGCGGATTAATTGCGTTAGGTACTTTTTTTACCTGCTAAGTTTTTCAATTTTGTTTGTTGTTCAAAAGAAAACAATTCTTTTTCGTATCTATGAATTAACTCCAACATTTTGGCGCATTCAGTTGCTTTGTCCCGTTCCTCTTTGCTCATCGCGTTCAAAATTTGCTTTGCCATTTCATTTTGGTACTTTTGCAAATCCCCCTGATGCATTTTAATCTCGCTAAAAAAAACCAAAAAAATAAATAAATAAATAAATAAAAATAAAAGGAATTTTTATAATGGGAAGCGATCAACTTGGTGCAGACCAACTGAACGTCATGCAACATTTCTTATTTCTTATTAGCTTATTTATTTATTAATTTTTATGTATTTATCTCTATTAACCTTTAAATTAAAAAAATAAACCAATCTATAAAAAGGATATGAATAAAATTTAAAAAATTTCAAATTTTTTGCATTTTACAGATTTCTAAACATTTAAGGCTTTCTAATGATATTCGAATATGTGCGTCCGAAAATTCGCTGGGGCCAAAACGACACGAACCCTTCATTCCGGACCGGGTCGTTTGAGTCGGGTCATTTGAGTCGGGTCGTTTGAGTCGGAGACGTGTTTAAAAGGTCTTAACTTTTTTCTTAGCCAATCAATTAAGCGAACTTAATGTCATTCGAAAGGTCTTTTTACAAACTCTATAAATGAGCAGAAAATCAAAAAAAAAATTCACTAACTTACAAAAAGTTATGAATAAATAGGTTAAAATGATTATAGCTAATGAAAAATATAATTATTTTAACTCATTTATTTGGATAAAATTGGTGTAATATTGTCGCACAAGAATTTTTATAGAAATTTACTGATTTTGACGCAAAATTCTCTGATTTTTTAGAGTGGATATTCTAATTTTGAAAATTTTCATCTAGCATCCCTGCTTTATTTATGAAAGAAATATTAAGTTAAAGTATTAAACCATATTTCTCTTGCCAATAATATATTTATGGAATATTTTTTGGTCTTATTTTGACACAAAAAAAAAAGTGTAAAAATTTTAATTTTAAACTTTTTTTTAGGTTAATTCAAATTGGTCTTTATCGTTTCTCATAGTCCGACTCCTTTTTAGCTTTTTACCTCTCATTGGACCCAAGGAACCTATTTGAAAGGCTGCGGCCAATCTTCTTCAGCAACTTTGAATTTGTTTCCATTACTGTCCAATCATCCATAAAGTAGGACACTTTGGTTTTGTCATTATCGAATGTTAACCCACGGAAAGTCTGTAAATGGTAATTGTTTTAAGGTTAATTTATTTAAATTTTAACAAAAAGTGCATTTATTGGACCAAAAAAAAAATTTTATTCTTTTAAAAAATCTTTTTTTATTATTTAAAAGCAGTAGAATAATTTAGAAGTTGCTTTCAAAAATTTTTGGCTTAATAATGAACACAAAACGGGTCAACTCCGTCCCAATATAAAAAAAGGCCAAAATTCTTTCCCAAAAACGTAATCTATGTATATAAGCTGGTGTAAAATATTTCGGCTGATACAAATATTTTTTAAATTATTTTCAATTTTTAGTAAATATTAGGGTACTTTTCCGTTTTGCGACCCCCCCCCCCCCCCCGCCCCGAAATTTTCAAAAATAAAAAGTCGTTTCTAGGGTAATTTGGGGACACTGATCACGAATATGACTTTTTTTTTTGTTGCTAAATTCGGAATCCCGAACCCGAATTCGAACAAAAATTCCGCTCGGTCTTTAAAGAGCCTGTCCGACATTAATCGCTTATAATTATAGGTCATTTTGGTGGTTTAAAAAACATTTTTGCATTTTAAGAATATCGGAATTCCGATTTTGTCTGAAATTAAAAATTGGAATTCCGTTCCAACCAAACATCGTAAACCGGAAATCGATGTACACATGCATGCACTGACCTGTTGCAACGGAGTGCACACATACTTCTCCACATACTTCTCGAGGTTCTCCTCCGTCATGAGTTGGGTGATCGCTGCCCAATTGCGAAATTGGACTTTGGACGCCGCTTTCACGCATTTGTCACGCGCCTGGCGATCAAACACCGCGTCAACCAACAGAACATGGAGCACATTATCGACATTTGTGTCGTTGCCCAAATGATTTTTAATAGCATGATAGTACAAGACTTAAAAAAAAAATTAAAAATTCAATTTATTTTTTTATGGTTTTGAACGTTAGTTTCGTATTTAATTTTCTTCGGGATTCATAAATATTGTTGTTTGTTTGTTTTTTTTTTTGCCACTTCACCACACTAACCGTGTGCTCCGTTGAGCTGAAATTTTTCCCCAAGTTATGGCTAATTAAATTGCTCCTCGAATTATCATATTTTAATATATGCATCTAATTATGCGCTAATTATTCATGCTCTCTAATTATGCGCTAATTATTCATGCTCTCTAATTATGCGCTAATTATTCACGCTCTCTAATTATGCGCTAATTATTCATGCTCTCTAATTATGCGCTAATTATTCATGCTCTCTAATTATGCGCTAATTATTCATGCTCTCTAATTATGCGCTAATTATTCATGCTCTCTAATTATGCGCTAATTATTCATGCTCTCTAATTATTCGCTAATTATTCACGCTCTCTAATTATGCGCTAATTATTCATGCTCTCTAATTATGCGCTAATTATTCATGCTCTCTAATTATGCGCTAATTATTCATGCTCTCTAATTATTCGCTAATTATTCACGCTCTCTAATTATGCGCTAATTATTCATGCTCTCTAATTATGCGCTAATTATTCACGCTCTCTAATTATGCGCTAATTATTCATGCTCTCTAATTATGCGCTAATTATTCATGCCTCTAATTATGCGCTAATTATTCATGCTCTCTAATTATTCGCTAATTATTCATGCTCTCTAATTATGCGCTAATTATTCATGCTCTCTAATTATTCGCTAATTATCCATGCCTCTAATTATGCGCTAATTATTCATGCTCTCTAATTATGCGCTAATTATTCATGCTCTCTAATTATGCGCTAATTATTCATGCTCTCTAATTATGCGCTAATTATTCATGCTCTCTAATTATGCGCTAATTATTCATGCTCTCTAATTATGCGCTAATTATTCATGCTCTCTAATTATGCGCTAATTATTCATGCTCTCTAATTATGCGCTAATTATTCATGCTCTCTAATATGCGCTAATTATTCATGCTCTCTAATTATGCGCTAATTATTCACGCTCTCTAATTATGCGCTAATTATTCATGCTCTCTAATTATGCGCTAATTATTCATGCTCTCTAATTATTCGCTAATTATTCACGCTCTCTAATTATGCGCTAATTATTCATGCTCTCTAATTATGCGCTAATTATTCATGCTCTCTAATATGCGCTAATTATTCATGCTCTCTAATTATTCGCTAATTATTCACGCTCTCTAATTATGCGCTAATTATTCATGCTCTCTAATTATGCGCTAATTATTCATGCTCTCTAATTATGCGCTAATTATTCATGCTCTCTAATTATGCGCTAATTATTCATGCTCTCTAATTATGCGCTAATCATTGTACACTCACGATTTGACTCATTTTCCCCATTCTTCACATTTTTTGTATGTATTGTCGCCCATTTGTTCATTTCCTTTCGGTCCCACTTGTACACTTGTTCCAACTCCCATTCTTTAATTAATTTGTCTAAAGTCACTTGCCATTTGGGATCATTCTTATTGCCATTAATATGTTTGGCAAATAAAAACTTTTTATCCTTTTGAGCCAAAACCATCACATTGTCAATTTTTCTTAAAAATTTAACAAATTAAGGTTAGATTTTATTTACAAAAATTTATTGCGTAGTGCAAATTACTTTAAATATCCCCAAAATGGTTTCAGTTAATTATATGCCAGCCTCCCCCCCCCACCCCTACATCCAGCGATGTCTTTTCAAAAGTACAAAATAGGGACACTAGGGACACCGATGTTGAAATTAAAGTGAAAATAATGGCAAAAAAATGGCATAATAATTTATAAGGTGGGCCGGCGGTGCCGTTAGGCGCGCCGAGAAAGTTTTAAAAATTTTCTTCGTATTTGTTAACTGATTAAGCATTTTAAAGGGTATAATTGAGGATATGATCCCATTTTTATTATTTTTTATAAATTTAAGAAAGTTTTTAGATAAATTTTTAGAAGCGGTAGCCCTAGGCGTCGCCGGATGGGAAAACAATTTGGTTAGCCGACATTTGCGCCGTGGACACTTGCGCCGCGACATTTGTGCCGCGGACATTTGCGGCGCACAAGAAAATTTTATTTTTTTGTTTTCAACAAATTATTAAATTTACGTGTCCAATCACAGTTTACGCGTCCAGCCGACTTTTACGCGTCCAGTCAGAGTTTACGCGTTCAATTAAAATAAACCACTAGAAAAAATGAACCCAACCCCCAGGTTTTTGAAAACCTAACCCCTTAATTTTTAAGAAAAAAATTTTAAAAATTAAGGCTGGGTTTTTAAAAAAACAGGGGGTTAGATTAAAAAAAAACCCCACCCTTTAAAACGGTTTATTTGATTGAACGCGTAAACTCTGATTGGACGTGTAAAAGTCGTTTGGACGCGTAAATTTAATCATTTGTTGAAAACAAAAAATAAAATTTTCTTGGGCGGCGCAAATGTCGATTTTGCTGGGCGGCGCAAATGTCGCGGCGCAAGTGTCCACGGCGCAAAAGTCGCATCGAACAATTTTCGAATTTGAGAATCGCAAAAAAAAGAATGCTTGGCATTTTGTATAATAATTTTAAAAATTCAAAACCCGCAAAATAAGGGCAAATGCCTTTAAAAAGGAGCAAAAAAGGATCCCTGCTTACTCCTGTTTTGTTTATTGTCACTTGCCACTAATGCATTATTTTGTATCGAAAAATCCGTTTATTAATTATAATAATAACAAATTATATATATATTTATATATATATAAAAATATGTTTCAATTATATATTATGTTTTTTTTTTACTTTTTGATGTCCCGTCTTGTTTCTTTTAAAAGCTTTTGTTTTTTCTCCAACTCGTCCCGCTCTTTCTTTTTGTCTTCCAATTGTTTCTTTTCTAATTGTTTCATTTCTAATCGTTTCTTTTCTAATTCCTTCTTTACCTTATCCTTTTCTTGCTGTAATATGTAAAAAAATAAATAAATATCTTCTTTTTAGAATTTAAAATGTTTTTCATTTTAACTCTCAATATTCTTTGTATTATTTATTTAATAAATAAAATATTTTTTTATAACGATACTTTTTTCCTATAATTAATGCAAATAATTTTTTTTTTATTAGACTTTGGATTTTCCTTGTCAATTTTTCTTAAAATATATAATTTTATTTGGGTTTATCTTTAAAATTTATTTTTTACTTTAAGCCTTTTCAATATCTGCTCATAGTATATGGCCAGCTTCAGCACTTCCTTCAGTTTTTGCGCTTCGCTGGTATTTTCTGCGCTTACCACTCCAAGCGCAAGATCGACTTGAAGGTCTACTAACTACAAAATTATATTAAATATACAATATATATATGTATATGTATCAGGGATGCCGCCGATTTCCGATTTCCGGTTTTCCGATTTCCGATGTTTTTGGGGTCGGAATTCCGATTTTCCGATTTCCGAGAAAAATTTGGGGCATCGGAATTCCGATTTCCGATATTTTTGGGAAAAAATCGGAAAAAAATCGGAATTAATTTTCTCAAAAATAAATAAAAATTTTTGAAAAATGAGAAATTTTTGGTCAAAAAAAAATTTATAAAAAAAAATTAGTAATTTTGTAGAAAAAAAATTTCCGATTTCCGAGAAAATTTTGGGCATCGGAATTCCGGTTTTCCGATTTTTCAAATCTGAGATCGGCGGCATCCCTGATATTATAAACAAAATTTATTTAAATTATAATATATATTAAATATATTTATTATATATATATATATATATATATAAATATATTTATTATATATATATATATATATATAATATATATATATATATAATAAATATATTTATATATATATATATATATATATAATAAATATATTTATATATATATATATATATATATATAATAAATATATTTATATAATTCTTTTAAGATTTATGTAAATAGAAGAGACTGCTTTTTTACTGTTTGAATTTGTCCCTTTTAAGAGACCTATAAGAGCTGTTGGAGAATTTCCGATTGATACCAAATATCAAATATGTAAAATTTGATAAAGTTAGAACAAATTCGTAGTGTTAAATTTGGCTCAGACGAAATTGGCCCATTTAGTTAATAATTTGGGCCGAACGATGAATGTAATGAAAAACCCAAATATGGAGCAAAAACGCCCCAATATTGACCAAAAACTCTTGAAAAATGGCTAATATGGACAAAACTTAAATTGCCAAATTATGAGCAAAAAATGCACAAAAAATAAAGAAAAAGATGGAGCCTTGTACAATTTTTAAAATTTTCTTTTAAATTATATTTTCCAAAATTTAACTAATTTTGAATATTATTTTATTTGCCCACCGTTTCAATTCTTAAAGCAGTTGTTTTCTTTTTGGCTGGCATAACACTTTCTCGTATTCTAAAAAATGAAAAAAATAATTTTCACAATGTATAAAAAATTAAGAACATTTGGTTTTAGAAACAAAGAAAGTCAATAATTGTCGGATAAAATTATTAAATTTAAAGGATTTGCTCTTTTTTACAAAATCCAAAAATTTATTACATTATGAAAAAAAAAACCCCGTATTATTTGAATAAATTATCGAATAAAAACCAAAAAATTACTGAATGAAATAGTGAAAAAGAATTCATTTATTATTAAAAAAACAAAAATTTTTTTTCGTATTTTTATCAAAATGTATTAATTTTATTCTTCGGGGGTCTATTTTTGTTAAATAATTTTTATATTTCATCCGAAAAAAGTAGAAAAATTCCTAAATAATAACAAAAATTATTGACAAAACGCTGAAATATTGAATTATCTTTTTAATAAAGTTGTCCTCCCATTTTAGAGATGGCTAAGAGTGTCTGTTTGATTCATTTTTTGTCGTAGTATGCAATGAAGAAATACATAACTCGTTTTTTATTTTGTCAAACCTACGTATTCAACACTTTTTTGCGCTTTGCTGGCTCAGCCTTGGGTTGTGACAGCAGTTGTTCTTGCAAACGTTGGCCCGCCACAGAGCGAGTCGAACTTTGGCGGCTCAATTGACTGCCAAATGGGGGGCCATCGTTGCCCATTTGACGGCGCCAACGACGAACACCAGCAGCAGAACCATCACCAAAATGGACATCATCCTGCTGTTGGTATTGTTTGTGATGATGCTATGTCAAATGTTGTTGAAAAAAAAAGTGCCAGCCCGAAGAAAAGAGCTTTTTTTTTTTTTTTTTGTAATTGGCATTGGCTTGGCATTATGCCCTTTGTCGCCGCAGCACTACAAATCGTCCGGGCGACGATTCGTCCCAGCCAAAGACGATTTGTCCGTCCAACAGGACAAGGACATAAAACAATTTAATTTTTTAAACATTTAAAGCAATCAAAAAAGATCTATCCTTTTTGGCTGGGCGGACGAATTATCATCCGGACAAATCGTCACCCGGACAAATTATCATCCGGACAAATCGTTACCCGGACAAATTGTCATCCGAAAAAATCGTCACCCGGACGAATTATCATCCGGACAAATCGTTACCCGGACAAATTGTCATCCGAACAAATCGTCAACCGGACGAATTGTCATCCTGACCAATCGTTGTTTTTTTGGCTGGGCCGACGAATTTTCATGGTGCCAGGAAGAGCAGTCGAATGAATTCGCCATTCCGACTGCCAATTCGTTGATGGCACTTGGCAGGTGCCGTCCCCAGCCCTACCACTCCCCGAGTGTCCAGCATTTTGAATGTGCTGCCGTGCACAAAATTTTTGTCGCGAGGAGCGACAGGGCCCGAGTAAGGGTGTGTGTTTATGTCGGGAATAATGCCATACACAGGTCACGGACTCCGAAACATTTTGGGGTCAAAATCCCGTATTAAGTGCTTCGGGTTTTTTGGAAAAAAAAACTCCGGACTTAAACTCCTATTTTTACTACCATATTTTCTCTAAATAGAAGCGCAGTGCTTCTATTTTTTAATTAACAAAAAAATATTTATTTTCTTAGGTATTGGGGGTACGGTACTTCAAATAGAGGGGTTACTTCTATTTTTCAATCACTCTTAAGGGGGTGCTTCTATTAGAAGGGGTGCTTCAACTAGAAGGGTGCTTCTATTAAAGGAAATACGGTAAAAACTTTTTCAAATAAGATTGTTTGTTTAGCATTGAAACTGTATTAATAATATGGCTTGAAGGTGGATAGATGCCATTCCAACACAAAATAATAATAATAAAAAGACAAAAGCCGACTTGAACAAAACGTTTAAAAATTTTGTATTGACATTTTTTTTGAATAAATTCGACAAGGCTCGAACAATCCGGCCTAAATTTCAAATCACTCGAATCCACAAAAATTCAATAAATTTTTGTGGCATTTGAAAAATTAATTTTTCCTTGGAGATTTTGACAACAATTAAATTCCCTCCCCCCCCCCAAGCAAATGCCAACACAATATTTGGCACAATGCCATATGTAATAAATTTAAAAAAGTGCTAATGATGACAACTTTGTTTGGCGTTGTTGTTGTGACAGAAAAGAGAGCTGCCGAAGAATTATGACGACCACCACAAATGCCATGAAGGGAAGAGATGCCATTTTCTTGAGTGAAAAAAACATATAAAATTTTGTTTTTTGGATTTTTTGTGTTTGTTTAGAGCGTGCTGGGTCGTTTCTTAAAAACCGCCATTTTTACTGAATTTTCGACTAAATCAGGTCATAACTTTTCACAGACGCAACCAAATTTAGCAATTTTGGTATCATACAATTCCCCTTATATTGCTTTATAAACTTGCAAAATTTCAAAAAAAAAATCATTAAGCTTTGCAAAAGTTATGACAATTTTTCACTTTTAGCTCCAATTTTTTTAAAAGCTAATGACATTTTTTGAAATTTATCTAACTTATAGAGCAATTCAAGGGCTATCTTAGCATACCAAAATTATTTCATTTGATTGCTTCTGAGAAAAGTTATGATTTGATTTAGTCAAAAATTCTCTAAAAATGGCGGATTTACGAAACGCCTATAGTGGCGGAATTTACGAAATGATCTAGCACCAATCCAATGTACGCTTCAAAAATTTTATCATTTGCAATAAAATGGAGTAATTTATTCAATGTATTATTTATTGATCAAGGGCGCGGAGGCGGTGCCGATGGCATTGTATGTTTTCGTCAGTGATCAAATTCGACAGTGAACAATTTCGTCAGAATAAATTTTATTACTATTTAATATTTCTTTTAATATTCTCATGCATTTCCCATCGAAATATATACATATATTTGAATTGGCTTTAAATGATGTTAATTGTAAGGAAATATTCATTGACGAAATCATTTACTGACGGAATTCGTTAACCACGGTGCTGATAGGCGCCGCCGGGTAAATTTTAGAAAATTTGAGCGTTTTTGATAACAAATCGTGCACAAAAAAAAAGACTAATTTTTGAAGACTTTGAAATTAATTTTTGGAGCGAATGGGGTCCGGTGGTGCCGATAGACGCCACCGCGAGAAATTTTGAAAATTTATTGCCGATTTGTTTACAGATTTTGCCATAAATTTTATGATTTCGCTGATCCAATAAATTGGTCTGACCTAAACCCAAATCTTTAGGGGTTTAACAAAAAGTCTTGGAAACCGAAATTAAAATACCGAGACTGAGATCACCAAAAGACCGAGAAAATTCTCGACTCGAGAAACGAAACCGAGACTCTCGAACAGATCTTTTTTTTTTACCCTTTTCCGTTGCTTTGCCTTCATATGCCAATACCGAGATGATGAAGCTGATCGCCAAGAGCAGCACCAGCATTGAAAGATTAGTAAGTTTTAGTTTTGCATTCATTTTCTAAAATAAAATGAAAAAATATATATATGTTTTTGTAGGCGTTAATAAAATATAGAAATTGAACACACAGCTAATATCATTTTGATACAAAATATACTTTAAGTCTTTAAAAGCTAATTTAATATTATAAAAATTGGTGGATAAACAGATAATTTACGATTTTATACAATAACACTCACCCAAATATATAAATTTAATTTTCATGGATACACCAATATCTATGGGAAGTAAATTATTTACGCATTTAAATATTTAAAAAATATATGCTTAATATAAATGAACAAAAATTTTATATAAACTTATAATTTATGTATCTAAGTATAATATATAAGAAAGCATTCATGTGTTAACCATATAAAGAATAGTGGAGAAGAAGAAGAAGAAGAATTTGCCCACATTATACATAAATTACCAATGAAAAAAGCTATAACATTATAATAGGCATGGAAATATCTATTCGTATGCCATTTCGTATGCCATCATTGGGAATATAATATTCGTATGCCATCATTGGGAATATAATATTCGTATGCCATCATTGGGAATATAATATTCGTATGCCATCATTGGGAATATAATATTCGTATGCCATCATTGGGAATATAATATTCGTATGCCATCATTGGGAATATAATATTCGTATGCCATCATTGTATGTTGTGCGATTGCCTCTTATAACATATACACACTGTGCTGGCCATGGCATACACGTGCAGTAGTCAGCTATGAATAGATAATATTGATTGTTTAATATTGATTGACAGGGCATGGCATTATGCAAAAAATTATTATAGGCATGAAAAATGCAAAATTTTGTAAAGCAGTGGGGGGTTCAACCAATAAAATTCGAAAATTGGAATTTTGAGTAATTAAATTAAACATATTTTTTTTTGCGTTCAAAATAAAATCTTTTGGATTATTTCTGCGACCTCCAAAAATGTGTTGGTGATTTTTATATGTTTTTTTTCTCTCTCCATGATCATTTGAAGCTTAAATTTGGAGAAAACCTAGCGAATTGGGGTCCAGAGGAGTCGATAGGCGCCATCATGGCCGATTTGTACAGATTTTCCCAAAAAGTGGCCAATTCCAGTCCTGTTTTTAAACATTTTCAACGGAATGAGTGTCCGGTGCAGGGTGGCGATTTTGCCACCTTTTGGTGGCATTTGCCACCATTTTGAGGGTCTTGCCACCATTTTGCCACCATTTTTAGTATTGCCACCATTTTCCCCCTTTTTGGAATTTTGTAAATTATTAATTTTAACAAAATGCCAAATTTTAGATTTATTCTTGGTTTTTTTCAATTTTCTAACTATAAAATGACAAAAAATGGACATTTTTTACACAATTTTTCTCTATAATTTTTATTCAATTTCTCAAAAAATTTCCCGGCGGCGCCTATCGGGACCGCCGGCCAACCTTAGCATAAATTTGAGCTAATTTTAATATCACGGCAGAAAAATAGGGCAAAAATGCAACCCCGATTTTGATTTTTTCCAGTGCTTATGATTTATTTATTTCCAACACTGATTTGCTCCAACTTGTGAGACGCAGTAAAAAATACAACATTTGAAAATTTCTATGCATTTTTGAACGATTTGACGCTAAAACTTACGTGCCACCTTTTTGCCACCATTTTTAAAATTTTTGCCACCTTTTTGCCACCATTTTTAATCCCGGCGCCACCATTTTGGACTTTCGAGATCGCCACCCTGGTCCGGTGGTGGCGACAGGAAAAATTTAAATAACTTTTCTCAAAAGGAATTAAATAAAGCAATTTTTTGTAACCTTAAAACCTCTTGGTTGGCTCTGTTAGTTTACTAAATTTCAACAAATTTCATTAATTTTTAAATATAAACGAAAATTAGTTTTTACATTTTCTAATGAATAGTTATTGAATCCAACCAAGATAATGTAAACATAATCGTCAAAAGTGTAAAAACAGTTTCCGTCGCGAGTCTCGTGAAAAAGATACTGAAAATAGCGAGACAAAACTCGAGGCTAAAAAATCCCGAGACTTTTCTCGAGTCAGGACAAAGACCGACCCTCGAGCATTTTTACTATTACAGAGAGTGCGAAAAGTTTTTCCACACTTTCTTTATCTATTTACTATTCTATACTTAATTGGTTTGGTTTGGTTTCAAATTAGTTTAATTTTACAAAAAAAAAAAAAAAAGTATTTAAATATTCCTAAAATTTCAATTTCGTATTGAAAATTATTACTTGGTTTAGATTCAGGGCTGGGATATGAAAATTTTCAAAATCATCATTTGGGTCAAAAACCTCATTTTGTAAAAATTTATTCAAAAAGCGAAAAAAAAACCCGTAAGAGGGGGCCGGTGGTACCGATATGTGTCACCGGGAAAATTTTTTGAAAATTTGGGTGTACTTGGTAACAGATTTTTCACCAAAAAAGCCCGATTTTGTGAGTTTTTGAGAAAAAATTTGAGAAAACATAGGCGAAAAGGGGGCCAGCGCTGCCGATAGGCACCACCGAGAAAATTTTTGAAAATTGGGTCTGATTTGCTCAAGGATTCCGGTCTAAAAATGGCGTTTTTGAGGATTTTTTTTAAAAAAATTCCGAAAATCATCAAATCCTCACCATAAGCCACAAAAATCATTAATTCATCATTTCAAAAAAAAAACATCATCCAGTTAAATCCACAAAATAATGATAAAGCAAATTACATTTCCCAGCCAGTTTAGATTAGTTAATAAAATATATGCTTAGGCGATTTGAATTTTAAGTTTTCGAGGTTTAGCCGAAGAAAATGCAATTAAAAATTTCTGCAAGAATATTAAAGTATTTATAATTTGCAAGCAAACAAAACAAACTAAGAATTCGCATTTGATTTGTCTGTTTTCAAACACCCAATTTGACATTTTCAAGGAAAAAAACCGATGAGATTACGGTAGAAAGTTAAAGCCAGTTTAGGTTACTGTACGAATGTTGAAAGGGCCATCATATATTACAGTATAAATATTGAAGCGGTCAACTTTTACAGAATGCAATATTGAAAAGCCATAGAATACAGTTAGTAAGTACAAATATTTGTTAGAAAATTTATACAATTATTTTCCTTTATTTTTTGGCTTCAATTTCTGTTTTCCTCCTCCAATTATGGCTGTTTTTTTCTGTTCTCCTCCGGCGACGCACTGTTGCAAATGTCCATTATATCTGCTCAAAATTCGATGTGTTTGCTGCTGAACCGGATTTATAGAAAAGAATTTTTAAACATTTAAATTTTTTTCAATAAAAATTTTTTATTATTTCCTTTTCAAAAAACAAAAAGCATTTTGGGATTACGCCCAATTGAAAATTTTGAATTTCTTTTCAAATGCAAATTTTTTTTTAAATTCCAACAAAAATTAGTCATTTTTGGCCAAATTTGTTATGGGGTCAGGTCCGGCCCCAATTTTTTTTTTTCGATTAGTCCAAACATATTTTTATAGATTTTTTTTAATTATTTAAAAAAAAAGAGAACGTGTTACTTGATCAGGTATTGGTGCTGAAATGACCATTGGCGCCTGAGTTTTTGTGTACATGTTCTTCTTCACGCGAACATTAGTTTTTTCAACAACAATTTCATCCTCAGAATTTGCCGATTCAGAGCCAACTGATTCAGTAGGGACCGAATTGCCATGCCAAAGCTAAATGCATCGGTGCCAATGTAAGCAAATGGCATTTTGATAAGTGAAAAAAAAAATAATCATTATTTTTTCTAAAATAAATTTTTCAGCTATTTTTTATAATAGAAAAAAAATTGTTGAGATAGATTATCGAATTATTTTAATTTTTAAAGTATTAATACCTAAATTGACTTCGAAAAATATTATCATTTTTGAAAAATAAATATTTTAAACAAATTTAATTAATCCTGAAAAATGATTCACATCTAATAATACAATTAAAATTATCTAACCCCCTAGATTTTCGGAAAAACCTAACCCCCTGTTTTTTTTTTAAAAAAAGAAGATTCTTAACCTAGGGGTGTTTCAAAAAAAAAACTAGGGTGTTAGTTTTTCAAAAAAATATAAATTTAAAAAAATAACGTTTTTTTCCCCTTTTTTAGCTTGGGGCCGAAACGACCCCGGGGCCGAAACGTGGGGGCCAAAACGAGCTTGGCCGAATAAAAAAGTCCGAAAAAAAATTTGAGGGTTAATTAAATATTAAATTATTTTTCATTTATAGAAATTATGCATTTAATTAAGAAAGCGTTCACAATTGTAGGAATGGAGGACATTTGTTAAATTCTGCCATTCATTTTTTTAAATTTCCAACAAAATTTGGCATAACGAAAAATTAATTTTTATGGCCACAATTCTTTTTTGAAATATGAAAATTTCTCACAAAATCTCTACGGCGTACTTAAGAAAAACTTAGCACGATGTCAACTCACCATGTCCGTTTTCGCAGCTGCACTGCTGCGCCGTCTGCCGCTACGCTGCGACAATGTCACACTGAAGTCGCTGCTGCAGCTGCTCCGAAAACTGTCGCTCGCCCCGTCGTCGTGCAACGGCGCGCGCCGCAGCGGATTACCGCTTCCGTTCATCTCAATTAGTTGCGGGTTCTCACGCACGCTGCACCCGCGGAACCATTCAAATTTGGCTGCCCATTCGCGGATCTCAGCTGCGCTCATTTGCATGCTCAGACGTGTAATGTTGAGCAAAAAATGCAGACCGGGACCGGTTGCGAACAGCTTGCGCGTGTCCTTCTCAAGATGGGCATTCAGCGCTTCAAACTCTTGAGAATAGACAGACATACATATTACGGACATGGGTCATTTGAGTCGGGCCGTTTGAGTCGGAGAATAAAAAACACTTTTTAACTTTCAAAAACATTTTATAAGTAGAGACCGACTAAAAAGGCACCAAAAATCCCGAAAAAGGCATGAAAAAAGGCATTTAAAAATTTTAAACGCACATTTTTTCCCAGTTGTTTTAAAGCCAAAAAAAAATTTAAAGCAAATTTTTTCATATATAAAACTCTTTTTTTCCCATCATAGAACATAAGCGAAATAAATATAAAGATTTTTAAAAATTAAAAAAATGATAAGATTTTTTTTTTGAGAATAAAAATTATAGATAAAAAAATTAAATTTTATTGGGCAAATCTTCTGGAAACTTTTCCATTCTCAGGGGTGTACTTTTTCAAAATTTAAAAAGTCAATTTTTAGGGGTTTACTTTTCATTTTTATGGCATTTTTTTAGGGAATTTCTCAATAATTTAGAAAAAAATGCACCCAAAAACGCCAAAAAAGGCATGAAAACTCGAAAATGCCAAAAAAGGCATTTAAGGCACGAAAATCCCGAAAAAGGCAAAAAAACGCATTATAAAAGTCATCGTAGAAGCTTCAAACCAAGTGGAAAATGTGTTATTTATGCTTAATATATCGAAACTAGTGCGCAAAAAAAAAAGGCATATGCCTCAAAAGTCGAGCTCTATTTATAAGGTAGCAATTTTCAAGAAAAACTAAATAGAAATTCTTTTTAGGCCTAGGCTTCAAGAAAAACTTAAATCTCCGCAATTTTCGGTTTTTTAGAACTGAAAATTTAAAGGTTTTTCTTGAAACTTAGGACTTGTACATGATTTCATTAATTTTTTCTTGAAAATTGCTGCCTGAAAAAATTTTTTGAAGTTAAAAAATTTTTAATCTCCGACTCAAACGGCCAGACTCAGATTTTTTTTTTTTTAATTTATAAATCTAGGGTAGCACGGGACCAGGGCTTTTGGCAAAAACCGGGACCGGGACTTTTCAGGTTGAAAAAACCGGGGCTTTTTGGCTGGGAAAACCGGGAAAAACCCGGGGCGGGACCGGGACCCGGTCAAAACCGGGGCACTGGTACTCATTTGTACGTTTTTTTCAGTACCAGTCCCGGTCCCGTGCTACCCTATATAAATCTATAGAGCAACTCAATTAAAATAGCATTTTGAAAAAACGCGCGCAGCACGCAAACAAAACAACCATTGAACCCACTTTCGTCCTCGCTCATTTTAAATTTGACACTTTTTTTCTTATCTTCTTTCAAAAATTTTTCCTTTGCTTTTTCCAAAATTTTGTTAAAATTTTCCTTGAAAAATTTGTTCCCCTTTACGATATTCGACTGTTCAATTTCTTTGTAAAATGCACTAAAATCGGATATTTCTGTGTTTGGATTTTGTTTTGACTTCATCGTGTTGCGCAATCGGTAAAATTGTTGATGCATAAAACTGTGAAAACACAAAAAAAAAAAAAGATAAACAAATAAAGGTCATTTCATTCTTTGTTCAGCCTGAGGCCTACCAAAGAGGGCAGGCTAATTAGTGTTAATTAGGTCATTAGTAGTAGGGTGCCAAAGAAATGTGGATTTAAATATCCCGGAACATGGCCATTAAATATGGAAAACCACCAAAATATGGACTAAAAACTGCCAAAATATAACCTAAAAAAGGTCAAAAAACACATTAAAAATCAAAAAGTATCGCGACAAATTACAAATTAAGACTCGAATGGCATAAATGAAATTGTAAAAAATATTTTAAATTAAAAAGAATATTTGCCAAGAAATTCTATTTTATTTTTTTTTTTTTGTGTGGTATTTTTTAAATGTCCGGGACAAAACAACAAATTGTGCATACTTTTCCGAATGTTTGCGCATGTCCTTTTGCATCAACAGGTCATCTTGCACTTGGTCCAACTTGGCACGCTTCTCATCAATGCCCTTTTCCCGCCGTTTCAATTGGGCAAAATGCAATGGGTCCGCCGCAAAAAGGTCGTACTGCGTTTCCTCCACAATGGTGGGCAATTGGCCATAGTCGGGGCTCAGTTGGTCGTCGTGGTGAAACTGTGGCGGAAGTTGTTCCTGCTCCTGCTCCTGCTCCACCTCGTGCCCACCACCACCATCACCAGCAGGGGTGGGCATTATCAACCTCATTATTGGGTTATTAAAAGATGGAAATGGGTCTTTTTTTCCACCCTGATCATGATGGCCTCGTTCAATTTCACCATAATGCTGAGCATGGCCATGGGTTGGCATTGGCATTGGGTGATTAAAAGGTGGAAATTGATCATTTCCACCCTGATCATCATGGCTTTGTTCAATTTCACTATAATGCTGAGCATGGCCATGGGTTGGCATTGGCATCCTCGTTATTGGGAAGTGGTTAAAATGTGGAAATTCTTCTTCATCTTCTCCATCATCATAGCCTTCCTCAATTTCGTCTTCCTCCTCCTCCTCCTCTTCCTCCTCCTCCCCAACTTAATGCGAAATGGTCGGTTTCAGTCCCACCCAATTCAGTCCCAAAACAAAATTTTAATTTGCGATTTTGAGATATCCTTTTTCTTCTTTGCTAACAATACCTTTTCCGCTTTTTTTAACAAAATATGGGCAGACTTTTTTTTAGACAATTTTACTCAAAAATCCTGACTAAGTTTCTTTTCTATACTCTTTATTAATTGAAGTAAACAAAAAGTTAAAAAATTTTATTTTATTATACACAGTTTCACATAAATATTTCAGAAAACTTATTACAATTCTGAGAATATTTGTCTTTTTAAGAAAAAAAAATTAGAATAGCTCAGGGCCGGGACTAGACTCGTTTTTCAACGTTTTTCGACCGATTTCCCCGCCCAAAACCGGGATCTCGGTCCCGGGTTTTAAAAGTTCCCGGTCCCGAGTACTCGAATATAAAACCACCTTTTTCTATGGCCTAAATCCCCAAAAAAATCGCTGCTCGACAATTGGCAAACTAGCTTATTGGCACGAACCAAACTTAAAATGTTGAAAATTTAAACAAAATTTTCGGAAATATAAATTAGGGGGTCAGGGTCGTTTCGGCGTCCCACTTTTCCGCGTCAGACTCGTTTAAGACTTTGTAACTTTTTTCTTTGTGAACCAAATTTCACAAATTCGGTATCATTCGAAAGCTTTAAGTGTTTAGAAGGTGTGAATAAGTTATTTCTAAGCGATCGACTAACTTTTAAAAATTTACAACTTGAGGAACGCAAAAAAGTCAGAATTTGGTGTATTTTGGTTTATAACTTTTTTATAAGGGGGTAATTTTTTTTCAATTTTATAGGGTTAATAGAGCGTCTGGGGAGCTTTTGAAAGACACTGAGTTTAAAGAATTTGGTTGCCTAGGAAAAAAGTTATGGCGTCCGAAAGTTGGCTGACGCCGAAACATTGTTGGCCTTAAATTAGATTTGTGCCATTTAGGTCGAATTGGCCAATAGGCCTAGCGCCTAAATATGATAAAATGATAAAATATTTAAGCCATTTGTTAATTGAATAAATAGGCTTTTTTGTGAAAGAATTTTGGGCAAAAATTATTTTTCTTTATATTTTATGGCCAAAGTAATGCAAAATATGACCTAAAAACCCGAAAAAAGTAAAAAAAAAAACAGCGCATAAAACCATAATTCGTACATTTCTTACCGTTGGGGTGTTTAGGAAAAATATGAAAAAAATTTCTAAAAAATATGCCCCCTATTCACCAGCCTCGCCTCCGTTTTACCTTTATGGTTTTTGGGTGCTCGACGATTTCTTCGTGCCCGACTGCGATTGCGCAACTGTTTATGCAGGTCTTTGAGCTCCACATTATTTTCCTCTACCGCTTTGTCCAACTCTCGTTTTGCTTTCTCAACTGTTTCTGAAAACAAAAATGGGGGGAAAAGAGAGTACTGTAACTGGCATGACAGACATTTGGGAGTGCTGGGTCGTTTCGTAAATCCGCCATATTTTACTTGTTTTCCGAACATAATTGGTCATAACTTTGCTCAAAAGCTACCAAATTAAATAATCCTAATATTGTCCGTTAGATATTGGATAGCTCTATTTATCTATTAAATTTCAAAAAATTTGATTAAGTTTTACGAAAATTAGGACTGTGAGAATGTAAAATAAAAATATTTTTGGCTATATTTTTCTTAAAATTTAAAATTTTTTGGAATTTTGAAGGTTAATAGAGCTATCAAATAGCTATCGGATGATACCCAACTTATTTAATTTGGTTGCTTTTGAGCAAAGATATGACCAATTATGTTCGGAAAATCTGCAAAATATGGCGGATTTACGAAACGCCCATAGTGGCGGAATTTAACAAACGACCTAGCACCGGTCGATCGACAAAAAGCGTGCTGGGTCGTTTGTTAAATACCGCCACTATGGGCGTTTGTTAAATCCGCCATCTTTTACAGATTTTCCGAACATAATTTGTCATAACTTTGCCCAAAATTAACCAAATTAAACAATCTTAGTTTCATACGATAGCTCTTAATTGGCTCTATTAATCTTCAAAATTTCACAAAATTTGATTATATTTTAAGAAAAATATGGGCAAAAAAGAGTAATTTTTTTTCACTTTGACGGCCACAACTTTCTTAAAACTTAATCATATTTTTTGAAATTAGGATGGCTAATAGAGCTAATCAAACGCTACCGGATGATACCAAGATTATGCAATTTAGTTGCGTTTAAGCAAAGATATGAAGAGTTTTAGACAAAAAATCTGCAAAATGGCGGAATTTAACAAACGACCCAGCACCGACAAAAAGTGCAAAAATCAAATACTTGTTTTTTTTTTTGTATGATTTTTACATAAATAAAGCAAGAAAATATCTTAGGACAACACATATATTTCGTTAATAATTTTTCTTAATGAATTAATAAATCAATAAAATTATCTACAGACAATTGAAAAAACTTATTAAGAAGATATATTTGCTAATTTTTTCTAATTTTTTTAGGCATAGAATGCCTAGCTTAGGCGGAGGCATTTAATCATTTTCTCAAAATGTACTAATTTGCTTAATTCAATGTTTTAATTTAAAATCATACAAAAAAAAATCTTATGCTTTTTGCACTTTTTGTCCATCGATCCACCAGGACATTTGATCAGGCATTTTTCCAGCGCAAATACCGTATTCAAATCTGATCAGGCCGGGACTGGCCAGGTTCCGACGTCCCACACTGACCTAACCGAGCCTGGCACCAAAACACCCTCGACCCCTCGGGCATTATAGTAAAGAGACAATTTTCGAGCCCTCAGCAGGCTCCGAAACACCCTCGTCCCCTCGAGCATTAATTAAGAGACATTTTCGGGTCTCCATGGGAGGCTCACCCATCCAAATTTACGTTTGGATTCTGCCAATTGTTGTGCCGTTTCCTTCGAGTACACTTGGGCAAAGAACATTTGGATGAACAACGCCCCCTTCACACATTCGGTGGCCTTCTGACGCTGGTCACGGCTAACCGCGTTCAGCATGTCCCATGCGCATTTGTGCTTTGCCGCTTCCAATTCGGTTGTCCGCTTTTCATTTTCCTTTTCCTCCGCATTTTCTTTTTCATTTTGTTCCTTTTCATTGCTTGGCTTCGTTTTACTTTTCGATTTCAAAAATCTCGATTAAACAAAAACTCTTTCTATTTTTTTTTATGTTTTTTTTTTTGGATTTCGACCCATCAAAGCCCCCGGGGGCCTTCCCCACGGACCGGTACAAATTGGGCGCCGACTCAACTCGGCGCCGCGCGTTTTAACTTTTTCCAGAAGATACCTAATTGAACATTATTAGTATCATTCGAAAGCACTTGAAAAGTACTATAGGCTTGCAAAATTTCAAAAAATTTGGTCCAAATAATAAAAAGTTATGAGCGAAAAAAGAAGAAAATTTGGTAAAATTGGATTTTTGCACTTCAAAGGTCATAACATCTTTGCAACTTAACCAAATTTTTTGAAATTTTGCATATTAAAAGATAAAACGTAGTGTTATTCAAAGATATCTTGATTATAAATTAGACTAACTTAGAAAAAAGTTAAATCGCACGGCGCCGAGTTGTACCCCACCGTCTTCCCCATCAGTGGGTATAGGACATTTGCCGCTCGCACATTAGCGGCCCGGACATCGGACATTTGCGCCCATGTCAATAATCGTTCTCAAATTGTGGCGCTAAGATAAGTCGTTTCTTAAATTTCGCCATTTTTAGAGATTTCCCAAAAGATAATTAATTCGTTAAAACTTTGCTCAAAAGCCACCAAATTTAACAATCTTGGTATCTATCATCCGATAGCCTTTGTTTGGCTCAATAATGTCCAATCCAAATTTCAAAAAATGTTATTACGTTTGAAGAAAAACATGGGACGATTACGGCCTTAAGTTTATTAAAACTTAGAGCCATCCAATCGTACGATACCGAATTGTTTAATTTGGTGGCTTTTGAGCAAAGTTATGACGAATAATGTTTAGAAAAACTGTAAAAATGGCGGATTTAAGAAACGACACAGCAGCAGGTCAACTTGTATTGTGCCGATCCCGAATGTCCAAAAAGGATTTAGTATGAAGAAAACAGCAGCATTTTTGGGCATCTTTGACGGCTCTATGAAAATGCGACACAAGCGGAATATCCGACATTGGCAAATCCGATACTACTTTAAATTTTTTAAAATAATTTTTGAGAATTTTGAAATAATATTTAAATACAATTATTTATTACTCTCAAAGTAATTTGTATATATTTATATTGTATAAAATAGCCATGGCTTTGCATTTTTAAGAATTAAATATGAATTAAAAGAACATTTTTCCCATTTTTTGTTTTCCATTTTTAAATATTCGTTCAGAAATCTAAAAATTATTTTTAAAAATTTATATGAAGTGTCGGATTTTCCGGCTCCCTCTTTGACAATCCATTTTGGGTGTTTTATTAATAAATAAGCAATGATTTATCTTTCTCTTTTTTTCAATTTCCAATAATGATAGTCTCGACAAAAAGTTTATGTATTAGCGCATTTGTTAAATTTTAAGCCATTTTAATAAATGATACAACATAAATTTGAAACCATTTTTGCACATAACCGCAAATGTGTGGGCCACAAATGTCTGTTCATGTCCCAAGTTGGGATGGTCGTTGCCCGATGATAGGCGCCTACTCGACCCATTGGCCTAATGGAAAAAAATTTTGATAATTTTTTATTCCTTTTTCTTAAAAGATAGTTAAAATTTAATAAGCGGTTTTTTAGCAATTCAACTAAAGGACCATTTTTGTCGAGTAGGGCCCATCGTTTCCTATCGCCGTTGGCATTACACCTGCTTATTTTGTCTGACCATGGAGTGTACGGGTTGACCAAGATGCGAAAATTGTGCCACATGTCCTTGAAAATTTTTGGGTTTTTTTTTGCATTTTGCTCGCCCAAAACGGGGAAATCCATTTGATCAGTGAAGCTGGACACATGCTCTTCATTAAACTCGACATGCAAACCATGGAACTGGACATACAAAAAAAAAAAAAAATGTCAAAACCAAGAGTAAGTAAGTTGGACCAGAAGATTTGACACAGACCAAGCCCGAGGCTGATCAGGGACATGACAAACTCGACAAGGAAGCCATTTTCAAAAAAAAAAAAAAGCAAACAAAATGACAAATTTGAATGCCAAAATTTTTGAATTTGCTGAGTTGATTGAGACGAGAGGAAAATTTAAGGAAAAACAAAAAACAGAACTTAAAAGGGAAAGGGGAGAGACACAGTGGTGAGCTTTAATCAAAGAGGTGGGGTAGTCTGTAAGATAAGCAGACAGTATCTATACTGATCAATCGAGTTGCAGAATTCGAATTTGACAACCAAATCTTCCCAAATTGCGAACTCCAAAACAGATTTCGAACAAAAGGTCGAACAATTTTCGTGCATTACGACGAGTACATTTTGTTGCATAATAAATTTCGATTTGTTTCAGCTTTTTGTTAGGATTTTGGTTCGGGGTTCGCAATGGGACGAATTGGATGTCAGAATCGGATCCAAAAACAATTTTGTTTCAAACTAAATTGGAGATTTTTTTTTATCGTTATTGGGTGGGGCCCAAACAACATGGGCCCATAGGAGGTTAGGCCTTATGCCAAAGTATTTTTGTGCAAAATTTCAAATCTGTATGTTATGTCAGTTCGAGTGAGAAAATCAGCATTTTAAACCGAATAGATTTTAACTCCATCTTTTCTGCAACCCTACTGATCAATGAAAGTGACCTGACCTGTTGGATTGATTTTGCTGGCTAATGAGAGTTTTAGTCATTTCTTTGACTGCCACATTTTTTTGGCATTTTTTTAACCAAAAATCTCTACAAATGTAGGGTTTGGGTGTGCCAAGAAATTTGTTGCCTGATCAATTGCCTAATTCTAATTTTTTTTATTTTTTTTGCCAATGGGTTTTGGCCTAAAAATGGCAATTTCATTGCCTTTTCCCCCGACGACCCCTCACGACGAACGATGGGGGGGGGGGGGGGGGGTCGGCTGGCCGACCCCTTGTACATGTATGGGTCAAAATTTGGCACAATGCCCCAGTGAATCACTGAGTAGAGTTACCCGTTCCAACTGCTTGATCAAGTACTCCTTGATCTCCTCATTGTCCATGTGCTTCGCAATTGCTGCCCAATTGCGCATCGGCACGGTAAACGCGATTTCCTGGCACTTTTCGCGCGCCTCGCGGTCAAATGCCGCATCAACCAACAGCATATGGTCAATCTGGGTGTTCAATTCTTCATCAGTTATGTTTTCTTTTGCGAGAAGGTACAACTGGTGTTGCGCTTAATCAACAACAAGGGCAGGTGTAATTAGGATGTTCTCATTATCCAATAAATTTTGCTATAATTGATCAGTGTAATTAGGGTGTTAATTACCCTATAAATTTGCTTTAATTGATCAGAGTAATTAGGGTGTTGCTTATTAGCCAGTTAATTGGCTTTATTGATCAGTGCAATTAGGGTGTTGGTCATTAGTCAGCTAATTGGCTATAATTGATCAGTGTCATTAGAATGTTAATTAGCCAGTTAATTGGCTAGAATTGATCAGTGTAATTAGGGTGTTACTTATTAGCCAGTTAATTGGCTATGATTGATCAGTGTAATTAGAGTGTTAATTACCCACTAAATTTGCTTTAATTGATCGGTCAGCCATTTGGTAAATTTTGAAGGGTTGGAACACCGTCCCATATCGGACCTAACATAATTAAACGGATGAATTAATTAATGGTTAATGGGGCAATTATCCATTCTTTCCCCTCACTTTTTCGGCACCGTGGGTTTATCGAATGGTTTCTGACCCAACGGCACATCTCCAAAAGGTGCCATTGGCACACTTTCGTCTTCTCCCATTGCTCAATGAATTCGCTCAAATCGGGCGGTTCATGCCGTTCTCGCATTTTATAGTGAATGAATGTGGCAAATGTGAAACGCTTGCTCATTTCCGCCAAAGCGATCAGTCCGGCAATTTCCCTTAAAAAGTTATTAAAATGAAAAGGAAATTTTTTTCAAATTCAAAAAAATTATGTAAAACAAAAACCTTTTTTTTAAAATAATAAAAATATTAAAAAAAATATTTTTGAAATTTCAAAAAATTAAGTAAATAGAAACCTTTTTAAATATATATATATATTGTCAGCAAAAAATGGTTTAAAATTAATTTAATAAAAGAAATATTTTTAAAAATTCGAAAAATGAAGCTAAACAAAAAATTCTTTAAATTTAATCTTTTTAAATACGTAATTTTATCTGCTATTTATTAAAAATTTATAAAAAATAGGTAATGTTCTTTTACCGGGTCTGGAATTTGGTTTCCCCAAGTTTTGGCAGTCGGTTATCCCAACCGAAAACCGGAGGGTTTTTGGTCCAAAAAGCGAAACCGAAAACCGGGATCACACAAAACGGGCCTAACCGAAACCCGGGGGTTGTCAACATCCCAAATAATGAATTAAAATTTCTGTCACATTTTGCGATAGTAATTAAAAATAATTAATGAATTATGCTTATTAATTAAATAATTTGTTAAATAAAATTTTACTTTTTGATTTTGCGCTTTGCTTTTGTCAATTGTTCCCTTTTTTCTCTCAAAGTTCTCAGATAATTTTGTTGAGTTTCCTTTTCTAGCATTTCGTCATTTGTTTCGGCATCTTCCATCTCTTTGCTCGATTCCTTGGCCATAAATTCGAATGTTGCCTGCTTTTTCTTTTCTTTCTGTTTGCAAATTAAATTAAAATTTCAAAAAAATATAAATATAATTAATTAAATATAAAATAAATAAATAGCACTCACTCATAATTAGGGCTGCCAAAAATATGCACAAAAAATGGCCAAAATATGCACATAAATATGCAAATAAAACAGTGAAATATGCACTAAATATGCATAAAAATCGTAAAATATGCACCAAATATGCACTAAAAAAGTTGAAATTTAGGGGTGCAAATATAGTTAAAAGATTTTATTCCTCATAATTTAATTGGTTGTTTTTCCGTTTGCGAAACCAAAAGTTTCTCAAGAGCTAGAAAAAAAATAGGGTTCACCCGAAGAAAAAATATGAAAAAATTGAAAAATATAGATTTTAAATTTTAGGTACTCTAAATTTTGACGAATTTTTCAAAAAAAAAAAACTGAATATTTACCAAAAAATGGCAAAATATGCACTAAAATTGAAAATATGTACCAAAAATGGCGAAATATGCACAAAAAACCAAAATATGCAAATAAAAGTCCCGACTTTTATAATGTTTTTCCTACTAATTAGACCGAGTAGAATCCAGGAAAAAAATATGCATTTGCATAAAATTGGCAGCCCTACTCATAAATAATTATTTTTTAATTTATTTAAAATTTTCTCCATTTGTTTTCGAGGTGTATGTTAACTTATCTACAGATCACAGAGCGAATTGGTCGATTTTTTCGGGCCTTTATTTCGGACTTACCAAACAAAAAAAAACAGAGACAAACCAATTTCGTGGTTTTTTTCTGGTTTTCGAAAACGGCAGATCTATTTGCTTATCCTCAAATGTTAGCCCAACTTTCGGTTCGTTGTCAGGGTCAAGATTGGAAGTGTCGGAGTCGGGAAAAACCCCTGAATGGCAAAATACCGGGGCCAGAACCCTAACAACTCAAACGTGTATTTGTTGAGTCAAAAATTTTATGAGTTAAAATTTTTATTTTATTTTATTTTTTAATTTACTTTTATCCTTAAATATATATATATATATAATTTGCTTTTTTCGAAATTTACTCTGAGAACTGTCAATAATTGTTCATAATACAGTGCCAACTTCAACACCTCCTTCTGTTTGTGCAATTGTTCAGAATTCTGTGAAGTGATAACTTCAAGCGCAATGCTCCTCAAATTCTGTTCGACCTGAGAAACAAAAGTGAGTTAATTTGGGGAAATTTAATGAAAAAAATTTTACGATTTTTTTTTTTTTTTTTTTTGTAAAATTGCGGGGCTTATAAAATAAAATAGACACTTTCTTACTATGAAATTACATAAACTTCAAAATTTCAAAAAAAAGGATTGCCCACTTTTTTGATGGTCAACTCATTTGTTTGTCTTGACACTGGCGCAAATGTGCTTTTGAACCTGTGAAAAAATGGAAAATTTAAAATTTGAAAAATGACAAAATGCCAAACAATGCCTTTGCAAAATGCCTGTTTTTTTGACATTTTCTTCATCTTTTCCCTCTTCGCTTGGTGTTTCCGCTTTTGATTCCGTTTTTGCCCTCAGCGTTTCGGTGCTGAACAAATGGCGGCCCGACTTTGTGCTGAGCACAGAGTGCCGCACAGATTTGCTGCCCAATCTCAGCAATTTCTTCTCATTTTTGTGGCCACCAGGACGCAACAAAGGACTCCGTTCGGCCACATCATCATCATAATACTGAAATGGGCGAGGAAGAATTGGGCTGATCAGTGCAGACAGAATCACCACTCCGATTTTGAGTAAAAAAAAATGGAAACCCGAATTCCGAGGGCCAAAGTTTTTTGGAATGATGTCTATTTCTTGGGAATAAATAAAAAAGGTCTGAAATTCGGAATTGTCGTCTAAAAAGCATCGTAAATTGACGCCATCCCTAGGGCAGACAGTTGGTTTGATCCCAAGGGTTTTCATGAAAATTCATGAAAAAATTGGAAATTTGGTCTTGAGGCCCAATGGGTGGCCTCTGTCGAGAATATTTTATCGAAAAAAAAGCGATTAGGGTTTCTATGAGAAATCCAATGCCGAATTTTTCGAAATTTCCCCCCTCTACACAATTTTTCATGCCAATGATTCGCAAATGCCAACCCGAAGAATATGAACAGAAGCAGCATAGTTGTCATCATCACTTAGTTGGCACTGTGCCATGTGATGCAGTTGAAGCAGAAGGAACACTTTCTACGATTGCAAATGGGTAAAACGCCAAAAAAGATTATTTTAAAATTTTTAAAAATATTTAAATTATTTTTAGGGGACAGGCCAGATGGATGATAATTCGAAAACACATTGGGATTTGAGAAAGGATTAGAATTGAAATATTAATTATAATACAAATATGTAATAATTTTATGAAATTTTTTAGGATTTTGTCTTTTATGGATTGTTTCGCTTCCGATTAAATGGTCGAAAAGTCGAATAAAATCCGTTTTCCGAGTGTCGAATGGCAATTAGGCTTAGGCCTATCATTATAAAGTATTTAAAAATCAGAAAAATGCGGTTCGAATTGCGGATTTTTCACCTTTTTGGCATTAAAAAACGGATTCAAAACGAGAGAATTTTTTTTATTTGTAATAATTTGGAATTTAAAAAATTAAATAAAATATTTTCGTTTCGTACTCTTTCAAATATTCTTTCTTTTACACCAACCTTTGCTTGCTCCGGTTGTATGGTGCTCATCTGTCCCAAATTCCATGGACAAAACGACGACGATGGCATTGAGCAGCAAAAGTGCCATCATTGGCAAACAATGGCAATTCATAATTTGTTTTATTATTTAAGAATTCGTAAATTTAGGCAATTAATTTGCACCAAATAATTCGAATAGATAAAATAAATATAAACAAAAAAGTAAAATAAAAATATGACATTTATTGATACAAAAAAATGTTTTATTAAATAAGTATTGTGGAAATGCAATGAAAATAATCTCACCTCCTCCACATTTCATTGTATTTGTGATAATTGTATTAATACATATAATATTTATAATTATATACATAGAGATATTTATATTTATAAATTTCACTAATTTATTCAAATATTAGGCCAAATAAATCCATAACATTCAATATTTTTGTAATATATTTTAGAATATTAAAATGAATTTATTGACAAAAAAAAATGCGCTAGCATTTGCTTAGTGAAAATGTGCATTAATTGAAATGCCATTTTTAGGCACGAAAAATAGTAAAATAAGCAGCAAACAAATTGGGATTTAAGCAATTTTTCCGAGTCAAAAAATGATTAAATGACCTTTTCTTTAAAAATGGTAGTTTTTTGAAATAGAAAAAAGCAATTTTAGTGCTAACTTTTTTTATGAAAATCCGTTTCAAAGGTTTATTTTTAGAAATTGAAACGTCGATTTGTTTAGGGTCCGTTTTTCATGTTAAATTTGTTATCAAAATTTCAAAAACCAAAATTTGTAGTGCAACCCAAAATTCGTCCCCGAAAATTTCAGAAATAATCATTCAATGTAAAAATCTCTTTGTTCGAACCTTGGTTTCTTAATTCAAAAAATTTGAAGAAACCATAAAAGTTCAAAAAATTTCTAAAATAATAAAAATTTTCATGAATTTTTGAAAAATTCTCAAATTTTTCTATGTAAAAAAAACTTTTTGGGACTTTTTTCCCGGCGAAATTTGTCTTGTCCCAAAAATTTACACGCAAAAAGGCACCATATAAAAACCACGCCTCCCTCGCCCATTTGGTTAAGTCGGTTCTTTTTGATCAAAAAATTTATTAAAAATATTCAAAATAATAAAAAACAAATATATATTATTTCAACAATAAACATTCATTCATTATCCATCATTTTGCTGATGCTGCTGCTCCTCCTCCTTCGTTTTCTTCGCCTCCTCCGTTCGGCGTCGATTTCGCTCCTAAATTAGCAACAAAAAAAAAAGATTAAAATTTTTTTTTTTTTTTTATGTGAATTCCTCTCCACCCACCTCACGACTGTATTTCCGAGTTTTCACGCTGCCCACCAATGCAGGTGTTAGCCCAACACGACGAGCATGACGAACGCCTTATCAAAGCAAAGCATTAAAGAAACTTTTCTTTTTTTTTTAAATGCAAATATATTATATTTAAGTGTATAATAAAAATAGTCAGTCATTTTCCTGAAGATTTTGTCGGAAATACGGTTTTTGTCGGAATTAGAATTGTTCATAAGTCAAAGACCAGCAGATGCAAAGTGAAATTTTACATTCCCTTCCCAGCCAAAATATTCATTTTTTTTTTTAGAATTTAATAAACTGAATCCGAAGGGGGGGGGGGGGGCGATGAATAGGGGAGGGGGACATTAAAGCGCGAAAATTGCCAAAAATTTATTATTATGAATTATTATTATTATTCTGCCATTTTTAACTCATTTGTTGGTGCTGTCTTTGTTGCTGCCCATTTTGACCAGCACCATCAGACGAAGCAGTAGCAGCAATTTCTGCTGCTGCACTTGCTTTTTGTTGTTGTTTCTGTCCGTTGAGCAACATGTCCGAGTACTGCTCCAACTTCTTGAAAGAGAAATGAATAAAGAAAAATAAACAATAATCAAAATATTAATAATAAAATTTATTTTTATATTTCAAAATGCCTCCATCATTTGTGCCCGAAGCTTCCGCTTTTCCATGTACAGCTCGGCAGGGAAGGGCAACTGTTCCGGATCAATTTGGTCCGAATTCGGGCGGTACGCCAAATTCTGTGACACAAAAAAAATAAAAACAAATAGTACAATGGATGAAAATGTCGTAATTATATATTTTGTGGGCCCAATTATCGTATTACGCGCGCCATTACCGTAAGCTCACGGCCCCAGTGCCGCGCGACCATTGCCCAGCTCATTCGCCCGGTGTACACCTCGCGCAAAACGTTGGCCACCAACCAGCAGGGGATGTTCCGGCTGACATCGCTGAAAAATTAAATTTATTTAATTAAATTTTTATTAATTAATATTTAAGAAATTTTAATATTTAAAAAGGTTTTTATATAGCATAAAAATTTGCCAAATATGTTGATCAAGTGGCAGACGATAGCATGGAAGTTGTTCCGCCAATGCAGCCTTTCTACAGCAAATGAAAATGATCAGAAAATACAATACGTACGGTATGAGATGCATTTTGAATACAGTAATGGTAACACAAAATTATTAATAAAAATTGGGAAAACCATTCCGCACAATTTGGCGCCATGCAACCGAACATTTTTCTAAGAAGAAAGTTCTAAACGAAAGAATTTTTGTATCACCCAATAGCTCTTGGAAAGTTCAATAAATCTGCAAATAGCACAAAAAAGTGTTCAAAAACAAATGTAGCTATTGAATGATACCAAAAATGTCAAGTAAAAAAAAAAGTTATTGTTGCACGACGCCAAGTGGAGCATCTAAGCCTTTCTTTTAAGAAAAATACTGAAATTTTTTTTGTTAAATTTTGAAATTTTCAAAAAAATCCTGATATTTTTTCTTTTTTTTTTTTTGAGTTTTTCCGTTTTTTTTTTCTCAAAAAACTGTTATTTCCTGGAAAAATCAGGTTTTTTTTCGGCTGAGTTTTATCTCGGCTGTGTTTCGGAGGTTGAGTTTTGTGTTGTAGCGCCTAACCAACCCATGGTAATACAATTAAATACAAAATCGGAAAACAGGGTTTTTTTGTGGGGATTTTTTTTAATCCAATTGTATAATATTCATCACACGTTGGCAACAGCCATTTCTGCTCCCAGTCGTCAAAGGGGAGCAGCACAAAGGCACGGAATTGGCCAATGTTGTCGGGCAAATAGTCCACCGCCCGTTGACTCACATAGGCAATTTGGTCTTCAAAATTGGGGGCCAAAATTATTATAATTAAAATGCAAATAAAAAAATTCAACTTTTTTATTTGTCTAATACGAATATGCATTCACTTAAATTTCAAAAAAAAAAAAAGTTTAAACAACGTCAAAAAAACAAAAATAAAATTTTAAAAAACACAGAAAAGCGGACTATTTTTAAAATGCGATTTTGTTTCAAATGAAATTTTTTGGCATTGGCCACCACCAATCACCACCTTTTGCGATGGCATTGCCGGCACAAATTTCTGTCACCCCACGAGTGGTCACTTTTGGTGCAAATGGGTGGGGAGTGAATTTGTGGGACTACAAAATAAAAATAATCGTTTAACATTAAAAAATGAAAAAGCTACTCACCCCTCCTGCTTCCGCTTGTTCATTGGGCGTGCCGTACAGAAAATGCCAATGACTAATTTAAAAAAAAAAAAATTTTTTTTTTTTGTAATGAATGAAAAGCACCTTTTAACGGTTCGATTCACTGTGTCATCGGCAAAAAAGTTGACAATGCTCACTGGAAACGGTGCGGAACTGGTCCAATTGGTCATGTGCAGTTGGTTGACACGCCGAAAAACGGAAAATTATAATTAAAAAACTAATAAAAATGTATTTTTTGTGTAAATTACAAAAAAAAAAAAAAATATTTGCTGGTACTCACTTCGCCGCACTCACAATGTGCGCCGCTTTGTGCGCGTACATGAAACGACAGTCGACCAACAAATTGGGCATCCGATCCGCCGGTTCCAGCAACAAATTTTGGCACAATGCCAAGCCAAAACGGGTGTCAATTCGGCCTTAAATAATAAAAAAAAAAAATTTTGGTTTTTGAAATCTCTGTCCCTCGCCCTCCCTCTCTTGTGATGATGATTTAATATAGTACACCTTTCAGTGCCGTTTCGTCACAGAATTCGTCGCCAAGCAGTCGGTTAATTGTAGAATTGGTGGTGGAAGAGGAGGAAGAGGAATGGGCCAGGGACACACCATCAAAGCACTAGAAAAACAAAAAAAATTTTTTTTGAAATTTTTTTTGAAATTTTTTTTTATTTGAAAAAATTGCCAGAATTTTTATGTTTTTTTTTATTTTTTGGAATTTTTCCCAATCATTTCCCCCCCCCATTCACCATACCTCCTCCACCTCTTCTTCAGTGGCATTGTGCTGATGACTTTGGCATTCGGTCATCGCCGCCATTCGTTTTTGGCATTCCGCCATTTCCACCAATTGGGCGTAATGAATGGTGCGCAACAAATGCTCGCGCTCCGCCACACTGACTGTGGCCAACAGTTGCACCCATTGCTGGTCATTGAGCGATGACGGCACTTCCGATGAAATGGTGTAAAGAAACTGAGGGGGGGGGGAAATTTGAGGCACAAAATAATGTAAAATTTTGGTCCAATCCAAATGGGGGCCAACCTTTGAGGCTCCCAGTGGATATACGTCAACTCGGCGCCGTGCGATTTAACTTTTTTCTAAGTTAGTCTAATTTATAATCAAGGTATGTTTGAATAGTTCTATGTTTTATCTATTAATATGCAAAATTTCAAAAAATTTGGTTAAGTTACAAAGAAGTTATGACCTTTGAAGTGCAAAAATCCAATTTTACCAAATTTTCTTCTTTTTTCGCTCATAACTTTTTATTATTTGGACCAAATTTTTTGAAATTTTGCTAGCCTATAGTACTTTTCAATAGCTTTCGAATGATACTAATTATGTTCAATTAGGTTTCTTCTGGAAAAAGTTAAAACGCGCGGCGCCGAGTTGACGGTGTCCACTCCCATTCTATTTTTTTTGTCGTTTGAAATTTGGTTTCAAATTTTTTAAATGCGGCCAAAATTTATATGATTCCTTTAATAAGTGAATAATGTTAAACTCCATATTTGTCATTCACTTAGCATTGTAAAATCTGAATGGTATTAATACTAATAATTTGTCGGCTAACCAATCCCTTTTCCGTCTACCGGAAACGAGAAAATGAAAAAAAAAAAAAAAATTAAATCCAAGAAGAAAAAGGGCAAGAAAATTGTGGTACGCCTCTCAAAAATGGCGCGCAAAGAGCAATTTTGGGAGACATAAATGGCAAATCTGAGCCAAAATTTCATCAAATAGATGGATGGGCCCAACAAATTTTAGCTCCATTAAAACGATTTCAAATTGTTAAGTTCGCCCGAAAATTACTAAATAAAACCAAATCCAGGGTTGAAAGAGATCCATTTTTATTTAAAGTGCTCATTTTTTATGAAACAAATTTTTACCCTTTCAATTTCTCAATGTTTGCAATGATTTTCAGACAAAAAAAAAAAAAAATTACGTCAATTTCGGCGACAATTTGCTCAAATTTGCGCATTCGGTCCGAAATGCGCATGCGTTGGCCTGGCTTCGGCATAATTTTGTCCAAAATGTATGCATTTGGCAACACCGAAGGTGGCAAATTGACTGCTGAAAATGGGAAAATAGGACCAAACAATTTTAAACCTTAGGTATCATAGATTTTTTTTGCGTCAATATTAAGGCAAAAAAAAAAAAATTCATGGCCCCAAAAAGTGCAGTAAATTAATAATTTTGAACATCACTTATATGCCAAATCTGAGCCCCAGCCCTGCTCCTATCAAAAAAAAACCTTAACTTAGGCAAGGATTTCCGAATTTGCCAAAAAAAAATATTAGGAGGATTTCCGAATTTGCCAAAAAAAAATATTAGGAAAACACTCAAAATTTTCAAAATGTTCGTTTACTTTTTACAGAACTGACAAACTCATGAAGACTGCCGCTGTATTTCCTTGGCGACACTGCTGAAATTTAAAAAATAAAATAAAAAAAAATTGAAAAAAAAAAACTTTGTTTTTCTGGAGTTTCAAACAATGATGAAATTGTGGACGAAAACCCTGAAAAAATAAAGAAATATCACAAAAATGAGTAGATTTTGGATATACTCGATTTGACGAGTTGACGAAGCAGTGTTCGTTGTTGAAGCATTGAGTTCGCTTATGAATTATATGTTCTATTTTTTTCTTTTAAAAATTAATAAAAATACGCCAAAATTTTTGATTTTTTCTATTTTTTGACCCCTTAGGAACCTTTGTTTTAAACAATCAGAATAGAAATTCAGTGGCTTAAGCTAGCCTACCTATCTAGAATAAGATTTACCTATCAACAATTAGAATTTTCGAAACTCGGAGAGGTAGGCAAATAATTTGAAATAAAATCATTTTGCCAATTTTTATGGCGGAAAGCTCAATGAAAAGAAATTCAAAAAGAAATTGAGATCCCGGAAAAATATTAATGCAAAAACAGAATTTGAGAACCATTAAAAGAGTTAGACCTATGGACCGAGCACGGCTAATCGTTAAATTTTTTAAATTTTCTAATTATGCTTAATCTTTTTTTGTGCAAATTTGAAATAATCCCGTAAATGTTGAATGATTGAATAAACTTTAGGACCAAAATTCTTATTAAACATAGTTTTTTGATTAGTTGTTCTTAATTCAAAGTATAGATTGGACAACTTTGCGACCCCAAAGTATGAAATTAAAGATTTTTGTTTAGTGTTTGGACCCAAAAGAAAGCATAGATTTGTTAAAATCTTAGATAACACAAACTTTTGGACCCAAATTTATAGAGCAAATCATAGATTTTTCCTTTTTTTAAATCATCTAGATGAAATCATAGGCTTCTGGTGTTCATTTTCAGCAATTTTCCCTTCTCCATTCTTCTGGTGAACATCTGCTTTTGCCCTCTCTGCAAAATGTTTTTTTGGCTTTTCGTAAATCGGCTTTTGCTAATGGATAAATAACGCCCATCGCCGGAGGGGCAACATATTTAAGGGTTCTATTTGAGTCCCATTAAAATAGCCGCCGCCGGAGAGACAAAAATTGGAGAACTTTCGATTTGAGTCCCATTAAAACTGTCGCCGGCGGAGGGGCAAAATTTTTGTTTGATTGAATTCCATTTGAGTCCCATTAAATTGCCGCCTGCTAACACATCGATGCCCTCTCCTCCACCTCCCCTGTCATCATTCAGCAGCAGAGGTTATTGGGGGACGAGTTTTGCTTTTAGCCCGTCTGATCGGAACACCAACCGATCAATTTTGGACCCAATCAACAACACCACACTGGGCTCTGCTTTTTGTTAAGCTAATTGATAATTTAGTAATGTGAATTAATTTTTTAAAAAATTAAATCGAAAAATCGTGAAAACTGAAGGCTCGAAAATTTAGGATTTCTATCATTACTCAAATTTAGGCTTCGGCACCCGTAAAAATTTATCGCCGTAAAAATCGGTAAATTTACCGCGTAAATTTTTACGGTTTACCGATTTCCAATTTTTCATGAAAATCGGTAATCGGTAAAAGTCGGTAAATTTAGCGATTTTTACTAGACTGATTTGGGCGGAAATCGGTAAAAATCGGTAATTACCGATTTTATTTACGGTTAACCGAAAAATCCCGTTTGCCGAACACTATTCAAAATCAGAATATTATTAAAAGAAATTTTCAGATATTTTAATTATTATTATTAAATTTACACTGTCTTCTCATTAGTCTTAGGTTTCTTTAAATGCCGTTGACTGTCGGCACAGATAGTGTTTTTTGTCTCGATTTTAACAAGGAGGTTGGGAAGCGAAAAATTATAAAAATTTTCAAAGAAAAATAATAATCCAGAAACATGGCTTCACCCCTTATGATTCAACAATTCCGTCGCTGGTGTACAGAAAATGTACCACCGATCGGATGGCATTTGTGTTCGGCTCAGAGAATGTGTCACTCACTTTCGGTGGCATCAAAAATGAGGTAGAAAAAGGAATAATCCAAATCAATAAATTCGAATTTACGAATTTGAATTTTGGTCCACTTGAAAAATTTAAAATCAATTAAGGCCCGAAAATCGAGAAAACTTTGGCTTTTGATATATTTTTCAAAAAATGAATATTAATAATTTAAAATTAAATGAAATTCCAATTTGAGTCAAAATTGTTGCTTCGTATTCTTGTAAATCCGAATTTTTATAGAAATTTTTTTAGATGGAAAAATTTGCTGCCGGTTTGCTGAACTGTGGCCTTCAAACAGGCGATCGGGTTTTAATCTGCGGCAACAATCATTCACAACTGATCATTGCAACGCTCGGAGCTGCACGAGCAGGAATGGTTAACATTCAAATTAATGAATCATTTTTTTATAAAATATATTTAATTTTTTAAATTTACTAATATAGTAAATTATAAATAAAAAAGATTATTCCAATTATAATTCGAAAAAGAATATATAATTTTTTATATAAATAATTATTTTAGAAAATTAGAAAAATGGTAATATAATAAGAATATTGAAAGACAATTAAATATAAAAATTAGCATTTTAAGATTTTAAGAAAGAAAACCCTTGGCCTTTTGCTAATATTTCCCTATGTTTTTTTTTTCAGGTTTTCTCATTAGCCAGCCCAAATTTTTCGCATGGCTCTCAACTGGGCCATCTGCTGAAGGCAATCTGAATTTAAATTTGTATTTGCATAAAATACAATTAAAATTTAAATATATTTAAAAGTTTAAATATTTGCCTCTCCTTAAAGTTGGGCCAATTCCGGGCATTGCTTATGTTCGGCAAATCGGACAAGGCCAACCAACTGTTGTTGGACATTGCGCCCGACATGAAAAAAGGGCAAAGGTGGTGTTAAAAGTTAAAAAATGTATGTATAATTTATAAAAATATCAAAAATTAAGCCCAAAATAAAATTGTTCCAATGGATAATCATCAAAATGTAATTATATTTCAAAAAAACCCAAAGGCCGACAAATTTATGAAAAAAATTACTCTCCAGCAAAAATAATGAAAAGACTATATGCCCAAAAAATGGTATTTCCAATTAAAAAAAAAATAGTACAATAACCGCTCTCTCTGCCTAAATTGTCTATTTTTTATGATTCCGATACACCAATTAATTTTCGACCATCACTGATCAATTGAATTTCGTTAATCCGCAATAAAACAGATTTTTCCTATACCTATATAATTTTTTTTTTTATATATTAATAAAATATTTTCCTTTTCAGGGGAAGTCTGAAGTTGGAAAACTTTCCCAATTTGACACATGTCATTTATGCGGACGAGGACCATCGACATGCGTAACAGACCCTACCAGGGATGGCGACGAACTCAGATTTGAAAAATCGGAAAACCGATGACCAAAAATTTTTCGGAATCCGAATTCCGGTCGAAAATCACCGGAAATCGGAAACGGAAATTTTTTTTTCTAAATAATCACGAATTGTTTTTTAATTTTTTTTGACTAAAACTTCTCATTTTTGGAGAGTTTTTATTTATTTTTGAGAAAATTAATTCCGATTTTTCCCCAAAATTATCGGAATTCCGATGCCCAAAATTTTTACCGATTCCGGTCTCAAAAACACCGGAAATTGTCGCCATCTCTGGACCCTCCCTATCTAGCCAAAAATTTTAATGAAAATTTTTTTGAATTTTTTGCCAGTGCCACCTTTACTCTGTCGGACATTTTCACAAAGAGCAGCAAGGATGGCATAGGCAAATTGCCGACCACTGAATGGGATTGCCACCAATTGGGTGCCATACAATTTACGGCGGTTCGTTTTTTTTTCAAATTGTTAAGAATTTTTGTGGGTTTTCTTAGGGCTCCACAGGGCCACCCAAAGCAGTGGGGTTGACACATTATCAGCTGATCAATGGGTGCCGAATTGCTGCGCAAGCGATTGACATCAAAAGGGAGGTGGGCCAATTTTTAAAAATTTCGATAATTACTTTTTGCCATTAATTTTAAATTACGAGAACCGAAGAGATATGAAATTTATGAATTTTAAAAATTCCTTGTTTTTTATAAAAAAAATATATTATAATAAAAAAAATTAAAAGACAATTCTTTGCTGTGCACTTCCATTGTTTCGAATACCTGTGTTCGCGTTGGCCATTTTTACACCATTTTTAATTGAATCGCGGTAAATTTTGTGAAAATAATTTAATTTTTAATTATAATTCTTTCTTGAGTTCAATATTTCCGGAACCATCACCTTTGCCTCGTTTACTGTCCCAGTCGATCAACAAAAATCTGTAATTTTTTTATTTAAAATGTTTTTATAGCATTTTTACTTTTAAAATGTTATCAAAATAGATTTTTTAATTTCATTTTATTTTTATTTACTTTAAATTAAAAGGTATTGAAAAAATTATGAGTTGAAAATTTGAAATTTATAATAATTTTAAAGGAATTATCAATTTAATAAATAAGCATTTAAAAATATAAATAACAAACTTTTTAATGAATAATATTCTCCAAAAGGTGTACAACTTTGTTAACAAATGCGACGGCACTTCGCCTTCTGTTGAAAACCTCGCCACTTACACAAGGCCAAAAATTCTCTTTGCCAAGTATTGATACTGTAATTTTGTTAGGCGATAGGGTAAAGCTTTTTTGAAAAAACAAAATTCATCTGAAAACTTTTTTTGTAAGGTTTCCACTGATTTGCTAACAGCTATTGAGGCGATAATGCCAAATGCAAAAGGAATAGCGGTGAATTTCAAAAAAAAATAAAAATTTAAAATTTTTAAATAATATTTCATTAAGTTAAAATTCTGTCCCTTCTTTTTTGAGGTCGGAATGCTGTCCACGGAACTTGGATGTATCCCAATTCTTAGCGATAATACCACAAATTTGGTTAAATCAGTTGGGCGAGTGTTGGATGGATTTGAGGTGCAAAAACAAATTACAAAAAGCTAGGCTAAATTGTTTTTTTTTCAGTATTTATCTCAAAAATTTATAAGCTCAACACCTTAAGTCCATTTAAAATTTCAAAAAAAAAAAATTGATCGCCCCTTTGGCCTTATTTCGAAAAAAAATTATTGCAGAATTTTCCAGGCGGACGTTGCACCGCTGGATAAAGTACCGACCAATGGCCGTCGTTTAGGCGAATTACGCCTGCGTCCGTTGTCACAAACAAAATTTGCAGGCTATGGGCCAAAATTTGAGGAAAATGCCGATTGGGTCAACACGGGGTTGGATTTTCAAAAATTTTTAGGGGGTTTTTTTTTAAATTTTCAAGCGACGTAGCCTGCATTCAACAAGATGGTAACATTGAAATCGTCACACAACACAAAATGGACTTGGTAACCTAATAGAGAATTTTTTTTCGCCAATTTATTTAAATGAGAAAATAAAATTTTTCTGAAATTTTTTTGGCAGGGGGCGGGGAGAGGGGCCATATTATAATGTTTAAATCTGAAAATTAATTTTTTTTAATAATAATTTTTTATCGACAAAAAATGAAAATGTTGCTAATTATTACCACTATTAATGAACCAATTTCATAATCCAAAAATTTGTATCGGATAGAAGAAACTGGACGGAAAAGATGACCGTGTTTAAATCACCGGGCCACTTTTTATAAATTGAAAGGCCTTCAAAATGGAAAAAATTGTCAACAAATCTTCAGAAAATTTTGCAATATGAATTGAAATTCCATTTTAAATGGTGAATTATTCTTATTTTACATTTTTTTATGTGTTCGACAAAAGTGGTCGATTGGTGGAGCATTGGAAGTTGGAACGGCTGATTTCAACCAGTGACACGGTCAAAGGCGTTCAAATTATTCAGCAAAAATCAGGGGGTAAAAAAAAATGAAGAAAATTTTTTTGATTATTTATTTATTAATTTTTAGCGCCGATAATTGCTGTAATTGTGCCAAAGTCATTCAATCAAGTGACAGTTGCTGATCTGAAACAGGAAATGATCGCAATTTGTCGGGAACAGAAGGCAAATAAATTGCTTGATTATTGTTTTTAGGGTAGCTTAAGAAATTTTTTTTAATAAAAAAACATGAAGCATAATTAGTCATAAATATAATTTTTTTAAGTTAATTTAATTATTAAAAAATTATATATATATATTTGGTTTTTTTATAGAATTAATTTTTAAGATTTTCTCATTGTTTATTATTATTTTTTGTTTATAAACTAATGACTCTTTTTGTTTTTAAATAATTAAATCTGTTCAAAATTAAGCCCCGTTAAATTTCTCCATTTTAATTTACTCATTTTTCAAATTTCAGCTTAACCCGCCCGACCAAGTGGCCATCGTGAAGGACTTTCCCCGAGCGAATACGCGAATTCAAAAATATAAAATACGTGAAGATTTAAATGCCAAAAAACTGTCGCTATACTAATTAATAATTAATGTATTTTTTTTTTTGTTTTTTAGAAACTTTAAATAAAATATAATATTTTTATTTGAACTTTTACTATTTTATTTCTCATATCGGTGCTAGGTCGTTTCATAAAAACCGCCACTTTGGGCGTTTCATAAATTCCGCCATTTCGCAGGTTTTTTGTCAAAAACTGGTTATAGCTTTACTCAAACGCAACCAAATGAAAAGATCTTGGTATGGTCCGATAGCTATTGGTTAGCTCTATTAGCCTACCAAATTTTTCAAAAAATTTGATTAAGTTTTGAGAAAAATATTGAGTTTTTTGCACTTTTTATGGCTATAACTTTCTTAAATCCCTATCAAATTTTTTGAAATTTGGTAGGCTGATAAAGCTAACCAAGAACTATCGGATGATATTAAGATCATGCAATTTAGTTGCGTTTAAATTTTCTTTTATGTCGTCACTCTCATAATTTTCATGAATTTCCGTGCCCCTCCCCCCCGCCCTTCCAATTCTCATATTATTTGCCTAAAAATTGAATTAAAAAAAGGGTGCTGGTGCATTCCTTAAATCCGCCAAAAAGGGTGCTGGTGCATTTCTTAAATCCGCCAAAATGGGTCTGCGCTTTTCTTAAATCCGCCATCCCCCCTCCCCCGAGAAATTCTTTTAAAGACTTAAGAAATTTTAAGAAAATTCCAAAAATTTAAGAAAAAAATTTAAATATCTAAAAAATTAAAATCTGCAAAAATTTCTAGCGCGGGATCTTTTTTTCGAAATTTGGAACGCAAAAAAAAAATTTTAACGAAATTAAAAAAAAATTCAAAATTTAATCTAGGATTTTAATTTTTTTGTTTGATATTTAAGGTTTTTAAGATTGGCGGCGGTCAGTTAACCGAACCGAAACCGGGGGGGGGGGGGGGGGGGGTGTGCAAAAAAGCAAAGCGAAAATCGGAGGCCCGAAAACCGGGTGACCGGTTTGTCGGTTAAAAATTTTAGGCGGTCTATTATTATTTTTTTAAATATTAAGGGTTTTTTAATCCGTTAATTTTTTAATGAAAATTTGACGGGGGAGGGGGATGGCGAATTTAAGAAAGGCACCAGCACCAAAAAAAAAGTTTAGAAGCATAGAAACATATTCTCTAAATTTTGTTATTTATCATTTTCTTATTTTCATCTCCCAAAATTGTCCCAATTCGTTTTTAGTTCACCCTAAAGAAGTTCAAATTTCTCCTCATTTTACTCACAAACAGACACCAAAATTCGATTAAATTTCTTTCCAAGCCCATAAAAACTAACAAACCAAAAATTCTCCCATTCATTTATTACCCATCTCTGCTGCTGCTGCGATTGATTCTGTACTATAACTATAATAAAAAAAAAAACTCTTGTGGTGATTTGAATTGGCGATGTGTGAAGAATGATGGATGACTTTCCGGTTTTTGTCCCCGTCCGCCTCCCCCGCCCCCCCGCCCCCTCCGAGCATAACCCATTACCAAAAAAAAGATGAGCAATTTGGAAGATGATGATGATGAGATGTGAATTGGGGGAAGGTGGGACTGTGAAAATGCACTTTTTGGGTCCCGCAAAATTCACAATACAATTAACTCTCGACATATAAAATTTGTTGGTTATCATTTTGGCCTTTTTCATGGTAATAAGCAAATATTTAGTAGACAATTATTTAATGAATGAAAAAGGCCACTCATTTTCTTTTCAACATTTAATTGGGCCTAATTAGGCGAATTCATTATTTTACTGTTACCGTAACCGACAATTCGCAGGGGAAAATTTTTGTAATTTAAGGAAAGAGTTGAAAAAAGTTATTGAGTTGAAAAATTTATGGGAATTTACGAAAAAAATATTCTTTAAAAAGACCTTTTGGTATTAGAAATTAGAGCCCGCAATTTTGAAAAACCCGGGAACGGGAACGGGGACCGACGATGACCCGGGAACGGGGAAACCGGGGCAAAAATCCCCATTTTGCCGGGCCCCCCGTTCCCGGTTATTTTCCATGAAAACCTGGGAACGGGAACGGGGCCCCCGGGAAATCCCCGCCGGGGCCCCATTCTCATCCGGGCTCTATTCGAAATACACAAATGTTTGTATCATCTTTAATTTATAAATCAATATTTGTTTTTTATTGAATTAATATTTTTTTTTTGAATTATTTAAATAATTATTAATAATCAACAAATCATTATTAGAAATAAATTATTATATTTTTATAATTAGAAATTAGAATTGGGCGCAATCGCTTATAAAATTGTAATCAATTAATTATTAAAATATTAATATTAATTTTAATAATACAAAACCCCCCCCCCCCTTTATAATTTGTTTATTGATTCAATGGAAGGAAAAGGTCGGTCGGCCGATTAACATTTGCAGCAAGAGTTAATCATACAAATTCTGCTGATGGCAAAAATCTTGCATTCGCAAAATAAAAATATTAATACTCATCTTCGGTTTTGCTAATAAAATTCTGTATTAATTATAAAAGGCACTTTCAAATTAAATTTTAGAAACAAATTTCTGATACGGTTTTTCATTCGTCTACGGCTAAATGTAGGAAAAAGAGTGGAAATGAAGTATATAAAAACCCCCAATTTTTTTAAAATTAATAATTTAGTATTTTATTAATTGAATTTTTTCATAAATTTTTAATATTTAATATGTTGAAAATTAATTTAAAAAGCCATTTATATTTTTTTGAATCTTTCTCATGCCTCAAGCAAAATGTGTGTGTGTTCTGTTGAATATTAAATCATAGGATACACATACATACATATTGTCCTAAATAAAAAACTGAGTCATTTATTGGTAACATTTTTCAGTCAAATGAATAATAATAAAAAAAAATTAAAATTAAAGAATCTAATTATAATTTAATTTTAATTTTTTTTGCCCCATTTTGTGCATTTTTTATTCATATTTTTTTCATTTTCATTAACTTTATACAGCGTTTTTTATTTTTTAGCTTTGATGCTCTCTTTTTTCTGTTTATTATTTGCCATTTTGGCATTTTGTTGTGGCCAAAATTCAACTTTATACCCCAATGATCAACCCGAAGAGGTGATTAAATTGGATGCTGAGTGGTCATGCGGGACGGACAGCTTCTCGCGGGTTCATAAAAATAATTCATTTTTATTTATTATTTTAAAAAATTAATTCAATTAAAACCAAATAATTTCTTTAAATTGCGCAAATTTTTATTTTAAAAATTTTTAATATATTACAATTAATCAGACGAATTAATAAAAATAATCCTTGAGTTTTTAATAATAAATTTTTTATTATTTATTTCTTCTGCTCAATTTTACGTTTAATAATAATATTAATCAAATAAATAATATATTTAAAAAAATAGATAATTTTCATTTACTTTTTTAATTTAAAAAATAAAATATAAATAAAAACTTTACAGTTTTATTTGTAGATCAAATTGAAAACTAATGTTTATGTTTGCTTTTTTTACAGTTTCTCGCCGAATCAACTGTTGAAAAAGATTGTCCTGATAAAAAAAGTTTGAAATGATTAATTATAATTTAATTAAAATATTATTGTTAATAAACCCATAATTAAGATGCAATTAACAATTGTTGTGTAACGCATGACAAGTAAAACATAATTAGCTCATTAATTATTAAAAAAAATGATTATAAATTTCAGATGCTATGATGACCAAAAGGGCCTTAAAAATTGTGATGACATATTTTGTAACTGTGTAGAAGTAACACATTCTGATATATTATTACAATAATATAAGTAAAAGAAAAATTTTTAATAATACCTATTTAAAATAATTTAATTTCTTTTAATTTAAATAAAATTTTTAAAAAGATTTTATGCTTTTCAAACTATTTTTAGTACATACTTAATTCTAAATATAAATTTTTTGTTTTTCACGAATAGGTTTTATAGTTTTTTTTTTGAAATAAATAATTGATGGATCCAATGAAATCTATCCGCCTTTTTTTTTTTTTTTTGTATATACAAATATTTAAATATTCTCAAAAAAGAAATAATAAAATTTTATAGAAGGCGTCGGCCGGTAGTGAGGTGTGTAGTCGGGAAGATGCACCATACTTTTGCCAACTTGTCCGTCAGTTTGGTGAACAGTTTTACAACGAATCGGCAATGTAAAAAATGAATAAATAAAATTATATTTATTTATTATTTAAATTTAATCATTTTTTATTTATTTATTATTTAAATTTAATCATTTTTTAAGGTCCATCAATGATAAAGTGCGAATGGGACCATTCGGACCGGTGGCGCCGATTGTGCCGACAAAAGTGAACCATGGGAACAGCAGAAAGAAGCGACGAATGCGACGACGAAAATGATGAAATGCTAATAAAAATTAATGTAACATTTTTGCATGAATAATTTTTGAAAAAAAAACAAAATTTTCATTTTAACATTTAATTTCTTTCAAATAAAACAATAATTTAATTTAAAATTTAAAAAATAAACCAACTTTTTTGAGATTTGTCATATATTAAGCACTTTTTTATAATTTTTTTTTATTGAAAAAATTTACTTTTCTCATACATAATAGTTTTTCAAACCTTCCTATATTGTAGTTTTTTTTCAAAAAAATCTTACCTTTTCCGTGTGACTGTTTTTTTTTTTTAATTCTCGGATTTTTTACCCATTTTTCGGGATCTAATTTTACGAAATTGCATTCTAAAAATCGTCCCACCTTTCTTTCATCATTTGTCCTTGACCCTTTGTTTCCCCCCGCAAAATTTTCGGTTTAATTCACCGCGCGGTTTGACCTCAAAAATTCCACCGCATTGAAAGTCATTCCCGCCCCCGTAACATTCTGTTTAATGTGTTCTCCCCGTTTTTATCGGTAAATTTGTTGATAAAAAATAAAAAAAATATTTTTGCATTATTTGATTTATTTTTATTATAATTTCTTCTTTTCTTCACTATTTAGAGGCAAGGTGTAATAAATTTTATCACTTAATTCTTTCGATTTTCAGTTGCTTTTTTATTAGATTTAATATTAAAATATTTGAATTAAAATTTTTTTAATAAAAAATGAACTTATTTTTATTTTTGATTAAAAACATTTTTTTAATTGTTTCAATATTTAAGAATTTTTTCATAAAAATTTTTAAAGCAAATTTTATATAAAAATGATTGGCCGACATTTGCGGCGCGTGACCCAGAAAAAATTGTAGAGTGAACTAAAACTATTATTATTAGGGGTCATTCGAACCGCCTAAATATGCTCTATATTATACCAAAAAATCAAAAGAATTGATTGAGTTTCAGAAAGTTATGAGAAAAAAATAACCAAAAACAGAGATTACCAAATTTTCGAACATTTTAGGTCATAACTTTTCTGAAACTTAATCAATTCTTTTGACTTTTTGGTATAATATAAAGCATATTAGGCGGTTCGAATGAGCCTAAGAATAATAGATTTATTTCAGTCTACAATTTTTTCTGGGTCACGCGCCGCAAATGTCGCATCACCATAAAAATAGTTATTTTTATAAAATTGCAAAAAAAAAAAATTGGAAAATTTCGAAGTTTTTTTTAAGCAGCATCATCATCATCACGATTTGGTGAGTAACAGCTGTTTTCAACGTATTTTTAAGCCTTATTTATATAATATGCTTCCATTGTGCCCCCATTTCAAAAATTTATTGATTTCAATTGAACTAAAAGAGTTTTAATTTCATTTTTAATTTCCTATAAAGCTTTGCACATTTTCAAATTTTTTTATTATTTAAAAAGATATTAGATTTATTGGACTATGAAAGCAATTTGCCAATTATTATTTTCATCTTTAATAAAAGTTTTCCAATAATAAATGTTAAATCAAGTATAAATTCTCTTATAAAATTTTGTATATTGTTTTTGTCATTTTATATAATTTAAAATTTTTCTCCTTTTTCTTCCTTCCAATTTGTTTTTTTTGATGCGAATTCCTGGCCCACTTTTGACTGCAAATTATGTGCTTGCAACCGTTGCAGTTTGTGCCGCAGTTTTTGCGCTTGGCCTATGGTTTTTCGTGTTAAAAAACAACCACAACGACAGCACTAGGTTGGACACTGTGGATGATACGGTAGCCAGTTCGCCTGTTGTTCAAGGAACGGTATGGCAAACAAATTTGTGATACTGTAGTGTCAATTCGCTTACTGTTGAAAAGAGTTCACATAAAAAAAATAAATTTGGGATTTTATTTTTTGAGATGGAACAATTCTTTGACACCGATGGTATGGCATCGAAAATCGTCGCAAACAAAGTCGACAATAAGCTGATCAGACAGATGGAGCAGCCCATTAGTCTGGACGACTTTGGCATGGCATCGATGACAAATGGAGACAAAATGGCGAGTGGACAATTTGGGCTCCGAAATTTTGGGGCTCAAATAAATTTTTGGTATCCCTGGCATTTTTTTTTTTTGCCAGTGGGTTAAAGCCCTAAATTTTTTGTGCCAAATTTTGTATGAAATTGATTTTCATTTCCTTCCGGCATTCTCATGTATAATATACCTGAGATGTGAATGATTTTATGAATTTTTTTTCGATTGGTTCGCCGTTATTGGCACCGACCATTTCGCCCGGTGATGCCGAAGTGCCATTCCGACAAATTTTGTTGAAGCCATTATGTGCCAAACCAACCACGGCGGAGGATGGCGACCACCACAACAAACATCAGCAACAACAGTCAACATTGTGTTAAATTAATATTGAAACTTTCAATGATGAAAAGGGCCAAGTTCGAAATCGAACAAAAAAAAAAAAAAGTCGAAATCACGAAAATGGGTATTATATTTATTTAATAGGGAATAAATTGTGCTGATCATTTCTTTTCTTAAACAATTTTTGAACACTAATTTGCCGGAAAATGATTTTTTTTTGTTTTCATTTTTCGATTTTCCAAGAGAATTATTCTTCGTATTTTAGGCCTAAATTTTTAAGACTCAGAATTGTAAAGCCGATGAACACTTTTAAGGCTCCTTGATGCCTTGGCAAATTTTTGACCTCGGTTCAAGTTGTCTTTCTTTTTTGTCACCAATACCAGCACTTGTATTTTTGTTAGGTTTGTTAATTATTTTTTCCAATTTGTTTAAACGGTGAATAAATTAAAAGCAAAATTTATTTGCGAATTCGATCAGAAATGGTATGAGTCAAAATGTCTAAATATTTTTAAAAGGGAATATCAAATGATTATACAATCTACAGTCATGGCCATATGTTTAGACTCACTTAGTACTTATTGATTGAATGCGTGATAAAAGCTTAATTGTGGCCAAATGGCTAACATGTTTTAGCGTTTTTTATAGCATTTTTTGTGGGCTTTCCAATGATAGCGCAGTTACAGCCCAATTGCTTCGCATCACTAATAATTACAAAACAAAAGTCAACTTCACCCCCAATTTTGGGTGGTCATATGTTTAGACATTTTTATTTCTTTAATAAAATCAATATTTTGTGGGTCAAAAATTCTGGAAAAATTGCTAGACTGAGTTTGACGGTTTTATACCAATTTTTTTAATTATATTTCAATAAATTCGTATTATATTTGGCTAACATTTTTGGGAAAATGAAATAAGATAATCACAACCCAGTAAAAAAAAATTATAATTTCTAGGGGTCGGTAAAAAAATCCATGGGACGGTGAATAGGCCTTCTCGGCGCTTTTGAAAACGAATTTTTAGTCACAAAATTTGTGTTCATTCATCAGACATTCGCTTTTTGTAATTCATGTCAACAAGAGTTTAGTGGAAACGCAAATTTTTAAGAAAGCTCTACAAATTTACCAACAATTTTATTTCAATACGAAATATATACAGATACAATGAGAGTAAATAGACAGAATATGGCAAACAAATAATGTTCATGGTAAGCATATTATACAATACAATACAGGGGAAAAATGATTGAATATCATACGAATAAAACAGTATCAGCACAATGAACATAATATACAATACAATACGGGGGGAAAATGATTGAATATCATACGAATAAAACAGTATCAGCACAATGAGCATAATATACAATACAATACGGGGGGAAAATGATTGAATATCATACGAATAAAACAGTATCAGCAAAATGAACATAATATACAATACAATACGGGGGGAAATTGATTGAATATCTTCCGAATAAAACAGTATCAGCACAATGAGCATAATATACAATACAATACAGGGGGGAAAAATGATTGAATATCATACGAATAAAACAGTATCAGCACAATGAACATAATATACAATACAATACGGGGGGAAATTGATTGAATATCATACGAATAAAACAGTATCAGCACAATGAGCATAATATACAATACAATACGGGGGGAAAATGATTGAATATCATACGAATAAAACAGTATCAGCACAATGAGCATAATATACAATACAATACGGGGGGAAATTGATTGAATATCATACGAATAAAACAGTATCAGCACAATGAACATAATATACAATACAATACAGGGGAAAAATGATTGAATATCATACGAATAAAACAGTATCAGCACAATGAACATAATATACAATACAATACGGGGGGAAAATGATTGAATATCATACGAATAAAACAGTATCAGCACAATGAGCATAATATACAATACAATACGGGGGGAAAATGATTGAATATCATACGAATAAAACAGTATCAGCAAAATGAACATAATATACAATACAATACGGGGGGAAATTGATTGAATATCATACGAATAAAACAGTATCAGCACAATGAGCATAATATACAATACAATACGGGGGGAAAATGATTGAATATCATACGAATAAAACAGTATCAGCACAATGAGCATAATATACAATACAATACGGGGGGAAAATGATTGAATATCATACGAATAAAACAGTATCAGCACAATGAGCATAATATACAATACAATACGGGGGGAAAATGATTGAATATCATACGAATAAAACAGTATCAGCAAAATGAACATAATATACAATACAATACGGGGGGAAATTGATTGAATATCTTCCGAATAAAACAGTATCAGCACAATGAGCATAATATACAATACAATACAGGGGGGAAAAATGATTGAATATCATACGAATAAAACAGTATCAGCACAATGAACATAATATACAATACAATACGGGGGGAAATTGATTGAATATCATACGAATAAAACAGTATCAGCACAATGAGCATAATATACAATACAATACGGGGGGAAAATGATTGAATATCATACGAATAAAACAGTATCAGCACAATGAGCATAATATACAATACAATACGGGGGGAAAATGATTGAATATCATACGAATAAAACAGTATCAGCACAATGAGCATAATATACAATACAATACGGGGGGAAAATGATTGAATATCATACGAATAAAACAGTATCAGCACAATGAGCATAATATACAATACAATACGGGGGGAAAATGATTGAATATCATACGAATAAAACAGTATCAGCAAAATGAACATAATATACAATACAATACGGGGGGAAATTGATTGAATATCTTCCGAATAAAACAGTATCAGCACAATGAGCATAATATACAATACAATACGGGGGGAAAATGATTGAATATCATACGAATAAAACAGTATCAGCACAATGAGCATAATATACAATACAATACGGGGGGAAAATGATTGAATATCATACGAATAAAACAGTATCAGCAAAATGAACATAATATACAATACAATACGGGGGGAAATTGATTGAATATCTTCCGAATAAAACAGTATCAGCACAATGAGCATAATATACAATACAATACAGGGGGGAAAAATGATTGAATATCATACGAATAAAACAGTATCAGCACAATGAACATAATATACAATACAATACGGGGGGAAATTGATTGAATATCATACGAATAAAACAGTATCAGCACAATGAGCATAATATACAATACAATACGGGGGGAAAATGATTGAATATCATACGAATAAAACAGTATCAGCACAATGAGCATAATATACAATACAATACGGGGGGAAAATGATTGAATATCATACGAATAAAACAGTATCAGCACAATGAGCATAATATACAATACAATACGGGGGGAAAATGATTGAATATCATACGAATAAAACAGTATCAGCACAATGAGCATAATATACAATACAATACGGGGGGAAAATGATTGAATATCATACGAATAAAACAGTATCAGCAAAATGAACATAATATACAATACAATACGGGGGGAAATTGATTGAATATCTTCCGAATAAAACAGTATCAGCACAATGAGCATAATATACAATACAATACGGGGGGAAAATGATTGAATATCATACGAATAAAACAGTATCAGCACAATGAGCATAATATACAATACAATACGGGGGGAAAATGATTGAATATCATACGAATAAAACAGTATCAGCAAAATGAACATAATATACAATACAATACGGGGGGGAAATTGATTGAATATCTTCCGAATAAAACAGTATCAGCACAATGAGCATAATATACAATACAATACAGGGGGGAAAAATGATTGAATATCATACGAATAAAACAGTATCAGCACAATGAACATAATATACACTACAATACGGGGGGAAATTGATTGAATATCATACGAATAAAACAGTATCAGCACAATGAGCATAATATACAATACAATACGGGGGGAAAATGATTGAATATCATACGAATAAAACAGTATCAGCACAATGAGCATAATATACAATACAATACGGGGGAAATTGATTGAATATCATACGAATAAAACAGTATCAGCACAATGAACATAATATACAATACAATACAGGGGAAAAAAATGATTGAATATCATACGAATAAAACAGTATCAGCACAATGAACATAATATACAATACAATACGGGGGGAAAATGATTGAATATCATACGAATAAACAGTATCAGCACAATGAGCATAATATACAATACAATACGGGGGGAAAATGATTGAATATCATACGAATAAAACAGTATCAGCACAATGAACATAATATACAATACAATACGGGGGGAAATGATTGAATATCATACGAATAAAACAGTATCAGCACAATGAGCATAATATACAATACAATACGGGGGGAAAATGATTGAATATCATACGAATAAAACAGTATCAGCACAATGAACATAATATACAATACAATACGGGGGGAAAATTGATTGAATATCATACGAATAAAACAGTATCAGCACAATGAGCATAATATACAATACAATACGGGGGAAAATGATTGAATATCATACGAATAAAACAGTATCAGCACAATGAACATAATATACAATACAATACGGGGGGAAAATTGATTGAATATCATACGAATAAAACAGTATCAGCACAATGAGCATAATATACAATACAATACGGGGGGAAAATGATTGAATATCATACGAATAAAACAGTATCAGCACAATGAGCATAATATACAATACAATACGGGGGGAAATTGATTGAATATCATACGAATAAAAACAGTATCAGCACAATGAGCATAATATACAATACAATACGGGGGGAAAATGATTGAATATCATACGAATAAAACAGTATCAGCACAATGAGCATAATATACAATACAATACGGGGGGAAATTGATTGAATATCATACGAATAAAACAGTATCAGCACAATGAGCATAATATACAATACAATACGGGGGGAAAATGATTGAATATCATACGAATAAAACAGTATCAGCACAATGAGCATAATATACAATACAATACGGGGGGAAATTGATTGAATATCATACGAATAAAACAGTATCAGCACAATGAGCATAATATACAATACAATACGGGGGGAAATTGATTGAATATCATCCGAATAAAACAGTATCAGCACAATGAGCATAATATACAATACAATACGGGGGGAAAAATGATTGAATATCATACGAATAAAACAGTATCAGCACAATGAGCATAATATACAATACAATACGGGGGGAAATTGATTGAATATCATACGAATAAAACAGTATCAGCACAATGAGCATAATATACAATACAATACGGGGGGAAATTGATTGAATATCATACGAATAAAACAGTATCAGCACAATGAGCATAATATACAATACAATACGGGGGGAAAATGATTGAATATCATACGAATAAAACAGTATCAGCACAATGAGCATAATATACAATACAATACGGGGGGGAAAATGATTGAATATCATACGAATAAAACAGTATCAGCACAATGAGCATAATATACAATACAATACGGGGGGAAAAATGATTGAATATCATACGAATAAAACAGTATCAGCACAATGAGCATAATATACAATACAATACGGGGGGAAAATGATTGAATATCATACGAATAAAACAGTATCAGCACAATGAGCATAATATACAATACAATACGGGGGGAAAATTGATTGAATATCATACGAATAAAACAGTATCAGCACAATGAGCATAATATACAATACAATACGGGGGGAAATTGATTGAATATCATCCGAATAAAACAGTATCAGCACAATGAGCAAACAGTATCAGCAAAATGAGCATAATATACAATACAATACGGGGGGAAAAATTGATTGAATATCATTACGAATAAAACAGTATCAGCACAATGAGCATAATATACAATACAATACGGGGGGAAATTGATTGAATATCTTCCGAATAAAACAGTATCAGCAAAATGAGCATAATATACAATACAATACAGGGGGGAAAAATGATTGAATATCATACGAATAAAACAGTATCAGCACAATGAGCATAATATACAATACAATACGGGGGGAAAATTGATTGAATATCTTCCGAATAAAACAGTATCAGCAAAATGAGCATAATATACAATACAATACAGGGGGGAAAAATGATTGAATATCATACGAATAAAACAGTATCAGCACAATGAGCATAATATACAATACAATACGGGGGGAAATTGATTGAATATCTTCCGAATAAAACAGTATCAGCAAAATGAGCATAATATACAATACAATACAGGGGGGAAAATTGATTGAATATCTTACGAATAAAACAGTATCAGCAAATGAGCATAATATACAATACAATACGGGGGGAAAATGATTGAATATCATACGAATAAAACAGTATCAGCACAATTGAGCATAATATACAATACAATACGGGGGGAAATTGATTGAATATCTTCCGAATAAAACAGTATCAGCAAAATGAGCATAATATACAATACAATACGGGGGGGAGGAAAATGATTGAATATCATCCGAATAAAACAGTATCAGCAAAATGAGCATAATATACAATACAATACGGGGGGAAAATTGATTGAATATCTTCCGAATAAAACAGTATCAGCAAAATGAGCATAATATACAATACAATACGGGGGGGAAAAATGATTGAATATCATACGAATAAAACAGTATCAGCACAATGAGCATAATATACAATACAATACGGGGGGAAATTGATTGAATATCTTCCGAATAAAACAGTATCAGCAAAATGAGCATAATATACAATACATACGGGGGGAAATGATTGAATATCATTACGAATAAAACAGTATCAGCACAATGAGCATAATATACAATACAATACGGGGGGGGAAATGATTGAATATCTTCCGAATAAAACAGTATCAGCACAATGAGCATAATATACAATACAATACAGGGGGGAAAATGTTGAATATCATACGAATAAAACAGTATCAGCACAATGAGCATAATATACAATACAATACGGGGGGGAAATTGATTGAATATCATACGAATAAAACAGTATCAGCACAATGAGCATAATATACAATACAATACGGGGGGAAATTGATTGAATATCATACGAATAAAACAGTATCAGCACAATGAGCATAATATACAATACAATACGGGGGGAAATTGATTGAATATCATACGAATAAAACAGTATCAGCACAATGAGCATAATATACAATACAATACGGGGGGAAATTGATTGAATATCATACGAATAAAACAGTATCAGCACAATGAGCATAATATACAATACAATACGGGGGGAAATTGATTGAATATCATTACGAATAAACAGTATCAGCACAATGAGCATAATATACAATACAATACGGGGGGAAATTGATTGAATATCTTCCGAATAAAACAGTATCAGCACAATGAGCATAATATACAATACAATACGGGGGGAAATGATTGAATATCATACGAATAAAACAGTATCAGCACAATGAGCATAATATACAATACAATACGGGGGGAAATTGATGAATATCTACGAATAAAACAGTATCAGCACAATGAACATAATATACAATACAATACGGGGGGAAATTGATTGAATATCATACGAAATAAAACAGTATCAGCACAATGAGCATAATATACAATACAATACGGGGTGGGAAATTGATTGAATATCTCCGAATAAAACAGTATCAGCACAATGAGCATAATATACAATACAATACGGGGGGAAATTGATTGAATATCATACGAATAAAACAGTATCAGCAAAATGAGCATAATATACAATACAATACGGGGGGAAAATGATTGAATATCATACGAATAAAACAGTATCAGCACAATGAGCATAATATACAATACAATACGGGGGGGAAATTGATTGAATATCATACGAATAAAACAGTATCAGCACAATGAGCATAATATACAATACAATACGGGGGGAAATTGATTGAATATCATACGAATAAAACAGTATCAGCACAATGAGCATAATATACAATACAATACGGGGGGAAATTGATTGAATATCATTACGAATAAAACAGTATCAGCACAATGAAGCATAATATACAATACAATACGGGGGGAAATGATTGAATATCATACGAAATAAAAACAGTATCAGCACAATGAGCATAATATACAATACAATACGGGGGGAAATTGATTGAATATCATCCGAATAAAACAGTATCAGCACAATGAGCATAATATACAATACACTACGGGGGGAAATTGATTGAATATCATACGAATAAAACAGTATCAGCACAATGAGCATAATATACAATACAATACGGGGGGAAAATGATTGAATATCCTACGAATAAAACAGTATCAGCACAATGAGCATAATATACAATACAATACGGGGGGGAAAATGATTGAATATCATACGAATAAAACAGTATCAGCACAATGAGCATAATATACAATACAATACGGGGGGAAATGATTGAATATCATACGAATAAAACAGTATCAGCACAATGAGCATAATATACAATACATACGGGGGGAAATTGATTGAATATCATACGAATAAAACAGTATCAGCACAATGAACATAATATACAATACAATACGGGGGGAAAATGATTGAATATCATACGAATAAACAGTATCAGCACAATGAGACATAATATACAATACAATACGGGGGGAAAATGATTGAATATCTCCGAATAAAAACAGTATCAGCACAATGAGCATAATATACAATACAATACGGGGGGAAAATGATTGAATATCATACGAATAAAACAGTATCAGCACAATGAGCATAATATACAATACAATACGGGGGGAAAATTGATTGAATATCATTCCGAATAAAACAGTATCAGCACAATGAGCATAATATACAATACAATACGGGGGGAAATTGATTGAATATCATACGAATAAAACAGTATCAGCACAATGAACATAATATACAATACAATACGGGGGGAAAATGATTGAATATCATACGAATAAAACAGTATCAGCACAATGAACATAATATACAATACAATACGGGGGGAAATTGATTGAATATCTACGAATAAAACAGTATCAGCACAATGAACATAATATACAATACAATACGGGGGGAAATGATTGAATATCATACGAATAAAACAGTATCAGCACAATGACATAATATACAATACAATACCGGGGGGAAAATGATTGAATATCATACGAAATAAAACAGTATCAACAAAATGAGCATAATATACAATACAATACGGGGGGAAAATTGATTGAATATCTTCCGAATAAAACAGTATCAGCACAATGAACATAATATACAATACAATACAGGGGGGAAAATGATTGAATATCATACGAATAAAACAGTATCAGCACAATGAACATAATATACAATACAATACAGGGGGGAAAAATGATTGAATATCATACGAATAAAACAGTATCAGCACAATGAACATAATATACAATACAATACGGGGGAAAAATGATTGAATATCATACGAATAAAACAGTATCAGCACAATGAACATAATATACAATACAATACGGGGGAAAAATGATTGAATATCATACGAATAAAACAGTATCAGCACAATGAACATAATATACAATACAATACGGGGGGAAAATGATTGAATATCATACGAATAAAACAGTATCAGCAAATGAGCTAATCTCCAATACAATACGGGGGGAAAATGATTGATATCTTCCGAATTCGTCTCATCAATCCTTCCGACTGCGTTTGTTTGAATCGTCTCAAAGCCATCCCATCACATCTGTTGCTCGTTGGGCTGTTGCTCGTCGGGCTGCTGCTCGGCGGCGGTTTGAAAAAGTTGCACCATAGCGGCATCGCCAGTTTCTTCAGCTAAATTCATCGCAGTTTTGCCTAAATGGGGCAAAAAGGGGGAACCATTAAAAACTGTCAAAAAATAATCTCTTCGCGCCCACTCACCGTCAAAGCCAATTTTGTCAGTGCTCACGCCCATCGACAGCAATTGTTGCGCCACATTTGTCCGCCCCTTCTTCGCTGCATGCATCAGTGCGTTGTATCCGTCGATGTCAACATGTTCACAGTCAGCGCCATGTTCTATGAGAAAATTCACTGAAAAAATAAAGGGAAAAAAATTATTATTTTTTTGGCCAAATGTTTTTTTTGACCAACCAATGGCCAAGTGTCCCTGCATGCTTGCCCCAATCAATGGTGTTGTGCCGTCGATTGCCTGTTGATTGATGTCTGCTTCGCCCTCCTCCACCAGCACACGGCACACCTCCAGATGGCCACGCTCTGCCGCTTCCATAAGAGCAAACAAATTGCCTGAAATTGGGAGGGGAAAAATTAATGGTTTTTGATCACAAAAAAATGCCCATTTGTTCACCAGTGAAGTCCATTTGTGCAACAAGTGCACCCTGTGTGAGCAAAAAGCGCACAATGTCAACCTAAACTTGGGAAGGGAAAAATTGTTATAATGCCCAAAAATCTTGATGATGCCCCCCATACGCGTCCTGCGGACGAAGCGGCCATTAATGGAGTGAAGCCTTCACTATCGACAAGATCGATGCTGGACCCATACTCGAGCAGAAGTGTCACTGAAAAATGATGATTTTTTTGCAAAAAAAACGAAAACGTGCAAAAATCAACTCACCAATCTCCAAACGGCCCACATACGCTGCAAGGATAATCGCATTATTGTAGGGCCAAATCTGCCCTGGATGGTCTGCTGTGGATCCGCGCCATTCTCCAACTGTCAAAAAGGGAAAAATTAGGCTGTGTTATGGTTTGCCAAATGTTTCATCCCCTACCAAAAGTGTCGCAATTGGTATGTGTCCGCGTAGAATTGCCATGGTGAGTGCGGTTCGTTCAAGAGAGCCCGCTTGACTGTGGTACATTTGCATCAGTCTGTTCCGTTCGTCGGCGTCCATTGCACTGATCAGCACACGCAGTTGTTCAGTGTTGCCAGTCATGATGTGCGTGACGAATTGCTGCTCACGCGTCTGTTCCGGTTGTGGTTGTTCTTCTTGTTGTTGTTGCTCCATGTTGCCATCGTCGCTGTCGCTGTCGTTGTCGTCCGCCTGTTGTGCATCAGCAGGAACATTGGGGTCCTCGTCAGCCTAAACAAACCAAAAAATGGGGACAAATTAGTAATTGGGGGAAAATGGTGTAACAAATAATGATACTTACCATTGCCAGAAAATGCAGGGCAATGGGCGCAGTAGCAGCAGGAGCGAACTTGGACGACAAATAGAAGTGTGCGGCAGAAAGAGTGGGAATGAAAATAATGTTGTCGGAAATGATTGGAAAAGTGAAAAAAGTAACCCCTTTTATACGCAATTTCAAAACGCATAAAAAAGGAAATTGAGTGCGTTGTTGCAAAAGTGTATATAAGGAGGGAAAAGAATACCTAATATTCATTCTATCTTCGACGACCACCGTCCAACTGCTGCTCTACTTGCGTGTTTAAATGTGACTAATTCAGGGACGACCATCGATTCATTCTCGACCAAGTCGTTTTCACATTGATTCGTTTTTTGTCTATATAATTGCGTGTGAGTCCAGACAGTGACAAGTTAGACAGTCCTTATACTTATAACACGTAAAAAACGAATCGATGTGAAAACGAATTGGTCGAGAACGAATCGAAGTTTTACCTAATTCAGCAGGGTAAAACCCCGACTTGCGCTCCCACGCAAAATAGGTTTAAAAAGTAAGAGTCGGGGTTGTACGAGTTGGACCTGTACGAGTCGGGGTTTGTCCATTCAGAAGATATTCGATCACTTTTACCAAATAGTATTGTATTGTATATTAGGTATGTCACTATGATAATACTTATTATTCTGAATGATTCGATCACATGGGACGAGCAATTTTGAAAACGAATATTTGGGTAACAATTTCAGTTCAAAGACATCACTTTAATACTAATTTGAAATTCATGTCAACGAAATTTTAGTGGGAACAAAAAACATTTACTCCTTTATTTCGATACATATACCGGGGCATGTCGATTCGGCGCCACACGATTCGGCGCCAGAATTTTTAGCGCTTTGTAACTTTTTTCTTAGGCAGCCAAATTTTTTATTCTTAGTGTCTTTCGAATGCTCTATATGATCTCTATTAGCCCTCCAAAAATTGAAAAATTTACCACCCTATAAAAAAGTTATGATTAAAAACTTACAAAAATTCCGATTTTTCCCAACTTTTTACGACTTTTTGCGTTCTTCAAGTTGTAACTTTTTTAAGAATTGGTCAATCGCTTAAGAATAGCTTACTCATATCTTAAAAACACTTAAAGCTTTCGATTGGTACTAATTTTGTAAAATATGGTTCACAAAGAAGAAAGTTACAAATCTTTCAAAAGTCTGGCGCCGAATCGTGTGGCGCCGAATCGACATAGACCCACATATACCGGTCGGGGTCAGTTTAGCGTGGCCAGTTTAGCGTGGCCGTTTTAGCGTGGCCGTTTTAGCGTGAGGGGTCGTTTTAGCGTGGCCGTTTTAGCGTGGGGGTCGTTTTCAGCGTGAGAGGCTTTTTTTTAAGGTTTCCAACAAAAAAAGCCAATTTTTTTTGTTTATTTTTAGTTTGTGGATATATAGTTTATTCCAACATTTTCTTGTAAATTAAATATTGGAGATGCGATTTTTTTCGGCAACAATGAAAACAGGTAAGTAGATGAATAGAGGCGATAATGTAAGATTAAATTTTTATAATTTTGGGGTTTTGGAAAATTTTTTTAGCATATTTTTCATTTTTAGACCTAACGTGTGCGTCACAATTAAAGTGACGCGCCAGCGTTTCACCGACAGCAGCCTCTGTTTGCGCCTTCCGAGTAGAGTGTCTACCAACGAGCATTTGAGGGTGCGGACCGTACGAATAACTTTCCTGAAGCTTAGCCAGCTTTTTATTTCATATTGTTACACTCTCTTTTTTTTGTGTTATGATAAATTATGATGAATTATAAGTAAATTAAATAAGGTTAAATTTAATCAAATACTAATCCTAAAGCTTGCATGGATACTTCGAATAAATGGCCAAACTATAATGACCATTACCGTGAATTAAAGAATTAGGGGTTTCTAAGACAGTTTTGAACCAAAATGATATAATTTTGGTAATGCTACTCACGCTAAAACGGCCACGCTAAAACGACCCTCACGCTAAAACGGCCACGCTAAACTGGCCCACGCTAAAATGACCCGCTTCGACATATACAATACAATGAGAGTAAATAGACAGAATATGGCAAACAAATAATGTTCATAGTAAGCATATTATACAATACAATACAGGGGAAAAATGATTGAATATCATACGAATAAAACAGTATCAGCACAATGAACATAATATACAATACAATACGGGGGGAAAATGATTGAATATCATACGAATAAAACAGTATCAGCACAATGAGCATAATATACAATACAATACAGGGGGGAAAAATGATTGAATATCATACGAATAAAACAGTATCAGCACAATGAACATAATATACAATACAATACGGGGGGAAAATGATTGAATATCATACGAATAAAACAGTATCAGCACAATGAACATAATATACAATACAATACAGGGGGGGGGGGGGGAAATGATTGAATATCATACGAATAAAACAGTATCAGCACAATGAACATAATATACAATACAATACAGGGGGGGGGGAAAATGATTGAATATCATACGAATAAAACAGTATCAGCACAATGAACATAATATACAATACAATACGGGGGGAAAATGATTGAATATCATACGAATAAAACAGTATCAGCACAATGAACATAATATACAATACAATACGGGGGAAAAATGATTGAATATCATACGAATAAAACAGTATCAGCACAATGAACATAATATACAATACAATACGGGGGGAAAATGATTGAATATCATACGAATAAAACAGTATCAGCAAAATGAGCATAATATACAATACAATACGGGGGGAAAATGATTGAATATCTTCCGAATTCGTCTCATCAATCCTTCCGACTGCGTTTGTTTGAATCGTCTCAAAGCCATCCCATCACATCTGTTGCTCGTTGGGCTGTTGCTCGTCGGGCTGCTGCTCGGCGGCGGTTTGAAAAAGTTGCACCATAGCGGCATCGCCAGTTTCTTCAGCTAAATTCATCGCAGTTTTGCCTAAATGGGGCAAAAAGGGGGAACCATTAAAAACTGTCAAAAAATAATCTCTTCGCGCCCACTCACCGTCAAAGCCAATTTTGTCAGTGCTCACGCCCATCGACAGCAATTGTTGCGCCACATTTGTCCGCCCCTTCTTCGCTGCATGCATCAGTGCGTTGTATCCGTCGATGTCAACATGTTCACAGTCAGCGCCATGTTCTATGAGAAAATTCACTGAAAAAATAAAGGGAAAAAAATTATTATTTTTTTGGCCAAATGTTTTTTTTGACCAACCAATGGCCAAGTGTCCCTGCATGCTTGCCCCAATCAATGGTGTTGTGCCGTCGATTGCCTGTTGATTGATGTCTGCTTCGCCCTCCTCCACCAGCACACGGCACACCTCCAGATGGCCACGCTCTGCCGCTTCCATAAGAGCAAACAAATTGCCTGAAATTGGGAGGGGAAAAATTAATGGTTTTTGATCACAAAAAAATGCCCATTTGTTCACCGGTGAAGTCCATTTGTGCAACAAGTGCACCCTGTGTGAGCAAAAAGCGCACAATGTCAACCTAAACTTGGGAAGAGAAAAATTGTTATAATGCCCAAAATTTGATGACGCTCCTTACGTGTCCTGAGTACGAAGCGGCCATTAATGGGGTGAAGCCTTCACTGTCGACAAAATCGATGCTGGCCTCATACTCGAGCAGAAGTGTCACTGAAAAATAGAGAAAAATTTTTGTGCAAAAACTAAAATGTGCAAAAATCAACTCACCAATCTCCAAACGGCCCACATAAGATGCAGCGATGATCGGTGATGCGCCCGAGTCGGTACCCAAGTTGACATTTGCACCAAAATTGAGCAGAAGACGACACAGCTCCACGTTGGCTCGAGTGACTGCAACCCAAAGCGGTGTCAAACCTTAACAAAACAAGGGAGAAGGAAATGATTAAAACGATACCACAGATGACGCCTTACTTACCCATTATTGCAGTGCCAAATCGGCCCTGGATGGTCTGCTGTGGATCCGCGCCATTCTCCAACTGTCAAAAAGGGAAAAATTAGGCTGTGTTTGGTATTGACAAATGTTTCATCCCCTACCAAAAGTGTCGCAATTGGTATGTGTCCGTGCAGAATTGCCATGGTGAGTGCGGTTCGTTCAATGGAGCCCGCTTGACTGTGGTACATTTGCATCAGTCTGCTCCGTTCGTCGGCGTCCATTGCACTGATCAGCACACGCAGTTGTTCAGTGTTGCCAGTCATGATGTGCGTGACGAATTGCTGCTCACGCGTCTGTTCCGGTTGTGGTTGCGGTTGTTCTTCTTGTTGTTGTTGTTGCTCCATGTTGTCATCGGCGTTGTCGTTGTCGTCCGCCTGTTGTGCATCAGCAGGAACATTGGGGTCCTCGTCAGCCTAAACAAACCAAAAAATGGGGACAAATTAGTAATTGGGGGAAAATGGTGAAACAAACAATGATGCTTACCATTGCCAGAAAATGCAGGGCAATCGGCGCAGTAGCAGCAGGAGCGCACTTGGACGACAAATAGAAGTGTGCGGCAGAAAGAGTGGGAATGAAAATAATGTTGTCGGAAATGATTGGAAAAGTGAAAAAAGTAACCCCTTTTATACGCAATTTCAAAACGCAGAAAAAATAAAAGGAACAAAATAAAAAAGGAAATTGAGTGCGTTGATGCAAAAGTGTATATAAGGAGGGAAAAATTATGGATAATACCGTATTTCCTCGAATAGATCCCCCCCCTCGAGTAGAGCCCCCCTCTCGATTATAGCTCCCCTTTTCAAGTGGGTCGAACTATAAAGCCCCCCCCTCGAGTAGAGCCCCCCTCTCGATTATAGCCGCCCCCCCAAAAAAAAATTTTTTTTTTTCGGTTTTTTCAATAATTTTTTATTTGCAAAACCACAATAGCGACCCGATAAGCCGAGAATCAAAAATTTCTCATAAACTTCAAAAGGGGTATGCCTACCCTCTATGGCCCGAAATTCCAAAATAGAAAAAATAACTAAAGGGATTTTAAATAGAGCTAAAAATTAGCAATTTTTCTAAAAAAAAGTAGCAATTCTGAAAAAAATTTATGAATTTTTTACTGAAAATTTAAAAGATTAGGAAATTTGGAGTTTTACTTTTTATTTTTTGTGAATTTTTAGTCCAAATAAAGTGTAAAGTCTATATTCCTATTCAGCACCTATAATAGGCCCTGAAAAGTTTTCTTTTTTTTTTTTCCCCAAAAAAGTGTGCATGCACATTTCTAAGGGGGCTTAGCTTGAAAATTTTTGGATATTTTCCGACCTATTTATTATAAATCATTCGGTAGCACTTGAAAAACTCTACAATAATGCACAGAAATAATTTTTGGCTCCGGTCAATCTTTGGCGAGTTATGGAACTGGGACTGAGCTGTCTCGTTGAGCTCAAAAAATTTTACAAATACCTAAGCAAGAGATTCCTTGCCAATTGAACCAATCCCTGGCGGGCCAGCGCAATGGCACCGAAAGTGAACGGTGCTGAAAGGTTCTAGAAGCAGGCAGGCCTATATTGTTCGAAGGCCCTACGTATTTAGAAGGTTTAATTAAGCAGAAGCTAAGCGATTAAGCACTTCACAAAAAAGTTACATTTACAATTTGCAAAAAAGTCAAAAAAAAGCCAGGATTCTTGTGAGTTTTGGTTTATAACTTTTCTATAGATCAGTAATTTTTTTTGATTTTTGAAGAACTAATAGAGCTCTGGAAGGGCTTTCGAATGATATCAAATTTGAAAAAATTGAACAAGTTAGAAAAAAGTTATGAAGTTCTAAAGTAGGCTGGGACGGAACTGACCCCTACCGGCGCTTCAGGGTCGCTTACAAAAATTAGTGACACTCCAACTTAGGGCCTTCCCAGCGGAAATATTTCGATTCCGACAAAAAGAACAAGTTTAGTAGCAATATTTCGATTAAAAAGGTATAAAAATTTATCTTTATGTGAGAAGTTTTTGAAAAAAATCTTTTTTTGTTAGATTTTGGCCAAAAAAGAGGTTGAACTATAAAGCCTCCCCCTCGAGTAGAGCCCCCCCCCCTCGTTTATAGCCCCCCTTTTGAGGGGGGTTGAACAATAGAGCCCCCGGGGGCTCTACTCGAGGAAATACGGTATTCATTCTTTCTTCGACGACCACCGTCCAACTGCTGCTCTACTTGCGTGATTAAATGAGACTAATTCAGGGACTACCATCGATTCATTCTCGACCAATTCGTTTTCACATTGATTCGTTTTTTGTCTATATAATTGCGTGTGAGTCCAGACAGTGACAAGTTAGACAGTCCTTATACTTATAACACGTAAAAAACGAATCGATGTGAAAACGAATTGGTCGAGAACGAATCGAAGTTTTACCTAATTCAGCAGGGTAAAACCCCGACTTGCGCTCCCACGCAAAATAGGTTTAAAAAGTAAGAGTCGGGGTTGTACGAGTTGGACCTGTACGAGTCGGGGTTTGTCCATTCAGAAGATATTCGATCACTTTTACCAAATAGTTTTGTATTGTATATTAGGTATGTCACTATGATAAAACTTATTATTCCGAATGTATTCGATCACATGGGACGAGCAATAGCCTCCTTTAGGTGCATTTTGAAAACGAATATTTGGGCAAAAATTTCAGTTCAAAGACATCACTTTAACATTTTTTGCCTATTAGGCACTTATGTAGCGTAGGGCCACAGCGTATATTAAAACACCTAAAATGGGGGTTAGCAACTTTTTCGGCATTTTTGAACTTAAAACAACTATTTTGGCCTTTTCCCAGAAATTTTATAGCAAAAAGTGCAATAAAATTAAAAATTAAAATGAAGAAAAATTTTGTCAATGCAAAAAATTTTCAAAATTCTTGAAGTGAAATTCCAAAATAATTTTAATAATTTGTTTCAAAATTTTTACTAAAAGGCTTATTGAAGAAATTTTTATTTTTAAAAAAATTTTTTAAGGCAATAGAGTAATTTTGAAGTTGTTTTAAAAGTTTTTGGAAAAAGAAATTTTTTTTTTTGTAAAAGCTTTCAGCATTTTTTTTCCAATTTTATCACCTATTTTGCACTTTTTTGGCAACTATTTATAGTACATATTTCAGTTTTTTTAGCACCATAAAATTCTGTCTCTAGTCATACCCCCATGAAATTGGACAAATTGCTTAATTTTATTTTTTTGAGTCATAAAATAATTTGGAGATTTTTTGCTGTTTTTCTCTACAAAAACAAAACAAACCGTTTGTTCCTGTTAAGAATTATTAATTGGATAAAGATTAGAAATTATATTCTGTAAACAAACAAACAAGAACGGAAAATGGGGTTACCCTGTTTCGGCACAAAGTGTAAAAGGCCCTGTTTCGATATATGTACCAGGGATGTGCCGAATCGGAGTCGGAATTAATCGGGTTTTGGACTATAATCGGAATCGGATTTTGTCCAGCTCGTCACATCGCTGATATGTATGTGCATTATTTCGGTGCTAGGTCGTTTCTTAAAAACCGCCACTATGGGCGTTTCTTAAATCCGCCATTTTTAATGAATTTTCGACTAAATCAAGTCATAACTTTTCTCAGAAGCAACCAAATTAAACAATCTTGGTATTGTAAGATAGCTCTGGTCGGCTTTACCACATATACAAATTTGAAAAAATTTCGTTAAGTTTTTCAAAAGTTATGGCAATTTTTTTCAGTTTTTTAACTCCAATTTTTTTAAAACTTAATGAAATTTTTTCAAATATAGCAGGCTAATAGAGCAATTTAAGAGATATTTTACAATACCAAGATTATTTAATTTGGTTGCTTCTGAGAAAAGTTATGACTTGATTTAGTCGAAAATTCATTAAAAATGGCGGATTTAAGAAACGCCCATAGTGGCGGTTTTTAAGAAACGTCCCAGGACGCATCATTTCGATTTAGACACCGTTTTTCTGCTTGTTGCCCAATAATCAAAAAATAATAAAAGATTGTTTAGATTTTCCTAAATATTTTTTAATTATAATTTTTTGTTTCTTGTGTATTGAAACGGGGTGACCCCATGAAAAACAATAAAAACATTTGGTTGTCTGATCAGTAGCGATTCAATTGGATTGATTGGACATTCTGTTGGCTTGAACGAACGATGTTCAGTTTGGCACTGCGCCGCAGCACAAGAATATTTTGAACAGCTAAAAATAAATTAAAATTCTATCAATCTTTTAGCTTTGTCTTTTTTGGTTTATTTGATAAAAAAAATTTCGAATTATTATTAATTTATTTTTATTGAAATTTTTCCAATAGTAAAATAATAGATTTTACCATTATTATTCTTAATGGCGAAACGGTCAATCAGTGCATGAAATTCGCTTTTAAACACACGACGATATTCAGTGCTGAAAAAAATATATAAAAAATTAAATATTTTATTTAATAATTTCAAAAATTAATAGAAAAAATACAACAAAAAAAAAAAAAGACTTTAATTACCTGTTAAAATAAAGGACAAAAGCATGTGATCCTGCCGTTGCATTCAGCAGAATACAAGCAATAAAGCCAAATTGCCAAATTCGAATTGGGGACCTTTAAAATTTTATTTTATTTTGAAAATTTATTAATTTTTTCATACCCTAAAATGGGCAAAAGTGCATGTATAATTTGAAACATTGCCAAATTGACCAAATATCCGCCAATGCTAATGGACAAAATGATGACCAATGACCGTAACAGTCGTGTGTTCGTCTGTTGGGTTACTGTAATGAATTTGAATTTTATTAATTTCAAAAGGCCAAAAATAAACTAATTACCGCCATTTTTGCAACGGATAATAACGAAAATGGCCACATAACAACAGCTGCTGCAAATGGAGATAAGGAAAGCGCCGGCAAAGAATTTGAGTCCGACGTGGCCAAAAAACGTTTCAGTCACTAAGCCAGTGGTTGGACTAAATGGAAAAAATAAAAATACTATAAATTTAATTAACATATAAAAATAAATGCCAAAATATTTAAATACAATTGAATTTAAACATTGAAAATAATGCCATACATACTTTGCTGCATTTTCGATCGCATAATCGAGCACATAATAAAGTGCAAAAGCACCGTAAATTGTGCAAACGAATAAATGGCAGAGCAAATATATGCATTTGTGCTTGGTGCAAATAACCGAATGTCTAAAAAGTGAAAAATAATAAAATCTCATAAGAATAATTTTTTAATAAGAAAATTTCAAAAGTCTATTTAATATTAAAAAAAATAAAATAATAAATAAATAAATAGACTCCCTTACTTAGATGTCGAAACAACTGCAAAAAGTCGATCAAACGCAGCACAGAACATTGCCATTAAACCACAATTTAACGCAAAAATTGATGGCTAAAATTTTGGAAATTTTTAAAAATTTAGTGAAATTTTCTGTTTTTACCGCCAATATTAAGTCAGCAGTGAGAAGACTGACAAAATTGATGCCCGAAAGGACAATGACCAGGAAAAAAGTGTGCCCAATTTGGTGGACCAATTCACAGAGACAAATCAATGCCATCAGAAAGTTGGCGGAGCCACGGAGAGAGCTGAAAAAAGGGAGGGAAAATTAGAAAATAAAATCTTAAAAATGTCTGGGACTGAGTTGGACGGTGGAAAAAATTAAATTTCAATTTATAAAAATGATTAAATTTACCTGCTTTTGACAGTGATCAACAGCACTGTGCCGTTCAACACAATGCCAACCAACACAACCAAATACATAGCAATGGCGGGAACAATCAAATCGGCGGATGGACCAGCGGAACGGAAGGCCAAATAAATCTGAGAAATTAAAAATTATTTTTAAAAAGCTCTTTTTCAGAAAAATATTATTATTATTAAAACAAATAAATAAAAGATACTATAGTTAAGCAAAATTTAAGCAAATTTTTTGCTTTAAATTAATTATAAAATTTATAATACTTTATTATTATTAATATTTATGTCTTTAAAATTTTAGTTCCTTTAATACAATATTACCGCATAGTCCGAGCTGGTGTTAATTGATGCCATTTTGTGTCAAAAAGCAGTGAGAAATATGTGAAATCTTTGAGTGCTTAAATTTAATTTTTTCAATTAATTATATGTAAAATATGAGTTTTTTTTTGTACTGAATTTTCTCATTGTTCCTTTTCTTTTTATTTTAAAAGTCACTCCTTTGGGAATTTGCGTATTATTTCGTCATACATTAATTAAATATGAACAAAAACTTTCCAATTTATATTTCACCAAATTTATGTGTTTGCCATTTCTGGTATCTTTTTTGACCAGAAATTTGTTGGAAAAAAAAAATTAAAATGGCATTGTAATTTTTAAGAGAAATTTCATTTAATCGCTATTTTTTCGCCTTTGCGCGTGAAATATTTTCGAACGGTAAATGCCGAAAGAGTTGCGCAGTGCGCACCTACTTCCTCCCCTTTTGTTTGTCTCCCTTGAAGGGTGGGACGCCGTGGCGGGGCTTGAATTGTGAGTAATTCAACCGCTACGCCAGGAGGGGTCGAACTTGAAGTTTCTTTTTGTTATGATTGGGATGTAGTCCACTTGGCCAAGTGGACTACATCCCAGTCATAACAATGCTTGAAATTCTTTTCAATTTTCAATTCATATCCGAATTTGCTTATTAAAAAAACAAAAAAAAATTTTTGTTTTTTTTGCTAATTCTATCAAACCACTGAAATTTTACCTTCAAGGAATAAAAATCGGGAAGGGCGTCTGGCGTTTGCTGAAAGGCAGTGCAAAGAAAATTTTGAGAATTTTTTGACAGAATTTCACACTAAAATGTTCCATTTTCAGCTACCACATAAAGGACCAATTAATTATAGGACAAATAATGACGCTTTTTGTGTGTGTGTGTGTGTGTGTCTTATATTGTGTTACATGGAAAAAATAGTAAAAGAAGGGGAGTGTCAAATAATGGCATAAAAGAAATATGAAGGTAAAAAAATGAACATAAAAAACATAATTATACAATAACATTTATATGACATTTCATTTTGCGCGTTGGTTGAAGCGACATACTTTATTTTAAAGGTTTATTTGGGGTTTAATTGATACCTTGAAAACAATTAGTAAATTTAATAAATTTTCTTATTTCGGATGTTAAAATGGTAATTAACTTATGAAAGGGTCAAACTAAAAAATAAATAAATAAAATTTGAGTCATTCAATCATTTTAATGACGTATAAGTTTGATTAACTTATTTTGAAATAAACAATGCCAAATTTAATCAAATTCTTGTGAAATGACATCCTTTGATATTTCCCGACCACGAAACCCCGACCTGCGACATGTCTGCCCTCTAAATCCAACTATCCACCCTCGCCGAAGGGTCGGATTTCAACCCGAATTTTTCTAGGCCAATCTAAATAAATCCCCCTCAACGGTTTAAACTTTATTGTGTGAAAAATTTTTTCGTTTAGAGGGATTTAAAGTTTTTTCGTATTTATGTATGCCGACTGACAGTTAAGAAGAAATTAAAGGTGAAAAGTCTCGAGTCTCCCATTTTCTTTAGATTAGTAGACAATTTGACTCGAAATAAAAACAAATTTACAAATTATTTGTGCGAATATTGGCGCTTTTGGTTAAACAATGTTAGCGAATTGGTTCAACTAACCAATCCCCGCGCTATATTAATTGCTAAATTTAATTTGGGCAAGTTAAAATTGTGCCTTTAATACTATTGATAAAATTCAATTAGAAAATATATTTAGCGTAAGCATTTTTCTAAATACTCTGAACAGTGTTGCAAAAATGAAGTTAAGAAAAAAATCAAAATTTTCGCAGAAAGACCCCCCCCCCCCGGTGTGGAAGTAATTTTTTGCAAAATTTCAAACAATTCCCACTAGCAATGGTGGACACCATCAAAAATTCTACTAAAAACGCGAGACCGAGACCCTTAAGGCCGACGATTTTCACGGTTCAAGACATTTAATTGAGACTTTGAAAACCATCTTTATTCATAAAATAAATGAACATTATAATAATGAAAGGGCATTTGAAATAAATTTTTATTGCTTTTTTTAAATTGTGATTCAAACTAAAGAATTGTCCCCATCTAAAAATTTTAAAATCAAGTCTCTTTTTCAAAAATTAGACCGCAATTTTTTTAGCCCTTGCCTGACCAAAACACAGATATTTAAAAAAGTTTTATGACATGAAATATTTCACAACCGACCAAAACACAGATATTTAAAAAAGTTTTATGACATGAAATATTTCACAACCGACCAAAACACAGATATTTAAAAAAGTTTTATGACATGAAATATTTACAACTGACCAAAATACGCCTATTTAAAATTGCCAAGTTGAAATATAGGTTGGTTTTTTACAAATGTCAAAAACACGTTTATTTCAACTTGCTAAGTTTTATGAATATAAAATATTTTACAACTACCAAAACACGCCTATTTCAACTTGCTAAGTGGAATAGGTTGTTTTTATTCGAGTTTATAATATTTCACGAATAACTTATTACTTACTAATATTTCATTACTTATTAAATTATTTAATTTATTTCAATTTTTTTAAAAATATATAAAATGGTATAAAAGTAGGTAATTTATTAAAATTGTCTGAGGTTAATAGCAGCGATCAATTGGATGGATGGCACAATCTGCCGGCGAGGGCACGAACTGATGTTCTTTTCCGGATTGAATTTGCGCATTTGACTCAAACCAATGGCATGGACGGCTAAATAAGCATTTTTCAAGAATAATTTTTATTAAAAAAAATTGCATTCAATTAATTAAGAAATTTTGTCAAAATAAAGAGAAATATTTTATGACGCAAAATATGAAATAACTGTATGCTAAGGTTTTTTTAAATTGGCGATTAATTTTTTAACCTTTTGCCTTTTAAAGGAAAACATTATTTATACCATTTTTGTTGCCGAGACGGTCAAGCAAAGTGCGCAACTCCTTTATGAATATACGTCGATATTGCGTACTACAATTTTTTAAAGTTAAAACCTTTTTATATCGAAAAATTAAGGGAACCAAAAAAAAAAAAGATATTTAAATAATTTATCTTTAATAATAATTTTAATCACCTGCTAAAATAAAGTACAACAGCATGTGATCCTGCCGTTGCATTCAGCAGAATACAAGCAATAAAGCCAAATTGCCAAATTCGAATTGGGGACCTTTAAAATTTTATTTTATTTTGAAAATTTATTAATTTTTTCATACCCCAAAATGGGCAAAAGTACATCTATAAAATGAAACATTGCCAAACTGATAAAATATCCGCCAATGCTAATGGACAAAATGATGACCAATGACCGTAACAGTCGTGTGTTCGTCTGTTGGGTTACTGTAAAAAGATTTGAATTTATGGGAAATGGTCAAAATGCCAACATTTCTTACCACCATTTTTGCATCGGATGAACAGAAAAATGGCCACATAACAGCAGCTGCTGCAAATGGAGATAAGGAAAACGCCGGCAAAGAATTTGAGTCCGACGAGGCCAAAAAACGTTTCAGTCACTAAGCCGGTGGTTGGACTAAATGGAAAAAATAAAAATACTATAAATAAATATATTTAAAACACGTTTTCTTTTTTTTTATTAATATATAAAAATAAAGTTAAAAAAAACCAAATGTATTTAAATAATATTTAATACAAATCAAAAAATTATATTTATTTTTATATATATTTTTTTTTTTATTAAATTGCGCCATACATTCCCGCATTTTCAATCGCATAATCGAAAACATAAAACAGTGAAAATGCACCGTAAATTGCGCAAATAAACAGATGACCAAGCAGATAAGGACATTTGTAGTTAGTGAAAATGGTCTTTTGTCTGATTTAAAATAGGAAAATATATTCTTTTAAATATTATAAAAAAATAATTATTTTGCATGAATTGATAAGTTTAATGTTTCAAAAAATTCATTTCAGTTCCCTTACTTAGACGGCGAAACAACTGCAAAAAGTCGATCAAACGCAGCACAGAACATTGCCATTAAACCACAATTTAACGCAAAAAGCATAGGCTAAAATTTTGGAAATTTTTAAAAATTTAGTGAAATTTACTGTTTTTACCGCCAATATTAAGTCAGCAGTGAGAAGACTGACAAAATTGATGCCCGAAAGGACAATGACCAGGAAAAAAGTGTGCCCAATTTGGTGGACCAATTCACAGAGACAAATCAATGCCATCAGAAAGTTGGCGGAGCCACGGAGAGAGCTGAAAAAAGGGAGGGAAAATTAGAAAAATAAAATCAATGACTGGGACTGAGTTGGACGATGTAAAAGATTAAATTTTAAATTATAAAATGATTAAATTTACCTGCTTTTGACAGTGATCACTAACACTGTGCCGTTCAACACAATGCCAACCAACACAACCAAATACAAAGCAACGGCAGGAACAATCAAATCAGCGGACGGACCAGCGGAACGGAAGGCCAAATAAATCTGAGAAATTAAAAATTATTTTAAAAAAGGCTCTTTGTTTTATTAGAGAGATTAAATTAATTTTTATAATTTGAATAAATTTATTTTTGTTCAAATGATAAACAAAATTATTTTGGGTTTAAAATTAATTGTAAGATTTTAATTCATTCTTTAATATTTGAGTTTAATTAAATATCTTTAATATTTTACCGCAAAGTCCGAGCTTGTGTTAATTGGTGTCATTTTGTGTCAAAAAGCAGTGAGAAATTATGTGAAATTTGGTGGGCTTAAGTTTCAGTTTTAGTTTGATATCTGAGTACGGTTTCGAATTTATTTTAATTAGCAAATTGGAATATCTGAGAATTTTCATTACATTCAAATTTGCATTTTGTCAACTTTCCGTGTGAACACATCTTTTAATTAAAATGTTAAACAAATTTTATATATATTATTCTTTTCTTATTTATTTGTCTTTTGAAACTTTTCTTTTTCGATATTTCTCAATTAAAACTAAAAAAATAAGTCTCGACAATTTTAGATTTGGACCTTTTTTTCACTACGGCTGCCTAAAAAGAAAGAAAGGAAGTATTTATTAATTTTCCAAAATGTGGGTAAAAAGAGATAAATGGCGCGTTGATTAATTTTTTTTTTCCGCATTCGTTTAACTCAAAATAAACACTCCACTTTCCCGTCAGAAAATGACATCAAATTTAATTTGGGAAGCAGACCATTTGGCATTATTTTTATTAGGGTTGGACGGGTTCGGGTATTTCGGCTAAGATCGGGTCCGGGTATCGCCGGGTACACAAATGCCGGGTTCGGGTCCGGGTACAAGTTTTTCAACCGGGTTCGGGTATCGGGTACAACCGGGTATCAAAAAAAGGAAAATTTTAGGGGAAAATTTGAAATTTAAAAAATTTACACCCAAAAACTTCATTATTAAAATGTTACATATATCCATGGCTCCCATTTCTCTTGATTCCAGGGGTGTCAGATGAAATTTTTCAAAAAAAAGAACATGCAGACCAAAAAAAAAGGTTTTGGGGGTTAAAAAAAGGAATACTTTTTAAAAGAAAAATTTTGAGAAAACCTACGCGAAGGGGGTCCGATGGTGCCGATAGGCGCCGCCGGGGGAAAATTTTGAAAATTTATGGCCCATTTGTTAACAGATTTTCTCCAAAATTGTCAATTTTAGTCCTTTTTTAAAATATTTCAACAGGATTGGGTGTCCGGCGGTGCCGACAGGCGCCGCCGGAAAATTTTTTAAGAATATTAACAAAATCGCTTCAAAAAATTTGTAAAAAAATAAATTAAATAACTTCAATCAACGGAAAAAGGTAATATGGCGAAATGTTTATTCGAATAAATTATAGTTTTCTTTTTTCTCCCAAATTCCTCAACTTTTTGGTGCTAAGACCCTCATTCTTACCAGTGCTTGTTGTACCCGGCCACCTACCGGGTAGGGTTCCGGATATTTGATTTTTGAAAAACCCGGTCCGGGTTCGGGTTCGGGTACTGAAAAAGCCGGGTAATCGGGTACAAACCCGGTCAGGTAGCCGAACCCGTCCAACCCTAATTTTTATTATAAAAACTGAAAAATTCATTTGCCCTTACGACGAAAAAAGGTTTTATTCGAGAAGAAAGGCATTTTCGGAGCATAATTGTGCTTTTCCAATTTAATATCCATCCAAGCAGGTTATAGTTATGACAAAAAACAATGAAGTATGTTTTTGTCTAATTCGAGCCCTTTTAAATTTTCTGAAAATTAGTTTCTCTTAAGCTAATAAAAACCAAAAATCTACAAAAAGCATTTATAAAACAAAAATTTTTTTGTTTAATTTAATTTTTAGGCTTTGGCCAAGCATCGGCAAAGATGAAAAGAAGACGAACAGAAAACGAAAAAAGAACAAAAACACGAAATGAATGAGCAGCACAACATGATGATGAAAAAGATGATGATGACTAAGATACTAGCATAAAATTGGCCTTTTTTTTTGTCAAAATCTGTTAATAAAACAGGTGCTAGTGCGTTTCCTTAATCCGCCATTTTTACTGAATTTTCGTATAAATCTAGTCATAACTTTACTCAGAAGCAACAAAATTAAACAATCTTGGTATTATATGATAGCATTTGTATTGCTTTATTAGCTTACTAATTTTCAAAAAATTTCGTTTAATTTTGAAAAAGTTATGGCAATTTTTTCCACTTTTTTCGCCATAACTTTTTCAAAACTTTATGAAATTTTCTAAAATTTAACAAGCTTACAAAAGCAAGTAAGAGCTATCGTATAATACCAAGATTGTTTAATTTAATTGCTTCTGAGTAAAGCTATGACTAGATTTATTCAAAAATTCAGCAGAAATGGCGGATTTAGGAAACGCGCATGAGTGGCGGTTTTTAGGAAACGCGCCAGCACGAACAAAACACACCATTTTTTTAAATTTTTCCCCGGCAGGACTCACCGCCGGACGCAGTTACGTTAGATTTAAAAAGAATCACTAAAATTGACTATCTTTGTTGGTCTAATAATCAGTAAACAACCCAGACTTGTTTTCAAAAAATTTTCCCGGTGGCGCCTATCAGCACCACGATCAGACCATTTGATTGTTTAATTAAAAAAACAAGGCGAAAAACACCTAAAAGTTTGTTACTTTTATTTCAAGGTCCAATTGTTTTTTGGGGATTCACTAGAGCTAAATATATCATAATTTCTTTCATTTTTTCTATTTTAATTCCTTACTTTTTTTTTTAATTTAGAAGCCTAAATTAAAGGAATTTTTGCTCTACAATCTTTCAATCTCCTATAGAATTTTTTGTCATTTTAAATTTACACAGATTTTCGTTCCTTTTGTAATGGTCGGAAACGCACTAACAAATAAGAAGCTGATTTTCTTTTTGCAAAATTTAAAAATAAAAATTTTTTAACCAAAAAACAAAATTATAGGGATCAAAATCAGATACTAAGATTTGATGCTGATCGCAGGTAACTACACCAACTCGATCAGATCATTCCCTATAGGATTCAGAAAACTCGAAAATGGCTAGAAACCGGGATAAGTTCGTGAAAAAATACTTAAAGGATTGGAAAAAATAAAGAAAAAATAAACCCATTATAAAGAGCGCAAAATTCTCTATTGCTACATTTTTTTCCAGACTAAGAACCTTAGGGTTTTTCACGAACTGACACCGGTTTCTAGACATTGGGATTTCAGAATGGTTTTTTGGTTAAAAATTTATTTCAACAATGTTTTTACACTTGACTGTATTTAAGTTAGGAAATTTTCTTAAAATAAATTCATAGGATTTTCTTTAAAAAAATCCGCGGGAAGGGTGATGGTTTTTTTACGAAACGCGTCAGCACGATTTTTACATAGAAAAAGTGACTGTAAATCTGAACTAATTTGTACATTTAAAATAGCCATTTTTTTTGTTTGTTTTACTACGCCATAGGGAATGCCAAATTTGGTTTGGATGATTTTTTATGATGTTTTTCTCTCTTTGACAGTGGGTGGCTAACAAAATTTAATTATAAAGTCAATTCAAAGACACAAAATATAAATTGGCAAAAAATTACATGCCAACGGAACAGAGCAAAAGGCCAAAAAAAAAACCATCCTTAGACTTTTTCTTATTTTCAAACCCAAATTCAGTTCCTTAATATAGACACCGTATCACTGTACTTACCAAGTTTGGCAAGCAATTTGTTAGTGGTAAATAATCTGTGAGAATTTTCCATTTTGGTAAATTCAACCGATTTCCTGAGAAAAATAGCAAATTTTTGTCTCAGAATAAATAAATGTCATGCCCAATTTTCTCATGTATTACAATAAAAATTGTCTTTCGTCATTTTTTGGTTTTGTTTAACTTTGGCACTTACGCAATTTGCGCTTTTGGGCAATGCCTGTGAATTTAATTGGCATTTTGAAACCCTTAAATACTCAAAAATCATGAAAAAATATTTTAATGTAAAAACTAAATTAAATTTAATAAACCATAAAAAATTGGATAAATTTATATTCACTTAAACCTATGAATTAAACAAATGTTTATTTTGACATTTTAATTCCAAAGAAATATAAATGGAGAAAAAATAGTCGAACAATTCTCAAAATAATTACATTTTAAGCAAAAATTAATTCACTAATTTTTCTAATGGCCGCAATTAATACAAGTTCAAAGGATCCGGTAAATTATTAATTCATTATTATTAAGATAAATATTTATTTTTCTGATTTTAAATTTTTCGCATTATTTTTCAGATTTATTTGGCCTTCCGTTCCGCTGGTCCGTCCGCCGATTTGATTGTTCCTGCCATTGCTTTGTATTTGGTTGTGTTGGTTGGCATTGTGTTGAACGGCACAGTTTTGGTGGTCACTGTCAAATCAAGGTCAATACAATCATTTTTAAAAATTGAAATTTCATTTTTTCCATCGTCCAACTCAGTCCCAGACATTAAAACATTTTTTCTAATTTTCCCTCCCTTTTTTCAGCTCTCTCCGTGGCTCCGCCAACTTTCTGATGGCATTGATTTGTCTCTGTGAATTGGTCCACCAAATTGGGCACACTTTTTTCCTGGTCATTGTCCTTTCGGGCATCAATTTTGTCAGTCTTCTCACTGCTGACTTAATAATGGCGGTAAAAATTTGGAAAATTTCTTTAAGAATTAATGAAATTTCTAAATTTTTCAGCCTACCATTTTTGCATTAAATTGCGGTTTAATGGCAATGTTCTGTGCTGCGTTTGATCGACTTTTTGCAATTCTTTCACCTTTTCAGTATGTGACTTAATAATTTAATATAATATAAGTTTTTTTTTAATTTTTATCGTTTCTTATAAATTAATTCTTTTCTCAATATTGTTATTGATAATTTTAATTATTTTATTTTCCATTTTCAGACACAAAACCATTTTCACTAAACACAAATGTCCTTATCTGCTTGGTCATCTGTTCATTTGCGCAACTTTTGGTGCATTTTCACTGTATTATGTGCTCGATTATGCGTTCGAAAATGCGGGAAAGTATGGCCTAATTCTTTTAAGAACATTTAAATAAAATTAATTTAATATATTTTAATTCGTTTGTTAATTTTTGGATTTTTATTTCTATTCTTTTTTTAGTCCAACCACTGGCGTTTTGAACGAAACTTTGATAGGCCCAGTCGGTTACATTTTTTTCACTGGCGCTTTCCTTATCTCCATGTGTAGCAGCTGCTGTTATGTGGCCATTTTTCTGTTCATCCGATGCAAAAATGGTGGTAAGAAATGTCGGCATTTTGACAATTTCCCAATAAATTCAAATCTTTTTACAGTAACCCAACAGACGAACACACGACTGTTACGGTCAATGGTCATTATTTTGTCCATAAGCATTGGCGGATATAGCGTCACTTTGTCCTTTTATCAATTTTTGTTTGCATTTGGTGCAATTCTGGGGTAATCTTTTTTAGTTTTTATTCAAAATGAATATTTAGTGCATTTTTTTAGTTCGCCAGTTCGAGTTTGGCAATTCGGTTTCATTGCTGGCATTCTGTTGAATGCGGGTGCCGGCTCTAATGCAATTGTCCTGTATTTTAATAGGTGTTTTTTTCATTCAATTTATTTATTTCATTTTCATTTGATTATAAATTCTATTACAATTTTTTTTTTAATTTTTAATTATTTTTTTTAAGTGCGGAATACCGAAGCATATTCAAAAAGGAGTTTCGCACTTTGATTGACCGTTTTGGCAACAAAAATGGTAAATTTTGATTAATTTTTAATTGCTTAGAGAAGGGGAGGGGGAGAGACTTTTTTAGTTTTTTCTTTATAAAAAATGAATTGAACACATTTAAAAGTTATCGTAATAATAATAATAATGAAAACAATTTTTGACCAGGCTTTGATTTATTTTAAATAAATTTTTTAACTTATTTTAGTGAGAGTTTTCTTTTTGTTTTTGCTCATAATTATTTTCCATTTTTAGCTGTCCATTCTTCCATCACTGTCAACGCGAAAATAAACAACACCCGACGGTCGAGCCCTCATCTGCACATTCTACAATCGCTCCAATTGAAGCGCTATTAAGCAGACATATACATCAAATTTTAATGTTTTATTTAATAATTGTTATTAAAAAAAATAAATTTAAATAACTAAATTAGAAATTGAAATCTTTTTACCCAATTTTTCTCAATAAATTTTTAATTGAATTCAAAAATTTTCCCGGCGGCGACTATCAGCACAGTTGGCCCCCTTAAAAATTAGCACAAATTTGCTTTCATTTTATGTCCAAGGTAACAAAAAAAAGTTTATATTCATGGCTGGCTCTCATCGTATTTTCTGAAATAAGGACAGAAATGGAGCCCTGGATATAAATAAATAAAGTTCAAATTGCATTTTAAATAATAAGTATTTGCTTTACTGGATGCCAAATTTAAATTTCAAATTTTCCCAAAAATTTTTGTTTGTTTGTCAGTCCAGGTTTAAAAGCATCGTCCCGGTCCCGGGTTTTCGGGTCCCAGCAATGCCTAGCCCGGATTTTTCCGAAAACCCCAGTCTCGTTCAACTCTTATTATTTGTAACCAAATATTATTTACAGGAAAAGCACGAATCAAATGTTTATATTTATTTAATAAAGATAAAACAAAATCTTTTTTTCTCACTCAATTTATTAAGCTTATAATCCCCCTAAAAGTTTTTTTTTTTTCAAAAATACGCCTTTTCAAGCGCAAGTTCATAAAACAAAGCCTATTCCAACCTAGCAAGTTACAACATTCTCTCTAATCATTAAATAAACATGTTTGAACAAGCTGGAACAGGTGTATTTTTTAGGCTTAAAATATAATATTCTTATATTCATAGAACCAACTTAGTCCAACTTGGGAAGTTTTAAGTACCATAAAACCAACCTATTCCAACTTAGCAAGTTACAACATTCTCTCTAATCATTAAATAAACATGTTTGAACAAGCTGGAACAGGTGTATTTTTTAGGCTTAAAATATAATATTCACATATTCATAAAACCAACCTATTCCAACTTAGCAAGTTGGAAGCCGTGTATTTTAATATTTCACTTTAATTGTATAAAACTAATTTTGGCATTTAAATATTAATTAATTATTCCACCATCATGACCAACATAAAAGAAGAAAAAAAAAATGAAAAATTAATTGAGTTTTATTTTGGGAAATGTTTGGCAAATAATACATTAAAAATAAAAGCCAAATTTAGCCAAATAAATTTTCTCAGGAAATTCAAATTGACAATTTCCCACGCATTTTGTGACTAAATGGATCATGCCCAATGAAAGAATCTGAAAAATAGGCACAAAACTGGTTAAAATTCCAATATATATATAAGCAAACTAAAAATGGCAAAATTTACATTCATAAAATTTAATGTAAATAATTTGAAACTTTTGAAATGAAGAAATATTTGTCCATTATTTATGTTATTGGACCTTTACGAAGTAGGAATTTTTAGTGTAAAATTCTCTGAATAAATTTCGCGTAAATTCACAAAATTTTCTTTGCAACGCCTTTCAGCAAATACCAGACGCCCTTGCCCATTTAAATTTTTTAAGTTTAGCTCTACAGAAGTTACTTTAGCCTAATCCTGAGACAATGTTTTTTTTATTCAAATTACCCTTGTTCCTTTTCAAATTATATCAAAAAAAAATAATTGAAACTGTATCCAATAATGTTGCTAAAAATGGCAACCAATCAATTGTAATAAAACAAAAAATGACAATTATTGTTCCATTTAATTAACCGTATGCCGAAATCCTACGCAAATTCGCAATAAAACAATGAGAACAAAATTCATTACCAAAAGAGTTCAACTTTTTAATATATAGAGGACATAAAAATTCACGATTGACAACAAATGGCATCAATTAAAACCAACTCAAATGAACCGGTAAATTAATATTATTAAAATTGTTTAAAATTTTTTCCAATTTTCAGATTTATTTGGCCTTCCGTTCCGCTGGTCCGTCCGCCGATTTGATTATCCCTGCCATTGCTTTGTATTTGGTTGTATTAGTTGGCATTGTGTTGAACGGCACAGTGCTGTTGATCACTGTCAAATCCAGGTCAATACAATCCTTTTTAGAAATTGAAATTTAAACTTTTTCACTGTCCAACTCAGTACCAGTCATGATTTTATTTTCTAATTTTCCCTCCCTTTTTTCAGCTCTCTCCGTGGCTCCGCCAACTTTCTGATGGCATTGATTTGTCTCTGTGAATTGGTCCACCAAATTGGGCACACTTTTTTCCTGGTCATTGTCCTTTCGGGCATCAATTTTGTCAGTCTTCTCACTGCTGACTTAATATTGGCGGTAAAAAATTGGAAAATTTTTTTAAAAATTAATGAAGTTTCTAAATTTTTCAGCCTACCATTTTTGCATTAAATTGCGGTTTAATGGCAATGTTTTGTGCTGCGTTTGATCGACTTTTTGCAATTGTTTTACCTTTTCAGTATGAGAATTATTAATTAATATAAATTTACTTTTATAATATTTAAATAATTTTTTTCAAAATTTTCTTATTGATAATTTTAATAATTTTATTAAATTATTTTTTAATTTTCAGACACAAAACCATTTTCACTAAATACAAATGTCCTTATCTGCTTGGTCATCTGTTTATTTGCGCAACTTTTGGTGCATTTTCACTGTATTATGTGCTCGATTATGCATACGAAAATGCGGGAAAGTATGGCTTATTTTTTTTGAACTTTAATATTTGAATAAAAATAATATATATAAATTTAATTATGTAATTTATTAATTTGGTGTTATTTTTTCATTTTAAATATTGAAATAAAACAATTAATTATTTCTATTCTTTTTTTAGTCCAACCACTGGCGTTTTGGCCGAAACTTTGTTGGGCCCAGTCGGTTATATATTTGTCACTTGCACTTTTGTTGTCTCCATGTGTAGCAGCTGCTGTTATGTGGCCATTTTTCTGTTCATCCGATGCAAAAATGGCGGTAAAATATTTGACATTCTTTTGGTGCAAAATGTCTCAAAAATTTAAATTCATTACAGTAACCCAACAGACGAACACACGACTGTTACGGTCACTGATCATCATTTTGTCCATTAGTATTGGCGGATATTTGGTCAATTTGGCCATTTATCAATTTCTGTATGCATTTGGCACCATTTTGGGGTAAGTATGAAATTTGTGCTTTCTGTGTGCAACACATTTTATCTAATCTTTCCATAACTGTTGTTAAGTTATTAAGGGGCAAAATTAAGAAAAGATTCATTTCGTTTTAAAAAAAAAACTCGGAACACAAAAAACACCTTTTTTTATCAATGCTTTTTTGAATGCTAAAAAATAATGCAACATTTTTTTTTTGTCAGAAAATTGCCCATGGTGGCACATTTTCTAAACGACAAATCCAAGAAGATTACTATATTTTTCAGATTAAAGTTTCTGTGTTTTAGGTCTCCAATTCGGGTTTGGCAATTCGGTTTCATTGCTGGCATTCTGTTGAATGCGGGTGCCGGCTCAAATGCAATTGTCTTGTATTTTAACAGGTCATTATTACAATTAAAAAATTTAAATAAATAATACTACATTTTTAATGCCTTATTGAAAAGTAAATTTTTTTTTTTTTAAATTAAATAAACACTTATTTTAGCACTGAATATCGACAAATATTTAAAAAAGAATTCCGCGCGTTGATTGGCTTTTTCAGTAAAAAAAATGGTAAACCTTTTTTCATATATTTTGTAGGATTTTTAGTAAGCTCTGCTTGGACTGTAAAGGCCTAGCGCCAAAAGTTGCAAGACGCACGACAAAAAAAGGACCCTTGCAATGATCATAGTTCGGGCGTAATCCCCCGAATCTCGACCGGCCGAAATTTCCGACATTCCAATCGCGAGTCCACGGTTTTCATGCCGTGCTGGTGCATTTCGTAAAAACCGCCACCCATGCGCGTTTCGTAAATCCGCCATTTTCACTGACAACCAAATTAAATAAATTTGGTATCATCCGATAGATCTTGAATAGCTTTATTAGCTTGATAAATTTCAAAAAATTTCAATAACTTTTGAAAAAATAGTGGCCAAAAAAGTGGGAAAAATGACCATAACTCTTGAAAAAGGTAACGAATTTTTTTGAAATTTAGCAAGCTAATAAAGCTATTCAAGATCTATCGGATGATACCAAATTTATTTAATTTGGTTTGTTTTGAGCAAAGTTATGACTTGATTTAGTCGAAAATTCAGTGAAAATGGCGGATTTACGAAACGCGCATGGGTGGCGGTTTTTACGAAATGCACCAGCACCTTTTCATGCAACCAAGGGGAAACTGGGCTTTGATACATTGTCCAGAGGAAGGGTTGGTCCGTGTCGAGGTTTCTGCTCGACATCCTTTTTTCATCAGCAGGGTCACAACCCTTTTTTCACGAATCCCGGTTCAAAAGTGTGATTTTAGGCAACCCTTTTTTCACGAATCCCGGTTCAAAAGTGTGATTTTAGGCAACCCTTTTTTCACGAATCCCGGTTCAACAGTGTGATTTTAGGTGCGTTATTAAGCGAAACGAAAATTAATTTTGTGGATTTTTTCAATGAATTTTTTTGAATTATTTCTGTGAAGATGCTATTTTTAAGCTGTTCAAACTGTCAATGTGTGTGGTAGTGCTGCCATTCCGCCGAACAACAACAAGAACAACAACAATATCCGTTCAAATGAACAGAATGCCGTCCAATCCATCAAATTGAATCGTTATTAATTGTCATAATGATTTTTTTTTTTTTAATATTTACTTTCTTGTTTACTACTTGGATTCAAAATTTCAAAAAATTTGATTATGCTTAAGATAAACATGGTTAAAACGTTTAATTTTTTTTCACTTAGAGGGCCATAACTTTCTTAAAAGTTAATCATATTTTTAAGGCTTATAGACTCAATCAAAAGATATCAAGCAATACCAAGATTATTAAATTTGGTTGCTTTTAAGCAAATGTTATGACGTGTAGTGTTCAGAAAGTCTGTAAAAAAATGGCGGACTAACGAAACGCACATAGTGTAGCGGAATTTACGAAACGCCCCAGCACGATAAAATTCTGTTACCAACATTTTTTACTGATATTTTGCTCTTGGAATAATTTTTTCGAAATGATGAATTTAACTCCTAATTCAGAAATGTACATGACAAGTTTGAAAATAAAAAAAAATAGACTTTGCAGTCAAATTATTAAAGACATTAAATTTTTAATTCCGAAAACGGAAGGGTCGGCGATGCCGGCGAATTGAAATTGGCGCCGCAGGCACAGCCGGGAAAATTAAAAAAAATTATTAAAAACTTCGCTTGAATATAGTGTAAATTTTTTTATTTTTTTGATTGACACGAACCCTGAGGCCAAAACCCGATCTTTTTCTCGCCCCGAAGCCCGAAACCCCACCCGAAATTTTTTGGCCGTCCCGACCCGAAACCCGACTCGACATTTTTCTCGCCCAGGAACAACCCTGGTTTAGTTAGAATTTCGTAAAATTGCGTAAAATCATAGGAATTTTCTTTCTTTATATATCTTTGCGAATTTTAGGGGAGGTTTTTTTTTTCATCTTTTTCTTGCCTATATCGGAATTGCGATCCCAAAAAAGATCGGAATTCGGAAATTTCAACAAAAAAAAAAGCCCATTTCTTTTTGACAATAAATTATAATAATGTTGGTAATCAAAATCAACAACTTACTAATTACTGGCTGTTAAATGAAAATGTTTCCAAAGACATCATTTTGTAACGATGGTCGTAATATAGAGACTGAAACTTTTGTTGGATCACGATTCGAGAATAGGACCCGCACACGATTTCAGGTTTAAAAGTCCTTTTTTCTAATCATGGTTTTCAAATGTTAACTCAGGCCAGGATTTTTCAAAAAAAAAAACGATAAAAAAATAATTAAAATTTTAAAAATGCATCGAAAGCCTCAAATTAAAACTGCGACTTATTCTAATAGCAAAAAATCAGTAAAAATAAGGCGGCAGCTGTGATGATTTATCATCAATTTGACGATTTTGTGGTTTTAATGAAGAAAAAATTTTTTAAAATGGCCATTTTTAGGCAAATATAGTTGTTTCGAGAAATTTTGAGAAAATCTACGGTAAAATGGCCCGTGATGCCGATTGGCGCTACCGATCTAAGTGTATTTTAGTAACAGATTTTTTTTTTATTGATTTTTGGCTATACTTGAGCAAAAAGTGATAAGTTTTGGAAGATTTTTGAGATAAATTTGGAAAAAAATCAAAATATAAAGCGCCGCCGGAAAAAATTTTGATGTAATTTGTGAACAGATTTTGATTTTAAAAAAGGTAATTTGGTGGAATTTGGAGATAAATTTTGCCTAAAATTTCGGAAATCGGAATTCCGTGCCCTCTTTTTTAGTGAACGAAATTTAAAAAAGTAGCTGAATAATTTAATTTTTAAAATTTGAAACCTTCATTAAATTGCCATTTTATTCCTTCTAAACCCAAAAGTATTGCCTTGAAATTACAATTTCCCACCAATTGGGATTTTTAAAATTTCTGATACAAATTAAAAAAAAAAAACCATTTTCACATTTTGTTTCTGCACCAACAGTTTTTCGCTAGAGAATAATAATTTAACATTCATACAATTCATACTTTAAAAAGTTTCTCAGGCCCTTTTAAACGGAATAAGTAAGGCTAATAATAAGTTAAATTGAAATAAAATTGCTTTGATTCCTTTTTTTTTTTTTTTGAAAAACGCAAAACATAATGCCAATATTGGCGTGAACTTTTGCGCAATGTCATGAAGAATTTCAGTGGACACTAAGATTATTTAAACATACCAATTTGCATCCTATTCTCACAGTTTATCATCAAAAATGGCCTCAATTAACACAAGTTCAAATGATTCGGTAAAGGAATTAATATTAATCAAATATTAGACTAACTTAATGCTTCAATTAGTTAGTAGTTTCCTAATTATTGCCCATTAATTTGTCAGATTTATTTGGCCTTCCGTTCCGCTGGTCCCTCTGCCGATTTGATTGTGCCCGCCGTTGCTTTTTATGTGGTTGGGTTTATTGGCATTGTGTTGAACGGCACAGTGTTAGTGGTCACTGTCAAATCCAGGTTAAATCAGAGAATTTAGTAACACAATTATTTAAATTTTAATTTGGCATCGTCCAACTCAGTACCAGATATTTTTAAGATTTTCCCTCCCTTTTTTCAGCTCTCTCCGTGGCTCCGCCAACTTTCTGATGGCATTGATTTGTCTCTGTGAATTGGTCCACCAAATTGGGCACACTTTTTTCCTGGTCATTGTCCTTTCGGGCATCAATTTTGTCAGTCTTCTCACTGCTGACTTAATTATGGCGGTAAAAAATTGGAAAATTTTTTTTAAAAATTAATGAAGTTTCTAATTTTTCAGCCTACCATTTTTGCATTAAATTGCGGTTTAATGGCAATGTTTTGTGCTGCGTTTGATCGACTTTTTGCAATTGTTTTACCTTTTCAGTATGGGAATTACCAATTAATATAAATTTACTTTTATAATATTTATTAAATTTCTGTCAAATTTTTCTTCTTGATAATTTTAATTATTATTTTTTTTTAATTTTTAGACACAAAACCATTTTCACCGAATACAAATGCCCTTATCTGCTTTCTCACCTTAGCATTTGCACAATTTACAGGTGCATTTTCACTGTTTTATGTGTTTGATTATGCAATTGAAAATGCAGGAATGTATGGCGCTATTTATTTACGAAATAATATTTTTATATAAACAATAATGTTTATTAATTTGGTTTAAAATAAAATTTATTTATTTATTCGAAATTTGTTTTTTTTTTTAATTTTTTTCCGTTCTCTAATTTGCGTCATTTTATTTTTTTAGACCAGTCACTGGCTTTGTGGGCGATAGTTTTGTGGACGTTGTCAGTTTAAAATTCTTGTATGGCACAATGATTCTAAGTTTGTCCAGCATGTGCTGTTATTTGGCCATTTTTTTGTTCATCAGATGCAAAAATGGTGGTAAGACATTTTGGCATTCTCTTTGGCATAATGTCCCAAGGCATTCAAATTGATTACAGTAACCCAACAGACGAACACTCGACTGTTACGGTCATTGATCATCATTTTTTCTGTTAACACTGGCGGATATGTGGTCAATTTGTCCATGTATAATTTGATGTTTGAATTTGGCGGCATTTTGTTGTAAAATATTTTTCTTTTTTTTCAATTAAAAATTTCTTTAGGAACTTTTTTAGTTCTGAAATTCGAATTTGGCAAATCTGTTTTGTTTCTGCCATTCTGTTGAATATAATTTCCGGCTCAAATGCCATTGTCCTTTATTTTAATAGGTAAAGTGTTTTTTTAAGCTTTTTTTTTGTATTTAATTTCATAATTTAAATTATATTTAATTTCATAATTTAAATTAATCTTTTTTTAGCACTGAATATCGTAACGAGTTCAAGAAGGCAATTCGTCTCGTCATCAGACGTTTTTCTAAGAAAAATGGTAATTTTTTTTATATAAAATTTTAATTTTGGTAAATTTTATTTGAACTTTTTATAGCTGTCCAATTTATTGATCCAGACCGATTACCTAATATCAACCCGAATTTTATCAACATCACTCGTCCAAAGAATATGATCAACTCCATCCATATGAATCGTTACTAAACTTTTTTTTTATATAAATTCATTAATTAAAAATATCAAATGAATTACGATTTGAAATTTATTTAAATTAAAATACTTAAATATGTATTTTTTTAGCTTGTTTCTATGTTGTTTTCTGATATTAATTCTGTTTGCATGAATTTGGTGCTAATTTTGGTTATATAATTTGCATAATTAAGCAATAAATATTAAAAAAAAAGTTTTTTTATTAGAATAGGATGGTTCGAAAATTCGATGGAATTTTTTTGAATTTTAATCAAAGACCAAAAATTTTCTTTTTTGTCTAAAATGACAAGATGTTTTATTTTTTTGGCTTTGAGGCGTTATATTTTAAAATTTGAAATTAAATTTTTAAAATTGAATTTGATTGCCTTTTCTTTGCGAGTGTTGTTAATACAGCATTTTGTTGACACCTTATATCAATAATATTTAAAAAGGATTTTTGAAAATGTTTTAGACTCAATGTTTAGGGACAATAATTTAATCATTTTTTTCTTTGATTGAATATTTTTGATTTAATTGTTTACCATTAAAAATGCTAATAAATAAAAGGTAATTGCTAATTTCTTCATCAAATTTTATCATTTTCTTCAATCAAATTAAGTTTTAAACATTTTTCTGCCTAGTGAAATTTCGGCACTAACAAACACTAAATCAGTTGACATTTGAAAATCAAATTTTGTTTTTCTTGTTTAAATATTATCGGAAATTTCCTGGAATAATATGGGTATTAGTTGGAAAATGGCACCTATTTATTTTCAAAAATTTTTCTAAAAAAACTAATCTAAAACAAAAACTAAAAATTCAAGAAAAATTTGGTATTTGGTTTAAAAATTTTAATCAAAAATTTTGGATTCTATTCAAAATTATTGGCAATTTCTTCTTTTATCAAATTTAATGAACGCATTATGCCACAAATCGTCCGTTCAAATGTTTGCGCAAATCTCTGGCGAAATGGGAAAGTGTTAAAATGCCATAGGAATGAAATTGAATTTGGCACTTTTTGTCTGCGAAAAAAGAAGAAGGGGGGGGGGGTATTAAATGCCAAATTATGTTAAATTAATTTTCATGTTGCTGGCACCTTAAGATCCGCCATTTTTACTGAATTTTTGACTAAATTTAATTATAACTTTTCTTAATGTAACCAAATTACAAAAATCTTGATATTGTACGACAGCCATTGGATTGCTTTGAAAATTCATTAAGGTTTTAAAAAAAAATTGTGGACGAAAAGTAGAAAAAATAGCCCTAACTCTTCAAAAAGTTAGTGAAGTTTTTCAAATTGAGCAAGCTGAGCGAATATTCAAGGGCAATCGTACAATACAAAAATTGTTTAATTTGGTTGATTCTGAGAAAAGTTAAGACTTGATTTTTTGAATAAACTCAATTTCGCTTTATTTTCCTTCTTCATAAGCTCTCAACAATTATGGCCTCAATTAACACCAGCTCGGACGATGCGGTAATTCCATTAATAATTGTTTAATTAGATTAATTAATTAAATAATTCATTAGTTTCCTAATTATTCCCATTAATTTCGTCAGATTTATTTGGCCGTTCCGTTCCGCTGGTCCCTCTGCCGATTTGATTGTGCCCGCCGTTGCTTTTTATGTGGTTGCGTTTATTGGCATTGTGCTGAACGGCTCAGTGTTAGTGGTTACTGTCAAATCCAGGTTAAATCAGAGAATTTAGTAACAGAATTATTTAAATTTTAATTTGGCATCGTCCAACTCAGTCCCAGACATTAAAACATTTTTTCTAATTTTCCCTCCCTTTTTTCAGCTCTCTCCGTGGCTCCGCCAACTTTCTGATGGCATTGATTTGTCTCTGTGAATTGGTCCACCAAATTGGGCACACTTTTTTCCTGGTCATTGTCCTTTCGGGCATCAATTTTGTCAGTCTTCTCACTGCTGACTTAATATTGGCGGTAAAAATTTGGAAAAAAATAAAAAACATCTCTGAAAATTATAAATTGCGAATTTTAAATTATTATATTTTTAATATTATTATATTTTAATTTTAAATTATTTAAATTTCTAATTTTAAATTATTATATTTTTTTATTTTAAATTATTAAATTCAAATTTTTAGCCTATGCTTTTTGCATTGAATTGTGGCTTAATGGCAATGTTTTGTGCTGCGTTTGACCGACTTTTTGCAGTTGTTTTGCCTTTTAAGTAAGGGAATATTTATTCGTAAAAAAAATAAATAATTTTATTTAAATGAGATTTTTACTTTTTCATTTTTTTGTAAATTTTATTTTATTTTTTCACTTTTTTAGACATTCGGTTATTTGCATTAAGCACAAATGCATTTATTTGCTCTTTTATTTATTCATTTGCATAATTTATGCTGCATTTTCACTGTTTTATGTGTTTGATTATGCGATTGAAAATGCGGGAAAGTATGGCAAAAATAAATAAAATAAAATAATAATATTATTAAAACTTAAAATAAATAAAAGGGTTTAATTCTTTGAATTATTAAAAATAAATATCGATTTAATGAATTTAACTTTTTAAATTAATCCATTTTAGTCCAACCACTGGCTTAGTGACTGAAACGTTTTATGGTCTCGTCGGACTCAAATTCTTTTACCACACTTTCATTATTTCCATCTGCTGTATTTGCTGTTATGTGGCCATTTTTGTTATTATCCGATGCAAAAATAGCGGTAAAACTTTTTTTTAATTCTTAATTTTAAATTATTAAATTCAAATTTTTAGCCTATGCTTTTTGCATTGAATTGTGGCTTAATGGCAATGTTTTGTGCTGCGTTTGACCGACTTTTTGCAGTTGTTTTGCCTTTTAAGTAATGAAATTAATTCTTTAGAAAATTTATTCAAAATTTTTCATTTTAAAATTCATTTCTTTTTCTATTTTTTTGAAATAATTTATTTCCCCTTTATTTTCAGTCACAAAACCATTTGCATCAAGCACAAATGCATTTATTTGCTCATTTATTTATTCATTTGCACAATTTACGGTGCATTTTCACTGTTTTATGTGTTTGATTATGCGATGGAAAATGCGGGAAAGTATGGCAAAAATAAATAAAATAAAATAATAATATTATTAAACTTAAAATAAATAAAAGGGTTTAATTCTTTGAATTATTAAAAATAAATATCGATTTAATGAATTTAACTTTTTAAATTAATCCATTTTAGTCCAACCACTGGCTTAGTGACTGAAACGTTTTATGGCCTCGTCGGACTCAAATTCTTTTACCACACTTTCATTATTTCCATCTGCTGTATTTGCTGTTATGTGGCCATTTTTGTTATTATCCGATGCAAAAATAGCGGTAAGACTTTTTTTTGGGCATTTTTTGGCATAATGTTTCATCAAATTTAAATTCATTACAGTAACCCAAGAGACGAGCACACGACTGTTACGGTCACTGATCATCATTATGTTCATTAGCATTGGCGGATATTTGATCAATTTGGCATTGTTTCAAATTATGAATGTACTTGGCCCCATTTTGAGGTAAGCAAATTTAAAAAAAAAAGTTTCTATTTTTAAATTCACTTTTGCCAAGGACCACCCCAATTCGATTTTGGCAATTTTGTTTCATTGCTGGCATTCTGTTGAATGCGGGTGCCGGATCAAATGCGATTGTTCTGTATTTTAATAGGTAAATTATTTAATTAATAATTTTTTATTTTGAGTATTTTTAATATTAAAATTATGTCTTTTTTCAGCACTGAATATCGTCATGAGTTCAAGAAGACATTTCGTGCTTTGGTTGGACCTTTTTCTAAAAACAATGGTAATATTTTTTTAAACTTTTTTTCAACATTAAAATTTTGTGATTTTTGTTTTATTTTTATTTTTTTGGAGTCCAAGTCATTGGTTCGACCCAATTACAGAACGCCAACAAGGATAACGTGGTCAACCCAAAGAATGCCATCCACTCAAGTCAAATTAACCGTTATTAATTGAAATTGTCATTTTGCTAAATTTCCTACCAATAGAATTTGCCAAGAAAATTATTAATTTTTCGTCACCGACAATTGTTAACCAACATATTCTATTGGATATGTATTATGATGTTGTTGTTTGTTTCTTTGTCTTTATACTAGGGTTGCAACCCCGACGTCGGGGTTGGAAAAGTCGGGGATCGGGGATGAAAATCCCCGACTAAATTTGTCGGGGGGTGGCTGGAGAAATTTAAAAAATGGGTGGGAAAAGTCGGGGTTCGGGGTTTTTTCGGAGGCAAAATTTTCATAAAAAGTCGGAAAAAAAGATAAAATAAAAATTTCCAGAACAAAAAAGTCTTAAAAACTCATTTAAAGACACTTCCATCTTGTTTGAAGTGCAAATGACGACTTTCGTAAAACCCCGAAATGTCGGGGTTGCAACCCTACTTTATACTATTTTTTTTATGCCATTTCACATATTTTTCCATGTAATATAATATAATATAAAATACACACACACAAAAAAGCGTAATTATTGGCACTAAAATTAATTGGCCCTTTTTGCATGGTAGCTGAAAATGGAATATTCAATGTAAATTCTGGGAATAAGTTTTTCGCAAATTTTTAGACTATTTTCTGGCATTGCCTTTCTGCAAACGCCGGACGCCCATTCCGATTTTAAACTTTCGAAGTTTGACTTAAAACGATGGTCAAGGAGAAATAACCGTTACGATTATAGGAAAATGGCATTTTGCAAACCTCAAAAAAATATATATATTTGTGATCGGGTACATAAAATAGCATTTTGGGTTTGAATTTTAAAATTATATGAGGCGAATTCAAACGTCAATAGACATAAATTTAATTAAAGTAATTGCCATTAGGAAATATTTCGCACGGAAAGGCGAAAAAATAGCGAATGAAATGAAAATTCTTTCCCACAGAATTACCATTTTAAAATCTTTCCGATAAAATTTGTAAGTTGGTACAAAAATGATGCCAAAAATGGCACCAACAATATTGTAAATTGAAAATTGGAAGATTTTTGTTCACTTTTAATTAACGTATGTCGAAATTCGACGCAAATTGCCAAGGTAAAAAAAAAAGAAGCAAATTCATGTATAAAAACCACCTTTTAAAAATTCACGATAGGCAGCAAATGGCCTCAATTAACATCAGCTCGGACGATGCGGTAATTCCATTAATAATTGTTTAATTAAATTAATTAATTAAATAATTCATTAGTTTCCTAATTATTGCCCATTAACTTCGCAGATTTATTTGGCCTTCCGTTCCGCTGGTCCGTCCTGCCGATTTGATTGTGCCCGCCGTTGCTTTTTATGTGGTTGCGTTTATTGGCATTGTGCTGAACGGCACAGTGTTAGTGGTCACTGTCAAATCCAGGTTAAATCAGAGAATTTAGTAACAGAATTATTTAAATTTTAATTTGGCATCGTCCAACTCAGTCCCAGACATTAAAACATTTTTTCTAATTTTCCCTCCCTTTTTTCAGCTCTCTCCGTGGCTCCGCCAACTTTCTGATGGCATTGATTTGTCTCTGTGAATTGGTCCACCAAATTGGGCACACTTTTTTCCTGGTCATTGTCCTTTCGGGCATCAATTTTGTCAGTCTTCTCACTGCTGACTTAATATTGGCGGTAAAAATTTGGAAAAAAATAAAAAACATCTCTGAAAATTATAAATTGCGAATTTTAAATTATTATATTTTTAATATTATTATATTTTAATTTTTAAATTAATAAATTTTTAATTTTAAATTATTAAATTCAAATTTTAAATAATTAAATTTCTAATTTTAAATTATTATATTTTTAATTTTAAATTATTAAATTTCTAATTTTAAATTATTTAAATTTCGAATTTTAAATTATTTAAATTTCTAATTATTAAATTATTATATTTTTTTAATTTTAAATTATTAAATTCAAATTTTTAGCCTATGCTTTTTGCATTGAATTGTGGCTTAATGGCAATGTTTTGTGCTGCGTTTGACCGACTTTTTGCAGTTGTTTTGCCTTTTAAGTAATGAAATTAATTCTTTAGAAAATTTATTCAAAATTTTTCATTTTAAAATTCATTTCTTTTCCTATTTTTTTGAAATAATTTATTTCCCCTTTATTTTCAGTCACAAAACCATTTGCATCAAGCACAAATGCATTTATTTGCTCATTTATTTATTCATTTGCATAATTTATGCTGCATTTTCACTGTTTTATGTGTTTGATTATGCGATGGAAAATGCGGGAAAGTATGGCAAAAATAAATAAAATAAAATAATAATATTATTAAACTTAAAATAAATAAAAGGGTTTAATTCTTTGAATTATTAAAAATAAATATCGATTTAAATGAATTTAACTTTTTAAATTAATCCATTTTAGTCCAACCACTGGCTTAGTGACTGAAACGTTTTATGGCCACGTCGGACTCAAATTCTTTTACCACACTTTCATTATTTCCATCTGCTGTATTTGCTGTTATGTGGCCATTTTTGTTATTATCCGATGCAAAAATAGCGGTAAACTTTTTTTTTGGGCATTTTATTGGCATAATGTTTCATCAAATTTAAATTCATTACAGTAACCCAAGAGACGAGCACACGATTGTTACGGTCACTGATCATCATTATGTTCATTAGCATTGGCGGATATTTGATCAATTTGGCATTGTTTCAAATTATAGATTTATTTGGTCCTATTTTTAAGTAAGCAAAAATATTTAAAAAAAATGTAAATTTTATAATTATAATTTTTTAAAGGAACCCTATTCGATTTTGGCAATTTTATTTCATTGCTGGCATTCTGTTGAATGCGGGTGCCGGATCAAATGCGATTGTTCTGTATTTTAATAGGTAAATTATTTAATTAATAATTTTTTATTTTGAGTATTTTTAATATTAAAATTATGTCTTTTTTTCAGCACTGAATATCGTCGCGAGTTCAAGAAGACATTTCGTGCTTTGGTTGGACCTTTTTCTAAAAACAATGGTAATATTTTTTTAAACTTTTTTTCAACATTAAAATTTTGTGATTTTTGTTTTATTTTTATTTTTTTGGAGTCCAAGTCATTTGTTCAGCGCGATTACAGAACGCCAACAAGATTAACGTGGTCAACATCACCCATTCAAACCAAAAGAATGTCGTCCATTCCAGCCAATTTAACCGTTACTAATTTTACGTAAATTGTCGAATAAAAATGGTACTTCTCCGGATAACATTAGCTATCAAATTCAGAAAAAAGCAACTGTTATTACTGATTTGTTTAGGATTTTCTTAGGCTCTGCTTCTCTCCCAAACATTTGGAAAGAATCGATTATTTTCCCTCTTTAAAAAGGGGGGGGCAAATTTAATCCTGGAAATTATAGGCCTATTTCTTTAACCTGCTCACTTTGCATGGAAAGAATTTTTAGTAAAAATATTTACAATTTTCTTTTAAAATACAATAAATTTCAGAGGTCCCAATTTGGTTTTGTAAGAAATAGGTCACCAACAAGTCAACAAATAGCAGTTGTCGAGGAAATTGGTATGAAGCTGTCATTAATGGGAAGGAAGTAGACTACTGTATTTATATCAGAGTTCCCATTTGTTCTGATTTGGAGGGGTCGAATCTGAGAAATCAAAAATGTTCTGATTTATCAGATATGTTCTGATCTGAGCCTCCTATTCTTATTTTGTTCTGATTTCTTACTCTGAGGTAAAAAAATTAGAAAAAATGGTTGTTTTTTACAATTTTTTGAACCGATTTCGTTATTATTTTTAAAAAATTTCCCCGGCGGCGCCTAGCGGCACCACCGGACCCTTTTCGCCTGTTTTATTAAAATTTATTTAGAAAAGTATTAGAAATTTGGTAATTCTTTGTGCAAAACTGTTACCAAAATACAACGAATTTTCGAAATTTTCCCCGGCGGCGCCTATTGGCACCGCCGACCCTTCCTTTTTCGAAATTAAAAATGAAAAGTCTTATTTCAAAGCCTAACACCTAAAAAAATATTGCCATAGGGAACAAATATGCTGCAAACAATTGTTTTGTTGAATAAAAATGCTTTTAAAAGCTTTGGAGCTGCGTTTTAAAAAATGTTCTTATTTTGGTCCCAAAATCTTATTTTTGACCAGCGATGTTCTTATTTCGGAAAATTTTCGATGGGAACTCTGTTTTTTATTGTCTTCTTTCAAAAAGCTTTTCATTCTGTGCCTCATAATTTACTCATAAAAATGGAAAAATTAGGAATAAGGGGGCAAACTCTTATAAATGGATTAATGCTTTTCTAAGCAATCGGACTTTTCGTGTTAAAATTGGGATGCATTATCCTCTAGTAAAAAAGTGTTGGCTCTGGCGTCCCCCAAGGCTCTGTTTTGGTTCCCCTGCTGTTTTTTTGATTTATATAAATGATCTCCCTGATGTTATGCCATCAGTGGTGAATATCACCTTTTATGCTGATGATTTTAAAATGTATATATGTTACAAAGCAAGAACCGAAACTGAAATTATAAAATTATGCATTAATCAATGGCGTATCTATGGGGAGGAAAGGGGGAGGGGCGGCGCGCTCAGATGGCTATTCGGCTACCGGTCCGAGTGCCGAATAGAACAAAAAAAAAAATTCCGAGTTCCGAATGGCACAAAAAAAAGCCAAAATGGCTTTTGTTAAAAAAATGAAAACATAAAAGCCTAGACCTAGTCAAGCTTAAGCCTATGCCAAAGTTTAGACCTAAACTAAGCCTTAATTATAGAGTAGTGTCTGTTTAAAAAAATCATTCGGAACTCGGCCTTTTCGGCACTCGGAGCGGAAGCGGGCTATTCCCGCTCCGAATTTTTTTTTTCTAGATACGTCCCTGGCATAAAGCATTGCATAATTTATTCGAATGGGCAAATAAATAGAGCCCGGAATTTCAAAAATTCCGGATCAGGATCAGGATTAGGGAATTAACTCCGGACCGGATTCCCGTTTTTAAAAGGCTTCCTAAGCTTAAAAATAAAATAGCACTAGTTAAACAATCAAAAACTGAAATATTCTGGCTTTAGAAGAGCCAACCAAGACGGCGGGACAGTAATTACCATCCGCCGAACACACGTCCGATTGGAGGTGGCACCATGTAATCTGTGGTAAAAACCCGACTCGTACTGGTGACGTGTTATAAGTATAAGGACTGTCTAACCCTCGCTGTCTGCGCTCCCACGCAAAATAGGTTTAAAAAAGTACGAGTCGGGGTCGTACGAGTTAGACCAGTACGAGTCGGGGTTTGTCCGTAATCTGTTATGGATCATAAAGATACGAACTTTATGTTAAAGGCAGATTCTGACGGGACAAGCAGTGCTGCGCCGAAAGGCACAATTGCGAGTGCAAAGGGATATGCTCTGATGGGGCCATAAACTGCAGCTTTTGTCACGGTTACAGACGAATGAGTCATGGGCACGCTTCTCGGAGCGGCTCGAGTTAATTTGGTGGACGGATCATCGCAAAGTGAATGGACCGTTGGCTCGTCCACGGTGAAGTGCAAGGATGCGCGGCGGGGTGATAGATAGGTCGTTTCATAAAAACCACCGCCACTTTGGGCGTTTCATAAATTCCGCCATTTTGCAGTTTTTTTTCGTCAAAAACAACTCCAGAACTTTTGCTCAAACGTAACAAATGAAACGGTCTTGGTATCATACGATAGCTATTAGTTCTTAGCCATCCAAATTTTAAAAAATTTGGTTCTTTTTATGACAATAAAAATGAGTTTTTTACCTTTTCATGGCTACAACTTTATTAAACTCAATCAATTTTTTTGAAATTTGGTAGGCTGATAAAGCTTACCAATCGCTATCAGACCATACCAAGATTGTTTAATTTGGTTGCGTTTGTGCAAAGTTATGATGCGTTTTTGGCGAAAAATCTGTAAAATGGCGGAATTTATGAATTCCTTTTTTTTCTAAAATCGGAAAACATTTTTCTTGGAATTCAAAATGCAGTGCCTTTTTTTCTTAATATTGTAATGTGTATTCAAATTTGATAATTTACTCTTGTCAAATTTAATTAACACAACTATGCATGCCACAGGCCGACCCTGCATCGGAATGAAATTAAATTTGGCACTTTCTGTCTAGAAAAAGGGAAGGGGGGAGGGGGCTTAATAAAATGCCAATGCCAATAAATGTTAAATTAATTATTCAAATATCATATTATTTATTATATGTAGAGTTATGAAAAAAAAAACCCAATGACTTTTATGCGTTTATGGGACTTTTCTTAATTTGCGCAATTTTTTTTTTGATGACTTTTCTTCCAAAATTCTTATAAACTTTCCCAAAAAGCAACAAATGAAGCAATTTTGGTATCGTCCGATAGCTCTTTTGAATTGACTCATTAGCTCATTTAATTTCAATAAATTTTCATTTTTCTTTTTTTCGTTATTTTGCAAGTTGACATAATAAAAAATACAGAAAATTTAAAAATCGCACCAAATAATAAAATAAATAAATTCAAAGACTTTTGGATAAACGATGAATTGCTAAAATTAGGTCGTTTTCACAACCGATTTTCACCTTTTTCTTCTCGTTGCCAAGTGCTTACAATTGTTTTAGCACCCCATTTTCCTTGTTTTCCTTCTTCTGCTGATCTTTCAACAAATGGCATCAATTAACACGAACTCAAACAATCCGGTAGATAAATTAATGAATTAATTGAACTAATTAGTTCGTTCTTTTTTTGAATATTACTTCAATTTCGCAGATTTATTTGGCCTTCCGTTCCGCTGGTCCGTCCGCCGATTTGATTGTGCCCGCCGTTGCTTTTTATGTGGTTGCGTTTATTGGCATTGTGCTGAACGGCACAGTGTTAGTGGTCACTGTCAAATCCAGGTTAAATCAGAGAATTTAGTAACACAATTATTTAAATTTTAATTTGGCATCGTCCAACTCAGTCCCAGACATTTTTAAGATTTTATTTTCTAATTTTCCCTCCCTTTTTTCAGCTCTCTCCGTGGCTCCGCCAACTTTCTGATGGCATTGATTTGTCTCTGTGAATTGGTCCACCAAATTGGGCACACTTTTTTCCTGGTCATTGTCCTTTCGGGCATCAATTTTGTCAGTCTTCTCACTGCTGACTTAATATTGGCGGTAAAAAATTGGAAGAAAATAAAAAACATCTCTGAAAATTATAAATTTCGAATTTTAATTATTTAAATTTCGAATTTTAAATTATTAAATTTCGAATTTTAAATTAATAAATTTCGAATTTTAAATTATTTAAATTTCGAATTTCAAATTAATAAATTTCGAATTTTAAATTATTTAAATTTCTAATTATTAAATTATTATATTTTTTTAATTTTAAATTATTAAATTCAAATTTTTAGCCTATGCTTTTTGCATTGAATTGTGGCTTAATGGCAATGTTTTGTGCTGCGTTTGACCGACTTTTTGCAGTTGTTTTGCCTTTTAAGTAATGAAATTAATTCTTTAGAAAATTTATTCAAAATTTTTCATTTAAAATTCATTTCTTTTCCTTTTTTTTTTAAGAATTTATTTCCCCTTTATTTTCAGTCACAAAACCATTTGCATCAAGCACAAATGCATTTATTTGCTCATTTATTTATTCATTTGCACAATTTACGGTGCATTTTCACTGTTTTATGTGTTTGATTATGCGATGGAAAATGCGGGAAAGTATGGCAAAAATAAATAAAATAAAATAATAATATTATTAAACTTAAAATAAATAAACGGTTGAATTATTAAAAATAAATATCGATTTAATGAATTTAACTTTTTAAATTAATCCATTTTAGTCCGACCACTGGCTTAGTGACTGAAACGTTTTATGGCCTCGTCGGACTCAAATTCTTTTACCACACTTTCATTATTTCCATCTGCTGTATTTGCTGTTATGTGGCCATTTTTGTTATTATCCGATGCAAAAATAGCGGTAAAACTTTTTTTTGGGCATTTTTTTGGCATAATGTTTCATCAAATTTAAATTCATTACAGTAACCCAAGAGACGAGCACACGATTGTTACGGTCATTGAGCATCATTATGTTCATTAGCATTGGCGGATATTTGATCAATTTGGCATTGTTTCAATTATGAATGTACTTGGCCCAATTTTGGGGTAAGCAAATGGAAAAAAGTTTTTATTTTTAAATTCACTTTTGCCAAGGACCACCCCAATTCGATTTTGGCAATTTGGTTTCATCGCTGGCATTCTGTTGAATGCGGGTGCCGGCTCAAATGCGATTGTTCTGTATTTTAATAGGTAAATTATTTCATTAAAACATTTTTATTTTTAATATTTTTAATTAATTATTTTAATTAAATTCTTTTTCAGCACTGAATATCGTCGCGAGTTCAAGAAGACATTTCATCTCTTCATTAGACATTTTTCTAAAAACAATGGTAATATTTGTTTTTTTTATGATAAATTTTTCAATTTAAAATGACTTTAATTTTTGTGATTTTAATATATTTTTTTTAGATGTCCAAGTCATTGGTTCGGGCCAATTACAGAATGCCAACAACAATAACGTGGTCAACATCACCCGTTCAACCCAAATGAATGCCATCCATTCCAGCCAATTTAACCGTTATTCATTGCCATAATCCGCACCACCGGGTGACCGACCATTTCTTTAGCCCAAAATGGATAATTTTGAATAATTATGGGGGGATAAATTTTGCATAAAATACTCAATGAAAAAGTACTCAACAGTGCCAAAATTGGTTTTTTCTGCCCGGAAAATTTTGTAAAACAAAGGAAATTCTTCGAAAAATTAATTATCTTTTAAGCTTTCCGTTATATGCCCTCAAAAGAAATGAAAACATTTTCCATATTTCCGGGACAGATGTAGAGATTACTTTCAAAAGCCAATTGATTGTTTTATGTGTTGCTTTTGCCTCGGGTTGCAACTCGGCGCCCGATTCAGTCCCCGATTTTTTGTCATTTTGCATTTTCTTTAATTTATATAATTTTTTTCATTTACTCACCAAAGCTTTTCTTGTTTAATATTAAAAAATATATATGCCATAATTATAATAAAGTCCAACTATGTTGTCCTTTTTATTTAAATTTGTAAACTAGGTTATGCGCCCAATCGGTTAATGGCTCATTGGTGTTCAAAATTATTTAATTTGTCAGTTAAAAGCCCTGCGTGAAAGTGGTCATTTTAAAAGGGAGCCAAGATTTCCTGCGCCATAAAAAACACTGCGCCAAGAAATTTAATTACAATTTGAACATCAAAAAAAAAAATTGTAATAAATTTTAATATTGTTTTCAAAAAATAAAGTCAATTACATTAATGATTTATTTAAGCCAAATAAGCCCTCTGTGATAAAGAAGCCTTTTGCCCCTTATAGGCAAATAGAATTTGCATTGTTATGATATGGAAAGCACCAAAATTGGATTACCACAATACAAGGGGAGGAGGGAGGGCATCGGGTTACCTCTCAGTTCAACCAATGCGCCAAAATTGAATCATATCAAAATGCCATATAAACAAAATGCCAATTTCACAATTTCTTAATTAGCTCCTAATGATGTCCATAAGCGGCAATTGATAACCAACATATTTCTTTGTTTGTAACAATATAAGGTTGTTGTTTTTTTTACACATTCACTCCCCTTCTTTTACTATTTATTCCATGTAAAATAAGACACACACAAAAAAAAAAGAAGCGTCATTATTTGTCCTATAATTAATTTAATTGGCCCTTTTTACGTGGTGACTGAAAAAGGAATATTTAAGTGTCAAATTCTGTGAATAAATTCGCGAAAATTCACAAAATTTCCTCCTTTCAGCAAAAGCCGGACTTTGGTCTGATCCTGAGCTAATTTTGGAATTAAACTCTCATTATTTTCCAATTAAATTAAAAAAAAATATATGCCTTTTGAAAATTAATTGTTTACCGAAAAATTCACTTTTTTGGTTACCAAATCCGGTTACGGTAATTAGTACAGAAGGATCTTAGTTGCTAAAAAAACAGAAATAGTTACAAAATAGTTGCTAAAAACGCCCGAAATAGTGGCGAAAATAGGTGTTAAAAATTGGAAAAATCCATGCATCCAAAATTAACTAATTTTTTAACATTTCGTCCGCACAATTGCAAAAATATTTTAAATTAAAAAAAAATAGAAAAAATTAATTTTTTTTTTTAAAACTTTTATAAAAATTGATTAAGGTGGCCAATTTTTTGACAAATTCTTCATTCATAGGGGTATACTTTTCAAAATTTGGAAGCTAAATTTTCAGGGGTGCATTTTTCAATTTTATTGCACTTTTGCTATGAAATTCTGAAAAAAAGGCCAAAATAATTGCTAAAAGTTCAAAAAATGCCAAAATAGGTAGGTGTCAATAGTTTTTAGTTGCTAAAACAACAAAATAGTTGAAAAAAATTGCTAAAAAGTCGCTCTAAAGCAAAATTGTTCGGAGAAAATGTTGCTTCCTTCATCAAGTACTGAACAATTTTTTGTTCGAATTTTAAAATTTTATGAGGCGAATTTAAACGTCAATAGAACATATTTTAATTACACAGCAAAAAAATAGCGAATTAAATGAAAATTCTTTCCCAGGGAATTCAAATTTTGAAAACCTTCCAATGCCATTTTAAATTAAAAAAGATGCCAAAAATCGCACTGAACAATCATGGTAAATACAAAAAAATTGGAAAACTTTTTATTCTAATTTAATTAACGTATGTCGAAATCCTACGCAAATGTAAAAGAGACGTCCAATGAGAAGAAAATTCACTATAAAAAAATTTCATGACTTCCAATTTTTCATATGTATGTGCACATAAAAATTCATAATTAATAATAAATATGACACCAATTAACACCAGCTCGGACTATGCGGTAAATATATTTATTAATTAATTTTAATTTAAACAATTATTCATATAATTTATTTGTAATTTAAATAATTAGTTCTTTATTTTATTTAAATAGTTAGTTTGTTATTTATTTTTTAAATATTCCCCATTAATTTCGCAGATTTATTTGGCCTTCCGTTCCGCTGGTCCGTCCGCCGATTTGATTGTGCCCGCCGTTGCTTTTTATGTGGTTGCGTTTATTGGCATTGTGTTGAACGGCACAGTGTTAGTGGTCACTGTCAAATCCAGGTTAAATCAGAGAATTTAGTAACACAATTAATTAAATTTTAATTTGGCATCGTCCAACTCAGTCCCAGACATTAAAACATTTTTTCTAATTTTCCCTCCCTTTTTTCAGCTCTCTCCGTGGCTCCGCCAACTTTCTGATGGCATTGATTTGTCTCTGTGAATTGGTCCACCAAATTGGGCACACTTTTTTCCTGGTCATTGTCCTTTCGGGCATCAATTTTGTCAGTCTTCTCACTGCTGACTTAATAATGGCGGTAAAAAATTGGAAAAAAATAAAAAACATCTCTGAAAATTTAAATTTCGAATTTTAAATTATTATATTTTTATTTTAAATTATTAAATTTCGAATTTTAAATTATTATATTCAAATTTTTAGCCTATGCTTTTTGCATTGAATTGTGGCTTAATGGCAATGTTTTGTGCTGCGTTTGACCGACTTTTTGCAGTTGTTTTGCCTTTTAAGTAAGGGAATATTTATTCGTAAAAAAATAAATAATTTTATTTAAATGAGATTTTTACTTTTTCATTTTTTTGTAAATTTTATTTTATTTTTTCACTTTTTTAGACATTCGGTTATTTGCATTAAGCACAAATGCATTTATTTGCTCTTTTATTTATTCATTTGCATAATTTATGCTGCATTTTCACTGTTTTATGTGTTTGATTATGCGATTGAAAATGCGGGAAAGTATGGCAAAAATAAATAAAATAAAATAATAATATTATTAAAACTTAAAATAAATAAACGGTTGAATTATTAAAAATAAATATCGATTTAATAAATTTAACTTTTTAAATTAATCCATTTTAGTCCGACCACTGGCTTAGTGACTGAAACGTTTTATGGCCTTGTCGGACTCAAATTTTTTATTTACACTTTCATTATTTCCATCTGCTGTATTTGCTGTTATGTGGCCATTTTTGTTATTATCCGATGCAAAAAAGGCGGTAAACTTTTTTTTTGGCATTTTATTGGCATAATGTTTCATCGAATTTAAATTCATTACAGTAACTCAAGAGACTGGCACACGACTGTTACGGTCATTGAGCATCATTATGTTCATTAGCATTGGCGGATATTTGATCAATTTGGCATTGTATCAGATTATGAATGCACTTGGCCCTATTTTAGGGTAAGTCAAATTTAAAAAAAAATGTAAATTTTCGTAATTTTAAATTTCACAAAGGACTCCAATTCGATTTTGGCAATTTGGTTTCATTGCTGGCATTCTGTTGAATGCGGGTGCCGGCTCAAATGCGATTGTTCTGTATTTTAATAGGTAAATTATTTAATTAATAATTTTTTATTTTTAATATTTTTACTGAATTATTTTAATTAAATCTTTTTCTTAGCACTGAATATCGTCGTGAGTTTAAGAAGACATTTCGTGCTTTGGTTCGATTTTTTCCTCAAAACAATGGTAATATTTTTTAAAATTCAAACTAATTTTTGTTTATTTAAATTGATTTTTTTGGGATTTTATTTTTTTAGGTGTCCAAATAATTGGTTTTAGCCGATTACAAAACGCCAACAGGAATAACGTGGTCAACATAATTCTTTCAAATCAAAAGAATACCATCCATTCCATCCCAGTTAACCGTTATTAATAGTGTTGAGCACCATAAAAAATTACCGCGGTAAAAAGCGGTACATTTAATCGATTACCATTTGCCGATCGATTTGGGGCGAAAATCGGTAATTACCGATTTTTACTGTTACTGTTACCGAAAAATCGCAATATTTTGAGAATTTTAATGTTCTAATAACCCAACATAATTTTGCTTCTTTATTCGAATTCATTATTTAAAAATTAATAATGAAAGATAAAATGCATTTCCTAATTTTGCATAAATAATAAATAGCATATGTTTTTACCTTTTGGTTCGCTGCTTTTTTATCCTTATAATAATAAAAGGTATGCATTTTTCATAAGTAAAATTAATATATGTATTTAAGAGAAGTGAGTTGGGTTGCCAATTCTTACCAATGCCCCCATTTTTTCAGGGTTATAAGCAAGATTTTGCCCATTATTATACTCAAAATTTTCCTATAAAAACTTATGGCACCGCAGCACACTGATCATATCAGCAAAAATTTTCAAAACTTAATCTCAAGAATTGATAACCTTTGTTGGGCATAATCCATGATTTAAAAAAATATATATATTTTTTTTTATGAAAATTATTAGGTATTTTTTGAAATTGAAAAAATAAGCTTCATATTGTGTGAATGGGCGGCAACAAATTCCTGTTGTTTAATTGGTTTTTTCTGCTTTAATTTTCATAGTTTTCGCTGTCCATCAAAGCCTTGTGCATGCTTCGCCAATTCGGGCAAAATGCCAAGTTTCGGCACGCCCAACATGGGCCCTATGAAATTTAAAAATTTATGTAATTTTTTTGGGTTTTTACACCTGGTCCAACGTGCCGCCGACTGTGTTTGTGGCAAATCATTCACATTAAATGGATGACCATTTTTTTTATTTTCAGTGCATTCATGTGAAGAAACATTGCATATTCTTCTAGCTGGTTCCTTAAATATAATTTTAGGAAATTTTTTTTTAACATTTCGGCAATTTTTAATAAGAAAAATTTAGTAATTATTTAGCTTTTTTAGTATTTTTTATGTTTTTTTTTTATTTAAATCATAAATAATTTTTTGAATTTAATATTTTTGAATAAAACAAATATAAATTTATAAACAAATCATTGAAGTTTTTTTCTAATCGTTTAACAATAAAAAATTTTCTTTTAATAAATTAAATATACTTATTTTTACTTACATTTTCCGGGATAACATTCACATCAATTCGATGAATGAATTGGTTGTCGCTTAGTGCTGTAGCATCGCTATTTGAATTTTCATTGGCATTCATTTCATTTCTTGGCATTGTGCAAACGCTTGTCGACTTTTTGTGCCAAAAATTAATTGCTAAAATAGACTAATTAAAAATATTTATTTAATTATTTTTACATTTGTCTTTTCGTCCTTCCGAATCGCAGCTTATTTGAAGAGAAATCACATAATTTGGCTGTTCTTTTCCATTCTCGTCAGCTTCTTCAATCTAAAAATGTTATTCAAATTAAATATAAATATATATATTATATATTAATTATATATATTATATATTATATATGGTGCTGGCGCGTTTCTTAAATTCCGCCACCTATGCGCGTTTCTTAAATCCGCCATTTTTACTGATTTTTTGTATAAATCACGTCATAACTTTTCTCAGAAGCAACCAAATTAAACAATCTTGGTATTGTAAGATAGCCCTTGGATTACTCTATTAGCTTACTAAATTTCAAAAAATTTCATTAAGTTTTTTTTTTGGTAATTTTTTCCACTTTTTTACGTATATCCTTTAGAAAACTTAATGAAATTTTTTGAAATTAATCATGCTAATTGAGTAACCCAAGGGCTATCTTACAATACCAACATTGTTTAATTTGGTTGCTTGTGAGAAAAGTTATGACGTGATTTATACAAAAAATCAGTAAAAATGGCGGATTTAAGAAACGCGCATAGGTGGCGGAATTTAAGAAATGCACCAGCACCTTATATATTATATATATATATATATATTTATATATATATATATATGTATATATATATATATATACTTTTTTTTCTCTTTTTATAAATTTCAAATTTTATTTTTTTTATTTAATTACTTCATAAATTTATTATGCTATTGATTATAAAAAACTCATCTTTTTTGTAGCTCAACAAATTTTTATTGATTCATAAAATTTTAATTTTAAAATAATAAAAATATCACTATATTTTTAATTAAAAAAAAATTTAATTGTAAGAAAAAAAAATTAAATTATTTTTATTTTTTGCCTTATTTTTGTCCATTTTTTCAATTTCTTCCCGTTCTTCCTCAATTATTGGCGGAGAAAATGATGGTTCGCTCAAATTCAACGAATTATTCTTAAAATTAATTTTTTTTTAATTTAAAAAATTATAAAAAATAATTACCATGTAAAAATCTGTCGCCGCATTTTCATGTTCGGCCGGACAAAGGCCTTCACGAAGGGACCACGAAATGTTTTGTTTTGGACGCTGAGAAAAGCGGCGCAAAATTGACGGAGAAAGATCTGAAAAATAAAAAAGTTTATAAATACATTTAAATAATTAAAATAAATTATAATAAATATTAAATGAAAAATAAGGCTTTTTAATAAAAAAATATTTTTAAATTAAAAAAAAAAATTAAAAATAAATAAAAAAATGATAACTTTATTAAGGAGAATATTAATTTTTCTTATGATAGGATAAAATAATCAATGAAAAATAATTTAATAAATTTTATGAAATGCCTTTTCGAAAAATAAAGAAATTATTTAAAATAAAATATTATTCCAATTTGATATTTACTGTTGTTATTCTTGTTGTCGGTGTTATGCCTTTCGTCCGTCGCCGACAATTGGATCGTTTTGCGACGAATGATCGAAAGTGCCGGTGTCACAGGTGCCGACAGTCGCGCGTCAGCCAAAGTGCCACCATTCTTTGGAAAAACGGCATTATAACAACCAAAATTAAAAGAAAAACAAAATTTTTAAAATACTATTATGTAAAAAAAAAGGTATCTGAATTGTATTTGAGATCAGAACAGGATCAAACCCTGTCAGAAATTTTCCGAAACTCTAATACAAACCCTGATCCGGAATTTTTAAAATTCCGGTCTCTATAATAGCTGATTTAAAAATTCGAATTTAATTAGAATTCGGCAAGAAATATTCCTGTTTATGAACACCAATCATTTAAAAAAAAATTCCGCCAATTAAAAAAAATCTTTTTTTTTTTAATTTAAATAATTCCCAAAAATATTTTTCTCTGTAGTTTTTTTACATTTTTCATTGTCAATTGTCCGGACGTGTCCAACAGTGTTGTTCGGGACATGGTCTTTTGATGTGCAATGGCATTTTTTACCTCATAATTGCCTAATTCATTGTCCTCCGACTTCAGACCCCCTGAACAAACACATAATTAACGTTCAATTAATTTATATTTATTTTTTTTTATTACCATTTCTTATGAACATTGAAGCTGATGAGCTGACCCGAGGCCTCATTATTTCATTGTCACCGTTTGGAAACGGCATTTTGTCATTGTTGCCGTTTGACACTTTGTCCATTTGTGAGTCAACTTAAATAAAAATAAAATTGAAAAAATGAATTTTATCCCAATAATTTTGGGTCTAAAACCCGAAAATTGAGGCAATTTCAAATAATTTTCTTGGATAAATTGCCTTTTTCCTCGCCATCATTGTCATCCTCCGTCGCAATGCCAATTAAACTAAGAATTCAATTAAAACAATTAATTGGTTTTGAAAAAAATTGGAATTTTCCATGATTAATTAAGCTAATTAATACAATTAAGACGATATAATAACCGCTGAAAGGTTGAAAGAGCAGCATCAGCCAATGGGCCAAGCGCAGCTGCGTGCGGATTGCGAGAACGAAGCGCAAAATCGGACCAAACCGCTAAATACAGTAGCCAAATTACAGTAACGCAGACCAAGAAAATACTCCACTCGAAACCAGAGACCAAGACTCTCGAGCAGCTCTATTATTTAGGACCATTTGCCTCTATTTTTATTTTTGCCCCTATTTTGAATTCTCGGCGTCCTAATTTTTGATTATCGAAACCATTCTTGCTAGAGATCGGAAACCTGGATCAACCAATTAATTGATCATTTTATTGTAATTTCCATTTTTTGATTATTGACAATTTTCATCAACCAATTAATTGATGAATTTATTGCTCCAATTAATTGATTTTTTTGATCAATTAATTGTTTTGTCCGATCTCTAATTCTTGCATCCTCATTAATTGTTGAAATCCAATCATTTTTTGGGTCCAGTTAAAAGATAAGAAGATTTTGACAAACGACTTCAGTAATCCAATTGAATTTTTTAATTGAAATAACTAATTTAATAATTAATTAATTTATTTGTTTGAAAACTGCACGAACAACAGTCCATCAGTTGCAATTGGAGGGCATTGCGCCAGCCGAGCAGTGCCGAACGGGTGGCACAAATGCACAACAAATTGGCCACAATTGGCTGTTCATGCACAATGCCCGCAATAAGACGAAATGCGGTCGGAAAAGCAGTCTTTTCGACACGGGTGGACTAAAATAAGGGGGAAATCTTTTTTAAAAATTGGAAACAACATAATTTGTTTACCCAAATAAAATTTGAAAATTTTATTGAAAATTCAAATATATAACAGTCTTCAAAACTTTAAAAAATATTACCTAAGTGAGCAGTGAATTTTCTGTAAATTTTTCGGTTTTCAGCTCTATTTTTTATAAGAGAAATTTTTATGCCTTTTTCAATGCCTCTATATTAACAAATGTTGAAAAAAAATATATATTTTAAATACTTTCGTTATAATTTTTTTTTGCACATAGTATTTGATTATGCCAAAATTTGAAGTTTTGGCACACAAAACCAATGTGCGTCATCACCTCATTTATTGACAGCGTTAAAATTGGCACTTTGCCGGGACTCAAAGTGTTCAGCGACCAATTGGACGCCCTCACATTGGCCAAATTGTCCGTCGACAAATTGGCCTCCAAATCCCAACACTTCAACTGACCACCTTGCAGTGAGCAGCGAAGTCGCTGGTGCAAAATACCTGACAAAGAAAGAAAGGGGCAAAAATATTCAATAATTTATATAGGCTTCAAAATTATATTTAAAAAATGGGTATTATTTAAACCGACTTTATTTATATATTTTTTAATAGTTTTATTTTACTATATTCCCTAATATTATTGATTAAAGTATCCTTTTTATTTAATTGAAATTTAAAATAAACAATTTTAGTGGATATTTTTGATCAGTTTAAAATAAATTTCCAATAAATCTCAATTAAATTTTAAAAAGAAAATTTAAAACCTACATAATAAAAATAATAAAATTTAATAAAATAAAAATACCTTTGTCCGGCAGAAAAATGTCCAACAATCCTTGGGCCAATGGGCTAACCAAGGAACTGGGTTGGACCTATAAAAATTTGAAAATAAATATATATAAATTTTAAATATTTTGAAACCAAAATTTGGGCGCATACACTGCCATAAATTGGCAATAATTCTTGACGCCCAAGTGCCGGCAATTTGTCCATGGCATAATTGTGAATTCGGCCGCTCAACGACGCATTTTGTAACCGAAAGTGGGCATTCTGCCAAAAAATGATAATTTGAAATTGGCAAATTGAATGGCATTCTATCTAATATTAGAAAAATTTTGAACACTGCATCTTGATAAATAAACCATCTTCTTGCATCTAAAGTCGACAAAAAATTTTTCCTTAAATTTCTTAGTTCATTTTGGTAAAAATTTCCCCCTAATTTTTTAGTTAATTAAAAAAAAATTATCCAATTTTTTTAGTTTGTTTTGATAAAAATTTTCACAATTTTTTAAGTTAATTCTCTTTTTATTAAAAAAAAAAAAAATTTATTAAACAAATATATTCAATTGTCCTACTCCAACTGGACACAGTTGGCCCGGTTGTTGACCATCATCATTATGCGCGGTCAAATGTTCGTCAAGCGAAAGTGGTGGCAAACCAAGGGACCTTGAAAATTTCAAAAAATTTAAAAAACCAAAATTTTCCAATTCTAAGCCCACCTTCTTTTCTCCTCCTCCTCACCAGCCTTGCGAAGCATTTCCAAAAAGCTTTTATTTGGCCCATTTGCTGAAGCAATTTCACGTTGTTGTTGCTGTTCATGTTGTTGTTGAGCATACCGAAAAAAAATAATAATAAAAGTTTTGAAAAAAAAAATAAAAAGCCAAGGAACTAAAAAAAGGGAATTTTGAAACTCCTCAAACAAGACTCATCCCTAGAAATAAGAATAGGGTAAGGCACATTTTTCTATATTAATTTTTAATATAAAAGATTTATTTTTTCAATATAATTTGTTTATTTTTTTTATGAATTTTTAAATGAATTTCACTTTTTCCACGACTGCCCAAGTGATCGGCCAAGTGAGCGTGAAAATGTGTGCACCAGCGAAGCATTTGTTCTCGGTTTGTCCGTCCTTTTGCAGTAAACCGTTAGCTAAATTTTGGCATATTCAAAAAAATAAAATAAAAAATAAATTTTCTTTAATAAAAAATTGTTTTTTCCCCATAAAATTTGCCCACTTCAATGACAAAGTCGTGGCATTGGTTTGGAAAAACAAATTCATCCGGAAAATTAACGTCAGTAAAAGTGCTAAAGTATTTGAAAAAATAAAAATAAAATATTTAAATTATTTTTATTAATTTTATTACGGATTTATTTTTTCGATTGGTTTTGAGAAATATTCTTTCCCATTTGATGTTCTGAATGCCAATTGTAGTGAGAATTCTCGCCAATCTGAAGATGTGACAAATTGATTGTTGTCTAATTTAATGGGGGATAAAATTTTGCAATTAAAAAAGGTAAACAAACAATTGCGGTAGATTAGGGCATTTTTGGCAATCTGTCTTAAGGTTTTTTGAGACGTTCATAATTACTGGGATACGAATTTTTAAGTGCTAAAATCGCCAAATTGGTCATTTAAACAGTTGCTAAAAAATCCCACTTAACATAATTGATATAGTTGCAAAAATAGGTGAAAATATTGAGAAAAGCTGGTTAAAAAACGTGGAAATTTAGCCAGAAAGCCGTTTCCCATTAGAAAATGTTTGTTTTGGATGGAGGGAAAGGATGTCCGGCGGTGTCGATAGGCGCCGCCGGGAAAATTTTTGAAAATCTGGGTATGCTTTGTTAACAGATTTTGATCAAAAAACAAATGTTCTTGTGGAAAATTTTGATGATAATTTTAAGAAATACATAGATGCTAGATCACCAAAATACAGCTAAAGAGTCGCGCTAATTCAAAAACTGTTCCAAGTACTTACCCCTTCTGGCACTGAAATATTCTTCGACGGGCCATGCCAACGGGACACTGATCTTCCGAATCACCACAACAGAACGACTGTGGCCAAGCTAATTAGAAATAATTAAATTAATTAAAATTATTTATGTTAATTAAATAGATATTTAAAAGTATGTTTCGAATGGCAATTACCTGGCTTGACACAAATGAACAGCGTCGGTCGGGCAATGACCCACGTGAAAGGGTTGGCGAATTGGTGGACGAATTTTTTGAGGCAGGCCTTTGAAATTTTAACATTTTTTTCTGTTATAAACCTAAAAACAACTTTGTTAAAAACTAATTTTTCGACCTTATTTTTGAATATTTAAAATATATCATATAATTTAACTATTTTATTGATAAAAGCTTTCCTTTTTTTTTGGATTTTCTGATTGGAGGCGAAAGGAGGGGCCGAGGGTTCATCTTTTGAATTTTCCTTTAATTTAAAACCCAAAATTAGGAAGAAAAAACGCAGAAAAAAGTCGATGAAATTTGAAAGTTTAAAATTTAATTTTATTCCTAAGAAATTTTCGTTTTAAAAAAGTAACTTTTGTAAAACGCAATGGAGAATTTAAATTTTGGAAAATGTTCACTCAGAATTTTTAAATATTTTGCATAAAAAAACAGGCAATGACCACGAATGACTGCAAATGACCATCCAAAATGCTTAGCCGGTAACAATGAACTTACTCCGCGCCGCTTGGGGGGGATTTTCGCCCCAAATTTGCCTCCGAAAAGATAATACCCTGCCCAAATCGGAGAGAGCAATTGGTACGAAAATTGGCGTAAAAATTTGGGAAAAATGCAAAAATAATAAAATGGAAATGAAATTGTGCAACATTATTGAAAATTATTGAGTAAATAGTCAAATAAAATAAGCATAAAATAATTTATAAAAGGTTTAAATGTATCTTAGATTTTGAATTTTTGAAAAAAAGTCGCATATATTTTAAATTTTAATTTTGTAATTCATTTTGCTTTGAAAATCAATTTATTCTCTGAAAAATAAATTAGAAAACCGATTTTTAGCAAAAAAACAAACAAAATTTCTTCTATTAAATAACAAATGGAATTTCCATAAATAAATTTCTTCACAAAAAAATATACAGAAAATTGTAAATTAAACATAAAAAAAATCCCCCACCTCACGGAACGAATCTTTGGGCTCAAAACAAAATAACACAAAAAAAGGGAAAAATTTCAATTTCACAAAATTTCTTCTTTCGATCATCTCATCATCAGCACCAAATCGATGATCAATAGCAGCAGCAGCATTTTACATTTTTAATTTTCCGTGGCCCGCCGCCCCATTCCGAGGGGGGGGGGGGGGGGGGGAGAGGGGGGGACGATGGGACTGATGAAACAAAAAATGTGGGGAGAGAGGGGGGGGGGGGATGACGAGGACGACGATATGTGTAAGACGGAAGGAGGGGAGAAGGGCTGCTGATAATAAACCCCGCCGGGAATTCGTCCGTCGACCGACGAGGCAATGGAAGAGGGAGGACCTACCGCAAATACTTTAACAAATGATTTTAATATTTATGAATATGTCCAAAATCGGATCACAAGGATCACAAGGGGCCTGCCTAAAACCGTCTTTGGTGAGAAATTGGTGGAGTGGGAATTCGGACAGGGCAAAATGCCAAAAATGTTGGGGATTTGGGGTCGGAGACTGGGGATAAATGATGGAGGACAGATTTCGGAGACTGGGGATAAATGATGGAGGACAGATTGTAGGGCGGATTGGCGATATTCGGGCCGGCATTAAAAAAATGCCAAAAATGACAGGGATTCGGGGGCAGAGACTGGAGATATATTGTTCAGGGACAGTTTACATAAGGGCGGGGATCTCATGGCGGGCCATGGGAAAGTGCCAGTTGTAGAAAACCGGAGTCGGATACAGGGATAGAATGGTCGCGCCAGATTGTATGACGGGTCGGCAACCTCGGGGCTGGCCGGGCAAGGGACAATGCCAAAAATGTCAGCTGGGTTCGTGTTTGAAGGCGTCAGGGCAGAATTTTTTTGTTATTATTGGTTTTGTAATGGGGTTGAAATAGCGGGGGAAATTCTGGCCGTTTCAGTCCCTCCCGTCACTGTCCCCGGCGGGGACGATGGCGAAGTGTGCAACACAAAATGATGTTAATGGGTGCTGCTGCTGGTGGTGGTGGTGGCGGTGATTATTATTCGTCGGCCGGCGCCCCGCGGGGCGCGCCACAAAATGTGCACAAGTACAACAAGCACCAATAGCAGTGCACACATCCACAAACAGTGCAGCAGAAAGGAGGACGAAAAACAATAATTACATATTCGAGAGGGAGGGGCCAAAAAATGGGCAAAAATGGGCGCAAAAAATGGGCAAAAATGGGTGCAAAAAATTGGCCAAAAATGGGCGCAAAAAATGGGCGCAAAGAATGGGCAAAAATGGGCGCAAAAAATAGGCCAAAATGGGCGCAAAAAATGGGCCAAAAATGGGCCAAATAGTGGCAAAAAATGGGCTAAAATGAGCGCAAAAATGGGCCAAAATGGGGGCAAAAAATGGGCCAAAATGGGGGCAAAAAATGGGCCAAAATGGTGGCAAAAAATGGGCCAAAAAGTATGCAAAATATGGGCAAAAATGGGCGCAAAAAATGGGACAAAATGGGCGCAAAAAATGGGCCAAAATGGCATATGGGGCAAAAAACGACAATATAGTAATGATTTAAAATAAATAAAGCAAACTTTACAAAACTTTTGGACCAAAATTGGTTATAACTAATTCTCTGAAGGAGTCAAAAAGCATGGGAAAACTGACAAAATTTTTTGAAATTTAGCAAATAGAGTGTTCATTTGAAACTTAACGCAATTGCTAAGCGGTTGGACATATCACAAGAAAAAAAAAAGATAGAGTTCAGAAACATGGAAGCCCGGGAAATTTGGTAAGTTTTCACGAATTTTATTATAATTTTATTTTTGTGAAGCATTCAATTACTTTTTATTAACTTTTAAAAAGTGTTTAATTTCAATTGATGCCTAAATGATTCATTTTGTTGGTTAGAAAAAATGAAATTCGAATGCATTTGCCCCAGTTTTGCGTCCATTAAGATGCTCTGAAAAAAATTATGTGTTGCTACAATATATTTTGGGATGTTACGGATGGAAAATGATTTTTTTTTTAATGTAAATGAATTTTTTTTTTTTTGAATTTTTTTCTTACAAAAATTGGTCCCAAATTTCTTTCAAATGGACAAAAAAAGAGATTGAACAGTTTTTTTAATTGTAATTCTTTAAAATTTGATTTTTTGTATGACTTTTGACAAATTATACCAAAAAATAGGCATGGAAAGCCAAATTAAATTTATGGCCATTTATTATTTTTTCACTCTCCAATGAATTCCATATTTTATCAAAATAGGAATTATAGGCATGAAAATAATATTATTTTATTATTCCCTTAATTTTTAAATATTGGTTGGTTAAATAATTAATATATTTAATAATTTTTTAAATTGCATTTTATGCTTTTTATGGCCTTTGGAGTAAAACGCAACTTTTTTTTTTGGTGATAAGATAAGGGGGCGGAAGGGACAAAGGGACGACAGAATTTGGTGGAGAAGAAACATCAAAAATGGCGCTAATTGTTTTATGTGTTCCGCCCAAAGTGTTGTTAAACTAACGATAAAATTGTGTAAACATTGGGACGCAATTTTTAGGGAAAAGAAAAAAGGCATAAAAAATAAATAAATAAATAAAATTGGGCAAAAAAAAATGATTTATTAAAAATAAACATTTAAAAATGGTTTACAAAAGGTATCGAAAAGTGATTGATCATAATATATAATCAAAGAAATGTTTTTTTGACAGACAAAAAATGAAGATGGTAGGTGGTGGTGGCTTCCGACTTAAAGCTGCTGATCACTAAAATTGATTGGATGTCTAAGCAATTTGGAAAAGGGTTGGACAATTGGTCACAATTGGGCATGGATAATTGGACATATTGATCGGAAATGGACAATTAACCAATTTTTGAACCCTAGTGAACCCAATGACAATGCTTAAATTGAAATTTTAGTTTTTGGCCAAAACTATTTTTTTGGTTTTTTGGTTAATGGATGGTTAAGTTTTGCTTAATTATATTTTTAGGATAACTGATCACCAACTCCGAGTTTCGAAGATGAGACCAGGCCAACAATTATTAATGTGCCAAATCGTCGTCTTTGACTTTCCACCCCAAAACCTTCGAAAATGCTTCTTTTTTTGAAGATCACCTACTTATTCCTAGTAAAATTTAAATTGATGAAGAAATTAAAATTATTTATTATTTAATTAAACAGTTTTAATTATTATTTATACATTTTTTACAATTTTTTTACGGATATTGCAATTATTATGAAATAAAATTTGTATTACATTTTTTCTCTATGTCTTATGCTTTTTCATTCCATTTCCTCAAATTGAGAATTCGGTTCGAAAAAGGTCGAAACGTCTTAAATTTGTATTCTTTTTCTCATAACAAAAAAGTTCCGAACATTTGTCAGGTTATTTCAAATTTTTTCATTTCATTTCCTTAGGTCTATTTGAAAATGGCTTCGGCTTTTCATTTTTTGATGGGATGTAAAAAATTAATCAAAACTTTGAGGATTAAAATCCCGTCTATTAAAATCCCCTCAAAAAGGAATGAAAACAGTGATATTTTTCATCAAATGCTGCCAATTGATAAGGCTTCCTGTCGGGATGAAAAGTGATGCTTGGACTTTTCAAAAAAGTGACACATTTTTTCAAAATTCGAATTGCCTAAAAATGAAAAAATTCTCCCAAATTTCTCTCCTAATTTTTGTGACTTTTTTTCTGCTTGACAAGTCCAATTGTCAGCAGCAGAATGGGACGGTCATCTCCACAACGAATGGCCAAATACAAATTAAGGTCATTTGAAAAAAAAACATTGGAAAATTATTTTGAAAAACATTTAGCATTTATTTTTTTTAAGATCTTTAATTAAAATTTGTAAGAATCGTATTTTTAATGCATTATTCTATTTTTATTAGTCAATTCAAAATTAAATTATCTGAATTTGTACCAAGTATTTACTACTTACTCGGAAATTAAAAAAGTATTAAACCCTGCAAATATAACACTTAAAAAATTATATATATATAATATCTTTTGAAATTTAACAAAATTTTAACCCTAAAGTTGCATTTAATAAAGTTTTTTTTTTTAAATAATTAGGTTGGCATTCTGTCAGCCAATGGATCCCAAGGACTGCGTTCACTGTACGGCTTTGGCCAAACGGCACCGGCCATCACTTTGGCATTGAGCCGGGCCAACCAGGAACACCTTGTGGACCGCCTGAATTTCTCGTCCCGATTTTTTGAGAATTTCCAAAAAAAAAATACGCAAATTTTCAGTTTTTCCTGGCTGATGTGCGACTGCTTTCAGCCCGTGAGCATCGGCTACACAACACAACTGATCCGTGAACAAAATGTGGACGCAATCATTGGACCACCCTGTGTTTCCGGTAATTATCATTAATTAGTTAATGAATCCGTTTGTCTTGGGCCTCATTGAAATTCGGATACCGATCATTAGTCCCAAATTGCCTGGTCCCATAAACCTGGTCCTGATCGAAACTCGAAACGAAATTATAAAATTTCCGAAATTCGAACCGCAAAAAAGACGATTTCAAAATTTCGAAACGAAATTTCGTTGAACTCGAACGGGTCATCGATAAATTGAGTCTTAAATTTTGCTTGCAGCTTCCCTGGTGGCCGGCTACGGTGCCACCTTCTACAACATTCCAATGTTCTTGTGGGGCCCAAGCATTGCCTCGGATCTGTCCAACGACACACTGTACCCGACCGTGTTCAACACCAATGTCAACTCGCGAATGTTAGGGGGGCACGAGAGAATTTTTGTTTGAAGGCTTTTAATTGGGTTTTTTGGAAAACTCAAAAATTTAGGGGTTGAAACATTTTTGATAAGATTTTTTAAATATTTCAAATATATGTAGAAGTATGTATATTCGATACAGACTCGTCTATGAAAAAAACCATAAGAAAATTTATTGCAGTTTTTTTACTTGTAAATATCGTTTTAATTTTGAAGGCCTTCCCTCTAAGGAATTTTATTTAAAAATTCGGCGGCTCTAAATTTTGTTGATTATTGCAATTACCTTTTTCTTTTTCAAGGCTTTCAATTGCGGTTCGCTCAATTTTGGTCAATTACAATTGGAGCGAAGTGTCATTTGTGTACGCTCCGGATAACCAACGGATGTAAAATTTAAATAAAACCAGCTAATTAATTAATATACTTAATTGGCCAAACTAATTAACAGTTAATTAAAAAACAATTCTTCCCCCCCCCCCAAGGGTCTGTCAATATTTTCAAACGGATTTTGTCGCATTGGTCAACGACGACCCAAACATGACCATTGTGTACAAGCGTCAAATGGACTCAAGTGCGGAAAGCATGCGAGCAACACTAATCGCAGTGGCAAACCGATCGAGAAGTGGGCAAAACTTGTAAAATTTCAAAAAAAAAAACGGAAGCATTTGAAAATTAAAAACAAAAAAATGCCAAAATATTCCAATTGAAAATATATAAATCACTAAATGGTCCTATAAATAGGTGTGCAAAATCCCTAATTGCTCCATTATAAAAAATAATATGTTTTTACAAAAATCGCTAATTGGCTCATTATGAAATAATTAATTTATGCAATGATGAATTTTGTGTCGCTGTCAGTTGTGGTCACCTGTTTTGACAATATAAATGATCGACGTCAATTTTTGTTGGCCGTCACTGACCTTGGCATGGATGGCAAAAACACCGAGTGATTTTGTTTTAATAATTTTTTTCCAATTTTTTTTTTTAATCAGATTTGTTTTTATCATCGGCTCAATGAGGGGGCTCGGAATGATACAACCGGGTGAAAATTATAAAAATTTTTACGGAAAATATTGAGTTAGTTGTACATAGTATAGAATAAATAATAATTAATTTTCGAATGATACCAAGAATAGAGGAATTAGTTAATTAAGAAGAAAGTTATGGTCCATGGACCAAGGAATGTTAGATGATTGGACTCATAAAATGCAGCAGAACCAAACTTTTCTTAGAGTAGGACTTGCTAACGGCACGCTTTAGCTAATGATGCCAAAAAATAAGCCCATTTCATTTATTCATTAGTTTTTATAATTAGGCAAATTAGCTCTAAGAAGAAATTATTTGATGCTTTTATCTAACTAATTAGTAATTACCCTGTGACGAGTAAGCGGAGTTTCTTTAATTAGGCTAATTAGCCTCTATGATATAAATAATAGACATTTATTATTGCCCCTTTTAATCTTTAGTGATGGCATTAATTAGTCCCTAATTATGTTAATTAGTGAGTCACCAAAATTCAATTTGTTCGAGGTACCACCGTAGGAGACAACCAAACAACGGACAACATACCGATGTGGGTTCAACAGGACGGACTGAGCAGTGACGGAAGGGACAACGACGCATTGACGGCAGCGAGACGATGCATTGTGGTGGGGGGGGGGGAAATGAAAAATTTATGAAAAACCAATAATAAATAATACGAACCTATTAAAAACAAAAATACATTTAGCGGTATGATTCTGATGAAATATAAAACTAAAAAATCAAGTGGACCTAAAAATAAGTTTTTTCATAAGTGCGGCTGAAAATACTTAGAGAAATTTTTAAAATTTTCCATAAGGTTGCCTGCGAAAAACAACATAAAAATTCGGATGAAATATAAAACTTTTTCAAAAATAAAGATGCGTAAATTCGGTAATTTTTGCAATTTAAATTTCTTACTTTCTTAAAGAAATTGAAAATCTTTTCTAAGGTGGACTTGGAAAATCAGTCCTCCACCCAAATGGATTCATTCAACCGAAATATGAGTGCCGAGTTTGGCAGACCGCCATTTAATTGTGCCGGACAATGCATGGGAGGGCCAGGGGAACAATCGGTGAGCAGAGGGAGGGGGCCAATATATTATTTTATATAATATACAGTCAGGTGCAAAAGTATTACATCAAAAAAAAATTTTTGTAAAATTCGTTTTTCTCAAAAATGATGATGGGAAAAAGGTCTAATTTACGCTAAAAGAAAAATCAATTAGTGTACTAATAAATACCCAAAAACGCCCCGAAAACTCTTTTTGTATTCGAGAAAATCAATCATGCCCCAATCGGCCCCCATTTTGGTGCTAGGTCGTTTCCTAAGAACCCGCCACCATGGGCGTTTCCTAAATTCCGCCATTTTACCGATTTTTCGACAAAAACTTTTTAAGACAATAAAAATGAGTTTTTTGCACTTTTGTGGCTACAACTTTCTAATTCCCAATCAAATTTTTTGAAATTGGTAGCTTATTAGAGCTAACAAATAGCTATCGGACCATACCAAGAATGTACAATTTGAGTGAGTTAAAACAAAGTTATAAAGAGTTTTTGTCGAAAAATCAGTAAAATGGCGGAATTTAGGAAACGCCCATGGTGGCGGTAATTACATTTTGATGGTGCAGCGTATTTTTCAGAATTTTTTCTGAATCTTCTGAAACACGTGTTTTTTACGTAATATTTCAGTCTTTGGGCAAATCAGAATTTCCAAAAACTTCATGTAAAAATTCCGCAAAAACACATTTAGGTTTGGGCGTATTTTCCAGAATTTTGTCCGGGTCTTGCTGGAAGCACGTCGTTTTTACGTAGTATTTCAAAATCTTGGACAAATCAGAATTACCAGAAACTTCCTGTAAAAATTGCGGAAAGAGACCTTTCGGTTTGAGCGTATTTTTCTCTGAATCTTCTGAAACACGTGTTTTTGTGTTTAACCGGAAAGTACGTGGATTTAAGGCCTAGGCTTTTGCTTTTTTAATCATAAAAAATATTATATTTTATTTTATTTAAAAATTTTGCAGCCAGCAAATTATGCACGTTCACTGTTTGACACCACTTATGCGTATTTGTTGGCATTGAACAAAACCATGGACCAATTCGGCACCAGCCAAGAGATGCTGAGGAATGGCACAATGTTAATGAACCTCACGCGGAACATAATATTTAAGGGTAAAAAACTTAGATACTGTACAAATGGCCGAATTACCGTAATCAATGAATTCACTGTAATTGTAATTGGTATAAATATGCCACGGATACAGTAAGCCAAAGGGAATGCAAACAAAAAAATATTCGCAAAATGTCTTTTTTATGTAAATCGGAAACTAGCGCTGTTCGCTCTTATCCTCCATGGTAGTCTGTAATTACAGTAACCCAAAACAGGTCCAAGGTATAACTGATTTTGTTATCGCCTCATTGAACAACGTAACTCAATGTATGGTCACTTTTCAAGGCCAGACGGGTACGGTGATGCTAAATGCGTACGGTAACCGGCAGCCGACCTTTTTTGCCACAATGCTGGACGGCACGGACACCCCGAAGGCGGTGATCAACATCACAATTGTGCAGCAAAAAGCAGTTATCAATGTGATCACCAACGGGTCTACAACAGCAGCCGCAGCATTTGAAACAGTGCGCGACGGGGGGGGGGGGAATTTGGTTTTTTATTTAAATATTTAAAATGAAAATTATTGGTTTAAATGCTATTTTGGAAATAAGTGGCCCAATTAAAAGTGCCAAAAACTGATAAATTCACTTTTTCTAATTTTTTAAAAACAATTACTTTTTTCCTCCTATAGCTGTTCACCCCTCTGTACAGCAGTAGCGCCGAAATTTGGATACAGTACGGTGGCAAAAAGCCGTTGACAAGGCCACGGTGCGGCTACACAGGCACCGAGTGCCCACAGGTTGGCCCTAATTTGGAACGGGATACGGTATTGGTAATACCGGGGATGGATTGGGATCCCATAATAAAGGTGTTATTAGCCAAAACATGCTTACTGCCAAAAAAAGAATACTGTATACAAAAAAGATAGGATTACTGTGGGCGCAATGAAAGTCGTATGATAATACGAAACAATAATTATGGTAGAAAATTCATTTTTTTCTGATTGGGTTACGGTGTCTACTCCCACCTTTCAATGGCTACAGTATGCCTTGGTTAAATGAGTAAAAAAAGGAAGGTCAACCAAATATTTAAGGACATCAGTCTGTACATTTATTCGGGCGGCGGGTTGATTTTACTGTTGATAATTGCTACAGCAGTCGCAATTGGAATTGCAATACGGTAGGGGAAATGAAAATTATTTAAAAATTAAGTTTTTCAAAACAGTTTCTCCTGTCCTGAAAAAATTCAAACTATTTTTTAGTGCCAAATTTCTGGAGCGTGATCGCCTGACCCGCGAGTGTCTGATTCCATTTGCGGAACTGCGCAACCTAAAGGAGCTGCGCAGCGCGGAAGAGCTGAACAGTGAGACGGGCAAAAGCATGCGCAGCATGCACAGCAGTGTGTCGGGTTCGTAACTTTTGAAAAAGCACTTTTTGGCATTGTGTTCCATTTAAACATGGCATTAATTTTACTTCAAATGCTTTTATTTTTTCATGAAAATTTGATTTTCTTTTTTCATTTTATTATTACGATACTTTTTTGGCATTATTTCAAATAAAAAATTTGGCGTTTTCCTAAATTTGCATTTCACTTTTTACATAAAATTACTGTGGCTTTGATGCTTTGGCATATCTTTGGCGTTGTGTTTTTTTTTTAATTTGCACAAATTCAATTCTTTTTTTCAGGTGGCACCAAAGTGACATTGGGCAGCAACAACAAAAAGTTGGAGACCGATAGTTATGCCCATTTCTTGTACAACCGAGAAATTGTGTTCGGTGCCAAATACATTGTCAAGGTGCGCATTGATGCCAAAGAGCTTGGACAGATGAGAAAGGTAAAAGTAACAAAATTTTATTGCTTTTCTTTTAAAAAATTTCGTAAATTCTTTTGGCCTTTTCTTAATATTTTAATTTCAAAAAATCATTAATAGGTTCAGAATTATAACTAATTTAAATTAATTAGAAAATAAAAAATTTAGTAATTATTTTAGCTTAAAAAGTTTTCTATTTTTTATCAAAATAATTTTAAAAATATTTAAAAGAAAAATTAAAATTGTTTAGCTTCGCCTTGTGGACAATGACAATTTGAACAAGTTTTTTGGCGTTTGCACGGATGCGCCAATTTTGTACGCAATTTGGAAGCATTGCCAAAGGGGCAGTTTAAAAGTGCCGAAAAAGACATTTAAAAAATCATTTAAAAATAATAAAAAGTAAAGGATTTGATCGCCAAAGAAACGTATGTTGGTGACCTGTTCGTCATGATTTCACTGATGCGCGACCTAACGAATGTGTGTCATTATTTTAACGCAATTTAGCGTTAAAAATTGGCTTAAATTTAGGTCGCTTTCTTTTAGGAATTTTAGGTATTGGAATATTGTCAACAAAATGAAGCGATTTAATTAAAATAAAACTAATAATTTTATAAAAAAAAAAGCTTTCTTAAAATTAAAAATCTATTAAATTGGAGTACTTTTTAAAAAATTAGACTTAGGCTTTCGAAAAACTAGGCTTAGTTTTCAGTAATTTAATTAAAAATAAAGCGAAAATTAAATTTACATTTCAAAATTACAAAATTTTTCTAAGGACTGAAGCCTAAAATATTGTCAAATTTTTTGAATTTAGGGTTTGGCTGCGTTGCACCAAACTTTTGTTGGCGCCCACGGCTTATTGAGTTCGGAAAACTGTCTGATCAATGACCGATGGCAAGTGAAGATCAGCGATTTTGGGCTGAAAATGATCAGAGAAAGTCAGCAAATGCCAAGGGCAAGTGAGTGATTTTGGCAAAATGTTTTTTGAATAAAAATTCAGAATTAATAAAAAAAAATACAGAAAGAAAAAGGGGAGGGAAGAAACAAAAAATCATTTGCTTAATCAAAGGCTCTTAAATTTTCTTTAATAAATATGAGTGAGAAATCGCGATTTCATTATTTATTTCACAAAAAGAATTGCTGTGGACCGCGCCGGAGCATTTGCGCCAAAATAACCGCGCCGGCACAGTTGAGGGGGACATTTACAGTTTCGCCATCATTTGTGTGGAACTGATCAACCGTGAGACGGTGTGGAACGGGACGGAGCGCGAGCAGGACATTGACGGTACGGTGCTAATTTTGTAAGGGCAAAAACCAAAGATTTTCGGGCGGAGGGGGCTCAAATCGTCGGCCTCAAATTGTCGGGAACAATTTGTCGGCCTTAAATGAACCAAGTAGATATTTAATAGTGCTGTTCTAGATCAACAATTTCTCGAGAATCGAGACCGAGAATTGCCCCTGAGACTCGATACTGAAAACCGAGACCAGAAAAACCCGAGACTTTTCTCGAGTCGAAACTCGAGACCGAGACTCTTGAAAGCACTTGTATTTAATACTCGCATTCTCGAGTTAATTTCTTACTCTCGAATATCATGGATACACGAAGGTGTCCAAGAAAAGTTGTACAAAAATTAAAGAATAGAAATTTAATAAATTGAGAGATGCCAAAATATTCGGGAATCGTGCTAATGACAAAATTTCTAAAACTTTATTCAGCTTTGCGCCAAACAGTCGCGAAAATTCAGGGATTTATTAAGCGGTTAAGAGTCCCATTTTTTACAGAAATTTTGTACCGTCTTAAACGTTCAAATATCGCGATACCACAGCGACCACAAATTCGACCAAACGAAGCGATGCGTGACCATCAAAGCTTGGTGGGGTGTGGGTCAATGAAAAATTTGAAAAAAAAAATAGGGCCCAGAAATTTTGATGAAAATAAATTTTAAGGATAATAATTTTTGTAAAACTAGTTTTTTTTTTTTGGCTAGGTCCATCTGGTAAGAGATTGTTGGGCCGAAAATCCGTCGGAAAGGCCTAAAATTGAGCGTGTGCGAACAATTTTGCGCCAATTGAATCGCGAAGGGTTCGTTTTGCGAAAAATCCATTAATTTTTTTTTTCAATTTTTCAGCAACCACAACAGTCTGATGGACTATGTGTTCGGCATGTTGGAGCAGTACGCCAGCTCATTGGAGCAGGAGGTGGAGGAACGGACCAAAGAATTGGTGGAGGAGAAGCGCAAAAGTGACATTCTGCTCTGTCGAATGTTGCCAAAACAGGTGGAGGAAAATGGGGGAAAACAAAATTACATATTTTTAATTTAAAAAAAGGAAAAATATATATTTTTAATTTTATTATTTAAGTATGAGTAATTTTTTTTGAAAAATTTGAGGTGGCCGAGAAATTAAAACTCGGCGAGTCGGTGGAGCCCGAATCTTTTCAAATGGCCACCGTGCTGTTTTCGGATGTTGTCTCATTCACAACATTGGCCAGCAAATGCACACCATTACAAGTAATGATGGGCAGTACAAATGATCACCGGAATTCAAATGTTGATCAATTGCCCCTTTTGAGACAAATGATCACCGGATCAAATGTTGATCAATGGGACAAATAACCTAGTGATGTGATCAATTGTCTTTTTGAGCGTGTGACAAATGGCCCAATAAATAGACCAATTGTCTCTTTATGGGTGTGACAAATGGCCCAATAATTAGAAATGTTGACCAATTGTCTCTCTTTTCATGTTTTTAGGTGGTCAATTTATTATTAGGACAAATAACCCATTGATGTGATCAATTGTCTCTTTATGGGTGTGACAAATGGCCCAATAAATAGATCAATTGTCTCTTTATGGGTGTGACAAATGGCCCAATAATTTAAAAATGTTGACCAATTGTCTCTTTATGCTGACAAATGACCCAATAATTAGAAATGTTGACCAATTGTCTCTCTTTTTCATGTTTTTAGGTGGTCAATTTGCTGAACAATTTGTACACAGTGTTTGACAACCTCATTGACACTTATGACACGTACAAAGTTGGTGAGTTGAATTCATTTTTTTTTATAATTTTAATTTTATTTAAAAATGTTCCGTTTTCCATTAAAGAAACCATTGGCGATGGTTACTTGGTTTGTTCTGGGTAAGAAATTTTTCGTTAACCGATTATTATAAAATATTTTTAATAAAATTCAAAATAAATAAATACAAATAAAAAATATTTAATAAAAAATAAAAATAAAAATTTTAGAGAGGAAAAATTTACTTTGAAGAATATTAAATAATTAATATTTAAACTTTTCAAATTATTATATAATTTAAAAAAAGAAAATTTAAAATAAAATCAAAAATAAATATTAATAAGCATCCCAAAACGGAACGGGGACAACCACGTGCGTGAAATTGCGGAGCTTGCGTTTGCCTTTTTGCGTGCAGTGTCTAATTTTCGCATTGACCATTTGCACGCGGAACGCGTCAATTTGCGCATTGGATTTCACACGGGTAATTACTTAATTAATTAATTAGTGCATCATTAAGGGGTAATTAACCCCCAACAGGGCAATTAAAGTAAGCGGACAATTAAGGGTCCATTAAATATGTAACAAAGGTTCATTAAGTGAGTAATTTATGGTCCATTAAATGAGTAATTAAGGTCCATTAAGTGAGTAATTATGGACCATTAGACAAGTCATTAAGGCCATTAACGGGGTAATGAAAGCGCATTAATAGGATAATTAAAGTGCATTAAGCCCTATTAAAGTTGAGATTTGGCATTACAATTTCCTTAAAAAATTACTCAGAAATTATTGTTTAGGCTCCGTTGTTGCGGGCGTTGTGGGCCTAACAATGCCCCGTTACTGTCTGTTTGGGGATACGGTAAACACAGCAAGCCGAATGGAATCCAATGGAAAACGTAATAAAAACAAAAAATTATAAAAGAATTACTTTGTGGAAAATTTATAGCATCCCATATCCACATTTCACAAACATCCAACCATTACCTGACAAAAGTGATTGGAGGCTATGTGACGGAACCCCGGGGGGAAGTGATCATTAAGGTAATTATGCGTAATTATTGGCAATTAATTAAAGCATTGAACCGAGACACATTGATTAAGTTAATTTGAAAATTCTTTCAGGCGCGCCCTTTCAAAAATCTTAAAAACGAAACGCAAAAATTTTCCCAATTTTCAGGCTCTGCCTTTTCAAAAAATCTTGAAAACCAAAACCCAAAATTTATTTGAATGAAACCATACTAACTCTAAATTTTCCAAAAATTTTTCAGGGCAAAGGTGTCATGGAAACTTTTTGGTTGCTTGGCCATGCAGCGGACGGAGCGGAAAACTCACCAATGTACAGAGCATTTGTGGACGACCACAACAACAACAACAATCAATCAGCAAAATGATTGAGCCTCACTTCAAAATTGAAGAAGCGAACATTGCGCACTTGCTAAGCGATTGGAAGTATCAGAAAAAAAGATAAAAAATAAAAAGAGAAAGAGTTCCGAACTGATGGAAAAGTCCGGGAAAAAATTTTTGGAAACAAAAAAATCCGATTGGTTTTTCATGTTTTTGTTTTAATTTTTTATTAGTTTATATTAGATTTCATATTTGACCAAAATAATAGGCATGGATAAATAATATTAATTAATTTATTCCATTTTTTAAAATATTTGGTTGGTTAATTTACGAATAGGAATTTTTATATTATTTTAATAATTTTTTAAATTGCATTTTATGCTTTTTTATGGCCTTTGGAGTAAAACGCAACTTTTTTTTTGGTGATAAGATAAGGGGGCGGAAGGGACAAAGGGACGACAGAATTTGGTGGAGAAGAAACATCAAAAATGGCGCTAATTGTTTTATGTGTTCCGCCCAAAGTGTTGTTAAACTAACGATAAAATTGTGTAAACATTGGGACGCAATTTTTAGGGAAAAGAAAAAAGGCATAAAAAATAAATAAATAAATAAAATTGGGCAAAAAAAAAATGATTTATTAAAAATAAACATTTAAAAATGGTTTACAAAAGGTATCGAAAAGTGATTGATCATAATATATAATCAAAGAAATGTTTTTTTGACAGACAAAAAAATGAAAGTGGTGGTGGTGGTGGCTTCCGACTTAAAGCTGCTGATCACTAAAATTGATTGGATGTCTAAGCAATTTGGAAAAGGGTTGGACAATTGGTCACAATTGGGCATGGATCAGGGATGCCGCCGATCTCAGATTTGAAAAATCGGAAATCGGAAAACCGGAATTCCGATGTCCAAAATTTTCTCGGAAATCGGAAAATCGGAATTCCGGTCCAAAAATCATCGGAAAATCGGAAATTTTTTTTCTACAAAATTACTAATTTTTTTTATAAATTTTTTTTTGACCAAAAACTTCTCATTTTTCGAAAATTTTATTTATTTTTGAGAAAATTAATTCCGATTTTTCCCCGATTTTTCCCCAAAAACATCGGAAATCGGAAATCGGAATTCCGATGTCCCAAATTTTTCTCGGAAATCGGAAAATCGGAATTCCGACCCCAAAAACATCGGAAATCGGAAAACCGGAAATCGGAAATCGGCGGCATCCCTGGCATGGATAATTGGTCACATTGATCGGAAATGGACAATTCCTCTATTTTTTAAACCATTTTTTGTTTATTTTTGGTGATGAATTGTCCATTTTGAGATATTTCAAATGCGATCTTTGGCTCCTTAAAAATAATTGCACTATCTTTTTCATCGTTTTAATTCTTATAACAAATGCCAATGCCAAATGTTTCTTCTGCTTCCTCCTCCTCCTCTGTTTAACAATGCATTCCTTTGGTGCCAAATTGGCGATTGTCCCTCAGCGAAGGCCCACGACCGCCGAGTTGGGCATAAATGCTAATTTGAATTTAAGAAAGTATTCGTTCTAAAAATAAATTTGATTACTCTCAAAAAACAAATCAAATGTATGAAAATATACAAAGTCACCCGGATCAGGAGTACGGAAACAGGGGTTTTAACCCTGAAATATTGTCCAGGTTCACTTCCCGATTTTTGATCAGGGATTTTTCAAAATTCTGAGCCCTTTTTAAATAATCTAATAGCAAAAGGAATTGAAGAAATTTTGAAAGATTTGTCCACTCTTTCCATTAAATAAAAAAATAATTTGTATATTAAGAAACGAAAAAGTATTAAGATGGCGAAATAAAAAATCAAAAATTAACTTTTACTAATACTTTTACATAATTTATGCTATGCTAAATGTTTTTGTTTACAATTAAATAATAAAATCTCTTTATTAAATACGATTATTTTTTGGAATCAAATAAAAATTCTTAATCCATCCTAAGTAAACTTCCAATAATTGTACTATATTACATTTTGGATAAATAATTATTCTCCGAAATTTTAATTCAATTTTTTTTTACCCATTGCTTGGCATAGGCTGTTGCTGCTGCACAATTCGGCCATTTTGTTGCTGAACCGAGTGGGCATTGCGCCGGGCGCCGGGCGAACGGCTTCGACGTCGAGCAGTGCCCGCAACACAACCACCGGCACCAATGGCGGCGGCACCGTGGCAAATGCCGTCGCCAAGCAGCACAATTGGAGGCTCATTGAGCAATTTGCACTGATGCAGCGGTGCATGGACTGAGCGGAGAAATAAAAGAAGATTGTTTTCCGGATTGGATATTTTTTTTATAATAATAAAAAACACAGGTTTCATTCCCTAAAAAATGAAAAAATTTCCTATTTTTTAAATTTTTATAAATTCTTTAAATATAAAAAGAATGGGGGTGGAGGTTCGGCGATTTTGCGACGACCCGCCGATTTTTTATTTAGATTTTTGGGCTGGAAAATTATCGGTTTTCGGTTAACCGACATGGACAACCCAAAACACTCTGAAATGTTTCTTTTTTTAAGATTTCTTACTTATACTTAGGGTTGGCGGTTTTAAACCCAAACTGAACCGAAAAACCGAGAAAATTCGGTTTCGGTTATCGGTTTTGGTTCGGTCGGTTCGGTTTCAAAGAATTTCCAGAAACCGCCAACCCTGCTTACACCTAGTAACAAATTAATATTTTTAAATTTTTTAATCTATTTTAATTTTCAATATTATTTTTTATTTAAATATAAAATTGTCTTCTGCACACCTCCGTTTGCCGTGTGGTGGGCCAACTGAAATGGTTCACTGATTTTGGGCGGTTCTGTGCCATTGCCTTTCGGTGGTGCCACAATTGCTTCACTGCCTGCCGAACTGCTGGTGGTACTGCCCGAAGCTGAGGAGCTGGAAGCGAGCTAAACAAAGAAGAAGAAGCATAAATTGTGTTTTATATATTTTAACATTTTAAGGGTTAAATAATAAAATTAAAATAACCGATAATTTTATATATTTTAAACATTTTAAGGGTTAAATAATAAAATTAAAATAACCGATAATTTTATATATAATTTACCATAATTTAATAAATATAAATGTTATTTTTCTAATTGTTTTATATTTTTGATATTGCAAAAATTTTATTGTTAAATGAAATTTGTTTTATGCCGTAACATTTCTTTTGTTTATTTTGGTTTTCGAGATTCGGTTCGAAAAAAGCCCGAACTTTATGACTTTTTTTCATTTCCTTTTGCCAATTCAAAATGGCTTCGGCTTTTCATTTTTTGGGGGAGTGTAAAAAATTAATCTTCAAAATTTGGAGGATTAAAGTACATTCTATTAAACATCCCTCAAAATTGAATATTTTTCATCAAAATGCCAAAAGTTTAAAGTGCCATTGATAATAAGGCTTCCTGCCGGGATGAAAAGTGATGCTTGGCACATTTCAAGGAAATAATACAAATTTTTCAAAATTCGAATTGCCTAAAAATGAAAAAATTCTCCCAAATTTCTCTTCTAATTTTTGTGACTTTTTTTCTGCTTGACAAGTCCAATTGTCAGCAGCAGAATAGGACGGTCATCGCCACAGCAAATGGTCAAATACAAATTAAGGTCAGTTGAAAAAAAAAACATTGGAAAATTATTTTGAAAAATTATACGTTTATTTTTTTAAGAATTTTTGTTTTTTTCGGTTGATTGTGTGTGTGTGTTTTCTTATTAATGCATTAATTTATTTTTATTAGCCAATTCATTAGACTCTCAAAATCTTATCCCTAATTGCATTTACTATAATTAGGTTGGCATTCTGTCAGCCAATGGATCCCAAGGACTGCGTTCACTGTACGGCTTTGGCCAAACGGCACCGGCCATCACTTTGGCATTGAGCCGGGCCAACCAGGAACACCTTGTGGACCGCCTGAATTTCTCGTCCCGATTTTTTGAGAATTTCCAAAAAAAAAATACGCAAATTTTCAGTTTTTCCTGGCTGATGTGCGACTGCTTTCAGCCCGTGAGCATCGGCTACACAACACAACTGATCCGTGAACAAAATGTGGACGCAATCATTGGACCACCCTGTGTTTCCGGTAATTATCATTAATTAGTTAATGAATCCGTTTGTCTTGGGCCTCATTGAAATTCGGATACCGATCATTAGTCCCAAATTGCCTGGTCCCGATCAAAACTCAAAACGAAAGTATAAAATTTCCGAAATTCGAAACGCAAAAAAGACGATTTCGAAACAAAATTTCGTCTGAACTCGAACGGGTCATCGATAAAATGAGTCTTAAATTTTGCTTGCAGCTTCCCTGGTGGCCGGCTACGGTGCCACCTTCTACAACATTCCGATGTTCTTGTGGGGCGCAAGCATTGCCTCGGATCTGTATAACGACACGCTGTATCCGACCATAATCAACACCAATGTCAACTCGCGAATGTTAGGGGGCACCAAAAAATTTTGAAGGCTTAATGATTTTTTTTTTAAATTTTAAAACAATCGGAAATTTTAGGATGTTTAAATAATATTTTGAAAAGACCTTTTTAAGGGTTTCAAATTTATGGTGAAAAATTCTCTCGAAATCATCAGATGGTTATTTTACTGTATGTTTAAAGATTCGTCTGAAAAAAATAAATAAAATTTTTACTTAAAATTTGTTGGCATATTTTTTTTAAATGATTTTTTAATTCCCAATGCTTTCCCTCCAAGGGACTTTGATTCGAATAGATTCGGCCCATTAATTTGTGAATTTTTTGGTTAATTTTGGCCATTCATTTTTTTATTTTCAAGGCTTTCAATTGCGGTTCGCTCAATTTTGGTCAATTACAATTGGAGCGAAGTGTCATTTGTGTACACTCCGGATAACCAACGGATGTAAAATTTAAATACTAATTAATTAAAATATACTTTTTCCCACGGTTTCCCCCCAAGGTATAACAAGATAGTTGTTTAAAATGTGGGTGTTTCCCTATGGTATGCTCACCTATTAATTAAGATTGGCCGACATTTGCGGCGCGTGACCCAGAAAAAATTGTAGAGTGAACTAAAACTATTTTTATTAGGGGTCATTCGAACCCCTAAATATGCTCTAAATTATACCAAAAAATCAAAAAAATCCATTGAATTTCAGAAAAGTTATGACCTAAAATGTTCGAAAATTTGGGAACGTCTGTTTTTGGTTATTTTTTTGTCATAACTTTTCCGAAACTTAATCAATTCTTTTGATTTTTTTGGTATAAGGTAGAGCATACTTAGGGCTTTCTAATGACATTAAGAATAATAGATTTAGTTCAGTCTACAATTTTTTCTGGGCCGCGCGCCGCAAATGTCGGCGCCGCAAATGTCGCATCACCTTAATTAATTGTTGCCCTCAGCGTATGCCAAATTAACTAATAGCAGGGGATGGCTAATAAATCATTTTTTATTGGGTTACAAGTTGTACAAAGCAGGGAAAACAATTAATTAATTAAACTTTAATTTCCTCCAGCATCGGCTAAAACCAGCTAATTAATTAATATACTTAATTGGCCAAACTAATTAACAGTTAATTAAAAAACAATTCTTCCCCCCCCCCAAGGGTCTGTCAATATTTTCAAACGGATTTTGTCGCATTGGTCAACGACGACCCAAACATGACCATTGTGTACAAGCGCCAAATGGACTCAAGTGCGGAAAGCATTCGAGCAACACTAATCGCAGTGGCAAACCGATCGAGAAGTGGGCAAAATTTGTAAAAAAAATAAATAAAACAAACGGAGGCATTTGAAAAAAAAAATTTTTTAAATAATTTCAAATGAAAATATTATTAAAAAATAAAGCTTAAATATTGAATTTGACCCTTTAAAAAACTTTAAGCATTAATTAATTCAGCAACAATTTCTAATTGACTTATAATAAATATAAATTTAATTTAAATCATTAAATGAATGAATTTTCTTTTCTCAGTTGTGGTCACCTGTTTTGACAATATAAATGATCGTCGCCAATTTTTGCTGGCCGTCACTGACCTTGGCATGGATGGCAAAAACACCGAGTGATTTTGTTTTAATAATTTTTTTCCAAATTTTTTTTTTAATCAGATTCGTTTTTATCATCGGCTCAATGAGGGGGCTCGGAATGATACAACAGGGTGAAAAAATGTTTTCTTTTATGTCAAAGAGTTAGTTGTACGAATAATAAGAAAATTTATATTTTTATAAAAATGGAAGTAAAAATAATTTTAATGAAAAAAAATAAATTAAAAAAAGTTTAGATTTTCTAGGGTAGCTTAACAGAGATTTGTTTATTAGGCTCATTAGCCTCTGTGATATAAATAATAGACATTTATTATGGCCCCTTTTAATCTTTAGTGATGGCATTAATTAGTCCTTAATTATGTTAATTAGTGAGTCATTAGATTCAATTTGTTCGAGGTATCGCATTAGGAGACAACCAAACAGCGGACAACACACCGATGTGGGTTCAACAGGACGGACTGAGCAGTGACGGAAGGGACAACGACGCATTGACGGCAGCGAGACGATGCATTGTGGTGGGGGGGGGGGGGGGGGAAATGAAAAATTTATGAAAAACCAATAATAAATAATACGAACCTATTAAAAACAAAAATACATTTAGCGGTATGATTCTGATGAAATATAAAACTAAAAAATCAAGTGGACCTAAAAAAAGTTTTTTCATAAGTGCGGCTGAAAATACTTGGTGAAATTTTTAAAATTTTCCATAAGGTTGCCTGCGAAAAACAACATAAAAATTCAGATAAAAATATAAAACTTTTTCAAAAATAAAGATGCGTAAATTCGGTAATTTTTGCAATTTAAATTTCTTACTTTCTTAAAGAAATTGAAAATCTTTTCTAAGGTGGACTTGGAAAATCAGTCCTCCACCCAAATGGATTCATTCAACCGAAATATGAGTGCCGAGTTTGGCAAACCGCCATTTAATTGTGCCGGACAATGCATGGGAGGGCCAGGGGAGCAAACGGTGAGCGGAGGGAGGGGGCCAAAATATTATTTTAAAACAGAATTACCAGAAACTTCCAGGGGTGGTCACGGACACGGACAATCCGCGGATTGTCCGGATACGGACGGATACGGATAACGATTTTTGAGAATTCGGACGGACACGGATATGAAGGCCATATCCGCGGATATCCGTGATATCCGCCAGCGAATCAAACCTGGATTAGTTCATTAAAGATTTGGTAATTTCGTTTAAATTTTTGGAGAAATTTTATTCACAAAAAAATATTTTCCATTTTATAGTTTCAAAATCGTTAATTTATTTTGCTGCTCTTCTGTGTTAGGGAAAAATAGTTTTCAATGTGATTTGGCTAAAAAATGCTCAAAAAGTGCTAATTTTTCTGCCTTTTTTCATTTTTAGTGACTGTTTTTTGTGTCTTTGAAATATGTAATGGGGAAGCAAAGTTTCCTAAGAGCAAGAAAAATCAGTAAAAGCATTAATTTTTTTGAATTCAAAAGGGCAGAAGCCCCTGTGGTGCCGATAGACGCAGGAAAAATTCTGGAAATTTGGGTGCGTTTAGGTAGCAATTTTGCACCAAAAATGACATAAAATCCATTAAAAATCGGACCAAATTCTTCAAATTTTTTCCCGGAGCCGTCTATCTGTACCAGAGATGCATGAAATGTTTCGTTTGTTTCGAGTTTCGTTTCGTCAAAAAAAAATTTCCGGTTTCGTTTCGTGTTTCGTTTCGTTGCTCAAAATTTTTTTTTATTTCGTTTCGTTTCGAAAATTTTTTTTTCTTATTTCGTGCATCTCTGATCGGTACCAACCAAACTTTATCCCTAAGAATACTCAAAAGTTTGCATTTTTTGCCAAGATTTGGTACCAAAATTAACTCAAATTTTTTAAATTTTTCCCCGGTGGCGCCTATCGGCACCACCGGACCCCTTTTCGCTTATCTTTTCTTCTAATTTCTCAAAAATCCAGAATTTTTTTTAAGCGTTTTTGGTGCAAAATCTGTTACAAAAATGCACAAAATTCAAAATTTCCCCCGGTGTCGCCTGTCGGCACCATCGGCCCCTTTTTTATTGTTTTTTTTTTTTTTGCTTTTTGAATAAAATTTTCAATATTAGATTTTTTTGCCAAACCAAATGAGGTTTTCGAAAATTTTCATATGCCATCCCTGCATTTTTTATTAAATTTCTCGGAAAAATTTATGTAAGATTGTCTTGCAATCATTTTTAAGTAATGGTCTTTTTTTTTGACCCCAAAATCTTTTTTTTTGGACTAGATGTTCTTTTTTTGAAAATTTTCATCTAACGTCCCTAGCCTATCGGCACCACGGCTCCTTCCCTTTGAATTCCAAAAGTTATTTGATGCTTTTTACTAGGGCTGGTCGCTAACCAAAACCAAAAACCAGGGTGCTACTTAGCTTGAAAGATGCTCTTATTTCTTAAATATAATAATAATTTAAATTATTTTACATTTAGGCTTTTTCTTTATTAATTGAGATTTATATTTTTTTTTTTGACAAAAATTTTTTTTTCACTAAAATGCGGATATATCCGCGGACATCCGCGGACATCCGCGGACGGATATGACTAGAATATTGGGACGGATATAAACGGACACGGATATGAACCCGACGGATATATCCGGACACGGATATGACAAATGGTGTCCGTGACCACCCCTGGAAACTTCCTGTAAAAATTCCGGAAAAAGTCCTTTCGGTTTGAGCGTATTTTTCAGAATTTTTTTCTGAATCTTCTGAAACACGTGTTTTTGTGTTTAACCGGAAAGTACGTGGATTTAAGGCCTAGGCTTTTGCTTTTTTAATCATAAAAAATATTATATTTTATTTTATTTAAAAATTTTGCAGCCAGCAAATTATGCACGTTCACTGTTTGACACCACTTATGCGTATTTGTTGGCATTGAACAAAACCATGGACCAATTCGGCACCAGCCAAGAGATGCTGAGGAATGGCACACTGTTAATGAACCTCACGCGGAACATAATATTTAAGGGTAAAAAACTTAGATACTGTACAAATGGCCGAGTTACCGTAATCCATAAATTCACTGTAATTGTAATTGGTATAAATATATCATAAATACAGTAAGCCAAAGGGAATGCAAACAAAAAAATATTCGCGAAATGTCTTTTTTTATGTAAATCGGAAACTAGTAGCGCTGCTTGCTCTTATCCCCATGGTAGTCTGTAATACAGTAACCTACAATAAGGGACTAAGTAATTATATAGATTATTGCCTCATTGTAAAAGTACAGTGTCTGAGCACCTTTCAAGGCCAGACGGGTACGGTGACTATCGATGCGTACGGTAACCGGCAGCCGACCTTTTTTGCCACAATGCTGGACGGCACGGACACCCCGAAGGCGGTGATCAACATCACAATTGTGCAGCAACAATCAGTGATCAGTGTCATCACCAGCAACAAGTCTTCGTCGGCCACCTCAGCATTTGCAATAGTGCGCGAGGGGGGAAGGGGGAGGGGGGGGGGGAGGGGTGGCGAAATTTTTTTTTTGGAAATTTGGTTTTTTATTTAAATATTTAAAAATGAGTAATATTCAGGGGGTATTCATGCGGAATAATTTAAATAATTATGAAATTTGTAAATTTTCCTAAAAAAAAAATTACTTTTTTTTCCTCCTATAGCTGTTCACCCCTCTGTACAGCAGTAGCGTCGAAATTTGGATACAGTACGGTGGCAAAAAGCCGTTGACAAGGCCACGGTGCGGCTACACAGGCACCGAGTGTCCACAGGTTGGCCCTAATTTGGAACGGGATACGGTATTGGTAATACCGGGGATGGATTGGGATCCCATAATAAAGGTGTTATTAGCCAAAACATGCTTACTGCCAAAAAAGAATACTGTATACAAAAAAGATAGGATTACTGTGGGCGCAATGAAAGTCGTATGATAATACGAAACAATAATTATGGTAGAAATTTCATTTTTTTCTGATTGGGTTACGGTGCCTACTCCCACCTTTCAATGGCTACAGTATGCCTTGGTTAAAAGAGTTTATTTAAAAAAAAGGAAGGTCAACCAAATATTTAAGGACATCAGTCTGTACATTTATTTGGGCGGCGGTTTCATTTTACTGTTGATAATTGCTACAGCAGTCGCAATTGGAATTGCAATACGGTAGGGGAAATGAAAATTATTTAAAAATTAAGTTTTTCAAAACAGTTTCTCCTGTCCTATAAAATTCAAACTATTTTTTAGTGCCAAATTTCTGGAGCGTGATCGCCTGACCCGCGAGTGTCTGATTCCGTTTGCGGAACTGCGCAACCTAAAGGAGCTGCGCAGCGCGGAAGAGCTGAACAGTGAGACGGGTAAAAGCATGCGCAGCATGCACAGCAGTGTGTCGGGTTCGTAACTTTTGAAAAAGCACTTTTTGGCATTGTGTTCCATTTAAACATGGCATTAATTTTACTTCAAATGCTTTTATTTTTTCATGAAAATTTGGTTTTCTTTTTTCATTTAATTATTAGAGCCTTTTTTGGCATTATTTCAAATAAAAAATTTGGCGTTTTTCTAAATTGGCATTTCACTTTTTACATAAAATTACGGTGGCTTTTTTATTGAATTTAAATTTGGCGATGCTTTGGCATATCTTTGGCGTTGTGTTTTTTTAATTTACACAATTCAATTCTTTTTTTTCAGGTGGCACCAAAGTGACATTGGGCAGTAACAACAAAAAGTTGGAGACCAATAGTTATGCCCATTTCTTGTACAACCGAGAAATTGTGTTCGGTGCCAAATACATTGTCAAGGTGCGCATTGATGCCAAAGAGCTTGGACAGATGAGAAAGGTAAAAGTAACAAAATTTTATTGCTTTTCTTTTAAAAAATTTCGTAAATTCTTTTGGCCTTTTCTTAATATTTTAATTTCAAAAAATCATTAATAGGTTCAGAATTTTAACTAATTTAAATTAATTAGAAAATAAAAAATTTATTTATTATTTTAGCTTAAAAAGTTTTCTATTTTTTATCAAAATATTTAAAAGAAAAAATAAAATTAAAATTGTTTAGCTTCGCCTTGTGGACAATGACAATTTGAACAAATTTTTTGGCGTTTGCACGGATGCGCCAATTTTGTACGCAATTTGGAAGCATTGCCAAAGGGGCAGTTTAAAAGTGCCGAAAAAGACATTTAAAAAATCATTTAAAAATAATAAAAAGTAAAGGATTTGATCGCCAAAGAAACGTATGTTGGTGACCTGTTCGTCATGATTTCACTGATGCGCGACCTAACGAATGTGTGTCTTTGATCATTTTTTATTGTTTAAGGAGTTTTAACGCTAAAAATTTGCTTAAATTTGGGTAATTTTTTTGGAACTTTCGATATTGGATATTTTTTTGTCAACGAAATGAAATGGCTTTTAATTGAGAAATAAAATTAATTCTTTTTATAAATTAATTTTTTTCAAAATTTAAAAATTTAAATTTGGGTGATTTTCAAAAGATAATTTAATTTTAAAAAAAATAAAATTTAATTTTTTAACTAAATTCAGAACATTTTATTGTCTGAAACTCGGAAACTTTTTCGAACTTAGGGTTTGGCTGCGTTGCACCAAACTTTTGTTGGCGCCCACGGCTTATTGAGTTCGGAAAACTGTCTGATCAATGACCGATGGCAAGTGAAGATCAGCGATTTTGGGCTGAAAATGATCAGAGAAAGTCAGCAAATGCCAAGGGCAAGTGAGTGATTTTGGCAAAATGTAAAGACAAAAAATTAAAATAAGAAAATAGGCAAAAGGTTAGGCCTTGGGTGGGAATAGGATACATTCCGTGGGCAGCAACGGTATTTCCAGTTCGGAAAAAATGTCGGGTCGGGGCAGCCGACAAAAATTTGGGCCGGGGTTTCAGCTGAGAATTTTGTTGGGTCGGGTTCGGGGCGAGAAAAGGCCGGGTTTCAGGCTTAGGCTATCGGTTTCGGGTCTTAACCTTCCCAATCTTTAAATTAAATTTTAGACTCGGCTTTTTTACATTTAAAAATTTAAATAAATTAAAATTGCCAAAAATCACAAAAAGAATTGCTTTGGACCGCGCCGGAGCATTTGCGCCAAAATAACCGCGCCGGCACAGTTGAGGGGGACATTTACAGTTTCGCCATCATTTGTGTGGAACTGATCAACCGCGAGACGGTGTGGAACGGGACGGAACGCGAGCAGGACATTGACGGTACGGTGCTAATTTTGTAAGGGCAAAAACCAAAGATTTTCGGGCGGAGGGGGCTCAAATCGTCGGCCTCAAATTGTCGGGAACAATTTGTCGGCCTTAAATGAACCAAGTAGATATTTAATAGTGCTGTTCTAGATCAACAATTTCTCGAGAATCGAGACCGAGAATTGCCCCTGAGACTCGATACTGAAAACCGAGACCAGAAAAACCCGAGACTTTTCTCGAGTCGAGACCGACGAGACTCTTGAAAGCACTTGTATTTAATACTCGCATTCTCGAGTTCATTTCTTACTCTCGAATATCATGGATACACGAAGGTGTCCAAGAAAAATTGTACAAAAATTAAAGAATAGAAATTTAATAAATTGAGAGATGCCAAAATATTCGGGAATCGTGCTAATGACAAAATTTCTGAAACTTTATTCAGCTTTGCGCCAAACAGTCGCGAAAATTCAGGGACTTATTAAGCGGTTAAGAGTCCCATTTTTTGCAGAAATTTTGTACCGTCTTAAACGTTCAAATATCGCGATACCACAGCGACCACAAATTCGACCAAACGAAGCGATGCGTGACCATCAAAGCTTGGTGGGGTGTGGGCCAATGAAAAATTTGAAAAAAAATAGGGCCCAGAAATTTTGATGAAAACAAATTTAAAGGGCAATAATTTTTGTAATACTATTTTTTTTTTTGGCTAGGTCCATCTGGTAAGAGATTGTTGGGCCGAAAATCCGTCGGAAAGGCCTAAAATTGAGCGTGTGCGAACAATTTTGCGCCAATTGAATCGCGAAGGGTTCGTTTAACGAAAAATCCATTAATTTTTTTTTTTTCAATTTTTCAGCAACCACAACAGTCTGATGGACTATGTGTTCGGCATGTTGGAGCAGTACGCCAGCTCATTGGAGCAGGAGGTGGAGGAACGGACCAAAGAATTGGTGGAGGAGAAGCGCAAAAGTGACATTCTGCTCTGTCGAATGTTGCCAAAACAGGTGGAGGAAAGGGGGAAAACAAAATTACATATTTTTAATTTAAAAAAAAGGAAAAATATATATTTTTAATTTTATTATTTAAGTATGAGTAATTTTTTTTTGAAAAATTTGAGGTGGCCGAAAAATTAAAACTCGGCGAGTCGGTGGAGCCCGAATCTTTCCAAATGGCCACCGTGCTGTTTTCGGATGTTGTCTCATTCACAACATTGGCAAGCAAATGCACACCATTACAAGTAATGATGGGCAGTATAAATAATGAAATAATCACCGGACCAAATGTTGATCAATTGTCCTTATTGAGACAAATTATCACCCGAGCAAATGTTGATCAGTTCTCCCTTTTGAGACAAATGATCACCGGATCAAATGTTGATCAGTTGTCCCTTTTGAGGCAAATGATCACCGGAATTCAAATGTTGATCAATTGTCCCTTTTGAGGCAAATGATCACCGGATCAAATGTTGATCAATTGTCCCTTTTGAGACAAATGATCACCGGATCAAATGTTGATCAATTGTCCTTTTTGAGACAAATGATCACCGGAATTCAAATGTTGATCAATTGTCCCTTTTGAGGCAAATGATCACCGGATCAAATGTTGATCAATTGTCCCTTTTGAGACAAATGATCACCGGATCAAATGTTGATCAATTGTCCTTTTTGAGACAAATGATCACCGGATCAAATGTTGATCAATGGGACAAATAACCCAGTAATGTGATCAATTGTCTTATTAAGATTGTGACAATGTGCCGAATAATTAAACAAGTTGACTAATTGTCCCACTGTTCTTGAGACAAAGGATCACTTAAACAATTGTTGCCCAAGGGTTTCCTAGGGCAAAATGATCATCAAGCCGAATGTAGTAAACAGAACTCTGTCATAGTAAAGCGGGAAATAATTACTAAATTAAAGTGTCGACTAATTGTCCTTTGAAAGGCGTGACAAAATCACTAAACATATCTAGGAGAATTGTTAATTTATTATTGGGCCAGTGATGTGATCAATTGTCTCTTTATGGGTGTGACAATATGCCCAATAATTTAGAAATGTTGACCAATTGTCTTTTTTCATATTTTAGGTGGTCAATTTGCTGAACAATTTGTACACAGTGTTTGACAACCTCATTGACACTTATGACACGTACAAAGTTGGTGAGTTAAATTCATTTTTTTTTAATTTTATTTAAAAATGTTCCGTTTTCAATTAAAGAAACCATTGGCGATGGTTACTTGGTTTGTTCTGGGTAAGAAATTTTCCGTTAACCGATTATTTATAAAAATATTTTAATAAAATTCAAAATAAATAAATACAAATAAAAAATATTTAATAAAAAATAAAAATAAATATTTTAGAGAGGAAAAATTTACTTTGAAGAATATTAAATAATTAATATTTAAATTTTTCAAATTATTATATAATTTAAAAAAAGAAAATTTAAAATAAAATCAAAAATAAATATTAATAAGCATCCCAAAACGGAACGGGGACAACCACGTGCGTGAAATTGCGGAGCTTGCGTTTGCCTTTTTGCGTGCAGTGTCTAATTTTCGCATTGACCATTTGCACGCGGAACGCGTCAATTTGCGCATTGGATTTCACACGGGTAATTACTTAATTAATTAATTAGTGCATCATTAAGTGGTAATTAACCCCAACAGGGCAATAAAGTAAAGCGGACAATTAAGGGTCCATTAAATGCGTAACGAAGGTTCATTAAGTGAGTAATTTATGGCCCATTAGACAAGTCATTAAGGCCATTAACGGGGTAATGAAAGCGCATTAATAGGATAATTAAAGTGCATTAAGCCCTATTAATGTTGAGATTTGGCATTACAATTTCCTTAAAAAATTACTCAGAAATTATTGTTTAGGCTCCGTTGTTGCGGGCGTTGTGGGCCTAACAATGCCCCGTTACTGTCTGTTTGGGGATACGGTAAACACAGCAAGCCGAATGGAATCCAATGGAAAACGTAAGAAAACAAAAAAATTATTAAAGAATTACTTTGTGGAAAATTTAAGCATCCCATATCCACATTTCACAAACATCCAACCATTACCTGACAAAAGTGCTTGGAGGCTATGTGACGGAACCCCGGGGGGAAGTGATCATTAAGGTAATTATGCGTAATTATTGACAATTAGCTAATGGTGATCATTCTTTCAGGCCGCTACTCTATGAAAAATTTTTAAACATATTATTTAAATATTAAAACGAATTTTCTAACCATTTTTTTTCAGGCCACGCCCTAACAAAATCTTGAACCCAAAATTGCAATGAATATTAGAAGACAAACTTTGAAAACATTCGACTCTAATTTTTCCAAAAAAAAATCTTTAAAAACTAAAATTCAAAATTATTTGATATTAAAAACGTAAACTGTATTAGCTTTAATTTTTCCGAATTTTTTTGGTTTTTTCAGGGCAAAGGTGTTATGGAAACTTTTTGGTTGCTTGGCCATGCAGCGGACGGAGCGGAAAACTCACCAATGTACAGAGCATTTGTGGACGACCACAACAACAACAACAATCAATCAGCAAAATGATTTTTTTTCAATTTTTGATTTTTTTTTTTTGGTATTTTATATTAATTTTTTTCGTTTTTAAAAATACTTAATTCACCGAACAACTTGTATAGTTGAATTTCACATTATTTTGTCCATTAGTATCTCAGTTTTAATTCATTCCATCATTATTATAAACAATATTTTAATTTGTTTTATTATAGATAATATTATATTTTATTATTTGAATTTTTTTTAATGTTTTTTCATTTCATTAAATATTATTATGCCTCGCCCCCCCCCCCCACCTCTTCCAAAAATGTTTGGAAGCGAAGTGACGTCTTCAGTTGCCACAAATTGTACAAGAAGAATGCCAAAAGTATTGTGAAAATGATGGCACAATAAATGTAGAATGACAATGTTTTGGTGGTATGCAATGCTTAATTATTTAATTAATGAAAAAATGGCCAACAAATTATTTCTATTTAAAGGTAAAAAAAAATCGGCTCTAATGCACTTTATGAGTCCAATCGCATTTTGTGAGTCCAATCATCTAACATTCCTTGGTTTATGGACCATAACTTTCTTCTTGACTAATGAATCCTTACATTCTTGGTATCATTCGAAGCGTTGAAGTCTCAGAACTGTCTAGTACACGAATATTTCGAAAAATTTCCGTTAAAAAAAAAGTTAAAGGAGAAAAACGGAATTAAGTTGTTTTTTAATAATGTTTTATTTTGTCGGGCTTTCTATATGTTCGAATTTGATTGGTTAAGCTTTCGAATGATGCCAAGAATGTAAGGATTGATTAAGCAAGAAGAAAATTATGGTCCGTTAGATGATTGGACTCACAAAGTGCATTGCTTCAACAGTAAAAATTCTGTTTAATCTCTAGTTTAAAATTTTCCATATAAATCATTTATATATAAAATTAAAAAATGAATTCAAATAATTCATTTATATAATAAAACTTTAATTTATAATTATATATTTTTTTATTTTTCAATTTTCACTCACTGTCAAATGCCCAATTGAAAAACATAAGGAAATAAATTGGTTTAATGAAGAAGACGAACAGAAACACAATGATCAGATGGCCGTCCAAGAAAAGATGGAAAAACTAAAATAAAAGAAAAAAAAAATAATAATAATTATTATTATTATTATTAAATAATTACCGAAATTCCAATAATTGGCCAGAGTAAGCGTGGGTTACTTCGGCACAGTGCGAATATGGTAACCAGGCTCACCGCCAACGGTAGTATCATTACGGTAAGTGCGCGTCGCAAATGAATTGCCTGTTGGAAATTTGTTAATTGACTGAAGCAAAATTCAATTATGAATTAATAAGTTGTGTTCGGCAAATAATTGATCAATTAACTAATGAGTTAATTAACTGGGCAAAATTATGGTTAAACAAAAAATAATAATTAATCCATTAATTCTTAATTACTATAGCCCGGATTTTGCAGCATTTGCTGATATGTTTTTTGGGCGTGTTAAGAAGCAGAAAAATTTCTTACTATTTGACGAAATTTGCGACTTTTCAGATTTCCATGAGACAAAAAAAGTTCAATGTAATTTTTTTGTTGTCTGCCGAAAAATAAATTTTACCTAAGAAAACGTTGAAATGTATTTGGTCACCCTTTATAAAAAGAAAAATTATGATTTTTTTTTTGTTGTTAATTGATAAAATTTTGCTTCAAAATCGCGAGATTTTTATGCTTATCATTCTCGACTTTTTGTGCCTAATTTGCCATTTTTGTGCTCATTTTGACAATTTTGACTGGGGAAAATTTATGAGGAAATTTCAAAAAATTGCCAATAAAGCTAACAAAATGAGCTAATAATTAATTAACCGTATTTTCTTACCTCAACTGTGCAAAGCGCCGCAATTGCCAACAACCCAACAATGATTATCAGTTTCATGGCTGTCTTAAAATTAAAAATTTGCTTGAAAAATTTGAAATCTTAAATTTACCGCCAAATGCACTGTGCCAAAGAGGCAGAAATGGGGATGCTGTCGGCGCTGTGCCGTTGAGATTGTTGTTTTTTGTGCCAAACTCATTTTTGTTGGGTTTGTTTTGGCGTTAAACATATTATAAAATCTGGTCAAAAAAAGGGAAATTAAATAGAAAATGAATACAAATTAAACACGTGATCGGAATGCAAATGAGAATGATTAAATAGAGAGTGGAACTTTGAAAAAACATAATTTCACGATGGACCGTGACCGGTACTTTGGTAATAAAACTACTGTGCGGCACGGTATCGGTATTCGGTATTTTTAATACCGAAATTTCGGTATATACCGCGGTATAAACCAATACCGAGTACCGAAAATCTCATTTGCCGCACAATAAATAAAAACCCCACGAAAAAATCCCGGAGGCGAGTATTCTTTCAGAAATTCCCAGAGGGATGCCGACCCTATGAAGACTCGAAGATTCGGACTTTTCCTTGGATGAAAGCTGGTGATCCGAGTACTGATCAAAAATATTCGATCCGCAATTTCATCTGGTGATCAGACAAGGCCAATCAGTCGGTGATTAGTTATTATGCAATTAAGGAATTCCAAAATTACACCCAAATTTAGGATCAACACAAACCAGCAGGAACAAAGGTTATTTGCCAAAACTGGTTAACCAATCACACAGTTGTTTGCTGATCACTCCAATGGATTCAAATCTAACATTTTTGTTCCTAAAATCTATCCCAAATTTCTTTGCACCTGCCGCTGCTGTGGGAGAGTGCGTATGAATTTCACAAATTTGTTGGAGATGAGAACATTAGCAAGTCATCCCCCAAATCTCTTCTCACTGATCAAATCCGGAATGATTGCTTTGTCCGATGATCAGATAAACTGATCAGTCACCCGTCCGTCCATTAATGCGCATAATTATCCCTTTAAGGGAAGAGGGGGAGGGGGGGGGGGGGGCGTATTATGTGAATTTCTCAAAAGTTTTGGATTGGATTTGGATGTGCTTTCTTTTGCACGGCTCAAAGATTTACGACGGACGGACCAGAAAATGTGAAAAGATTGGTTCTGCTGATAGTGCGCACCACTGATGCAACAGCAGCACCAAAAATGTGCAACGAGAATTTGCATGAACAAATTTAGGGGGAGAGAAAGTCACCGAACAGAGCGATCGGATCGGACGAAATCGCTGGAAGGGTGGAAAATTTAACGTAATTTGATCACCATTTTAATAAGAAAGGTAATTATTAATGAGGGTAATTAAGTTGAGTAAATGGTTATCCTTTGAACACTTTTGGGATGTGGGTGAATTGCGTTGAGCCGGGACCAAAAAAACTGACAATAAGAAATTGAGAACCAGAAAATCGGCCAGGCACGTTTCGGCCCCCACGTTTCGGCCCCCACGTTTCGGCCCCCACGTTTCGGCCCCAGACTCGTTTAGGACTTTGTAACTTTTTTCAAAGTCAACCAAATTTCACAAATTTGGTATCATTCTAAAGCTTTAAGTGTTTAGAAGGTATGAATAAGCTATTGCTAATCGATTGACCAACTTAAAAAAAAGTTACAACATGAAAAACACTAAAAAGTCAGAATTTTTGTATTTTTTGGTTCATACATTTTCTGTAAATCGACTATTCTTTAAGACTTTTAGAAGTCTAATAGAGCTCATGAAGAGCTTTAGAATGATAATAAATTTGTTGCATTTGGTTGGCAATGAAAAAAGTTATGATACTTTAAATGTTGCTGGGGCCGAAACGTGGGGGCCGAAACGACCCCGACCCCCAGAAAATTGACCAGCAGCAGCTGATTAGGCATTTTCTTATATTAGGGACAGAAAAAAACAAAAAGTTGTATCAGCTTATGAATTAATCCAACCAATTTGGAGTTGGCTTGGATTTAAATGCCGAGCCTGAGAATTGACCGCAATGACGAAGAAGTTTTTAAAACCCGAAAATATTAGAAACAAATTGTTTTCTGTATTTGAGAACATTTGAGTTTTGACATTAAAAATTGTACTGGACCCTATATACCAAGACTGAATTGGCTGGGACTCAGTTTCTTGCTAAGCCTTGGAGCAAAAAAAGTTTTCAGCAGAGTTTTTGCGCGCTGTTTGGGTGCGAAATGTATGTTTGCTGATTAATTATGAATGGTGCTAATTATGTGACGTAGGTAGGACTAATGGGTTTTGTTGCTGTGATGCACACATTGCCCACTAAATAATTATTAATGTGTGCATTTGTCATCCGCCACTGATCAACAGCAGCAGGTGTTGATACTGATCACTTTTTGCAATCCGATCAACAAAAAAAAAGTTAGTATTAAATGATACCCCAAATAGATCAGTAGAATAATCAGAGTGATCAAAGTCATAGTGAGTCAGAAAAAGTGATCAAAATAATTTAAATATCATAGGATAAGAGAGTGATCGGACTAAGGCCTGATCAGATTCTTAAGTCAACAACCAAAGTGAGGTAGTGATTAGAGAATAACCCATGAGTAGCTAATCTAAGCGATTGTTAGGTTCAAGACTCATCGGAACAAAGAGTGACCCAAGTAACGCAGTGATCAGACACATAATTGGTGTCCAATATATCCCAGTGAACAGCAGGAGTGATCGGAGGCATACTAGTGATCACTGATCAGTAGAGCACTAATGGGTGCGTGATCAAGGCAAGGTATCCCAAGCATAAGTGATCGAAGCTTGTGCCCGGGTTTATCGCCGGAATTTCGGCCATTTCACTACAGACGCACAGCGACCAAATATCCTGTCGTGGGTCAAATAAGCACTGCCTTTTTCAGTACTTGGCGATCACATGTTAAAAAATTATGAATACCAATGGAGAACATTTGTTATGAATGAAGAAATTGTCCTCCGCCCCTCTTCTCTCACTTGGGCTGATCACTCTTTTTTTTTCTCCATGACATTTCCGACGACAAAAATCGTTGTGCAAATGCTACGACACACACACATATTTTGCACACGGATCTCGACTGTTCAGCGTCACGCAATTGATCAACCGCAAAATCAAGCTTTTTTGTGGGAGGCGGAGCAGGCAGCATTTATTGAATAAATGATTGAATGATGATGACGTATTGGTGCGCGTTAATCTGATCGACAAAATGGACAAAGCGCGGAGTGATCAGAGCGGATCAGCAGCAATCGGTAGGCAAAAGCAAGGGTGACCAGCAGAGTGGGGCTAATGGAATTGGGAGGGATTATGATTTCCGCCGTTGGACAATGTTTCTGATCAGTTTGGTAATTGTGGTTTATTTTCATTGATCAGTTTTATGGCAAACTAAAACACTGTCTGATCAGACTAATGGAAAAGGGTATTTTTGGCCAAGTGCAGGTAATCAAAGGAATGTATGGAGTGATCAGTTCGCGAGGCAACTGATTCAAGAGAGTCCAATCAGTGGGTCACTCCAATTGATCGGTGCCTAAGGCAACCATATTTCCTTTAGGGAAATAGTTGATCACTTTGACAGCATGGGAATTTCTAGAACTGACAACAACTGATCAGCAATTAAAATAGATAAATGCCTGTGGGGATTAGGCATATAATATTATTAGTTGAACCGTTTTGGAGAAAATGCTCAGAAATGTCCTTGAAAAGCATTGGAATGTTGGAATAGTGAGGTCGCTGGTCACGCTGATTGGATCACATTGCCTGAGGCAATGATCGAGAAATTCATTTCGGAATCCAACTTAATGATCAGCCTTGAGACAGATTAACCGAAGTGGACTCTAACCGGGAAACATTTGATTCAGCGCCCGGCAGGAAAGATGATTTTTGGTAAAATATCTGATCAGAAGAGATGAAAGTGATCAGTGTCAATGGGAGACATAATAGTGACCAATGTTTCAATATGATCACAACTGATCATTAAAATTAACCCACGAGTATAATTAGTGGCATAATTTCTGCGCCGCTCAGTTAAGTGATAATTTAATGCAAAGTTATTCTGATTAATGATTAAATTGTTCATTAAAATGCTATAACCAGTGGGGTTAGCAGGTGAGTAAGCAAAATTGTGCCAATATTGTTTTCTTTTTTTTGTATTAAGAATTCGCGACAAAGAGAGTCCCATTAAGTAATTCTCCAAAGTGAAGAAAGCAATTAACAGCGATAATTAGCAGTGATCAAGTACCAAAATTTAAACAATCCATTATCGGATAAAGTATATGCCAAAGAGAAGAATAAATTATAAGTGAATTTAATTAGCGCTGATCAATACCAATTTTTAAACAATTAATTAGCATTTGTTGATTGCTGTGGAACCGACCAATGCTTACGATGTTATCACCTAAGCAGGTGGGATTCATTGGTGGATATGGTGGGTACAATTGTCCGTTGGAAAAGAAGGTGATAAAATGATGGATATCACTATATTGCCGATGGGACAGGCGGAACAAACAACAACTAACAAACACAAGAAACATTCGTTGTAACAGACAGAGTCAGTCTGAGATCTGTCAGACCACTTCAAAAATGAGAAAACAGGAAATCGTGCCGATAGAAATGCATTGATCTGTTGATCTACCAAGGGGAAGGCTACTGATTGGGTCAGACTGAATGACTGACTGCTGATCAGCAATCCCCCCTATGCAATTGGTGATCAAAACTGGTTTAGTTACGGAAAGGAGTCTATAATCCCCAAGCATTTTTTGGGGGGTTTTTTAGCGTAATTGTCTCAAATGATTAGTGTGTTCATTTGTCCCATTTGTTGGTGTGTCCTATTGTTTCCTTTTTGAAGAGGAACATTGGAACATGGAGACGCATTGATATACCCAATTGTCCATCTATCCATTTATTGAATATTATTATTCCGCCCTCCCGAGTCGGTCAAAATCGGCGTCAATTACAACCAAATTGGTACCCAAATGTCTAACGCTAATTTGTCCCAAAGAGGCCTTTTTTTGTTGTAGCTGCATTTGAATATAACGAATATCCATCCATTCCTCCCCCATCGCCTCCACCCGAATTGATTGGAATCGCCGCCGTCGTCTCCTCTTCCCCCCTCCCCCCTCTTTTTTCCCCGTTGGCTCTGTCCATGCGCTTTTGCCCCACCCAAATCGCCTCCTCTGCTGCTGCTGTTGCTTCTTCTGTTACACTATAATTGCTCAAACTGATGGCGCATCAGCAGCAACAACAAGCCAAGAAAAACTTGCTCATTCAAAAGCCGAAAGAAAAAAAAGAACAGTCAATCGAAGCCAAATTTGGGGGGGGGGGGGGCTCATAAATTAATGTAAAATGGGCAAAATCATGTGTGATACGGCGGAAGAAGGGATCTCGAGTAATGGATTCTTGATCATTAAGTTAAGGTACATAAATTATTTAAGTCATCAAAATCTCGTGACACGGTGGAGGACGGGATCTTGAGTATTGGAATCCTGATGATCAATCAAATGTGTGTCAATACCAGTCAGGGGTTGTCAACAACTTGCTCTTGCTTGATCAATCCCAGTGATGGAATCTTGATTAGTTTAGAAAGTGACCAGGATGTAATCAATGTGTAACAGGACGGACAGCGCTAAATTAGCGCATTTAAGGAAGAGAATAAATTGGAATGGGAATGCTGGTCAGCAGCAGATCATTGATAGTGATTAGACGGACTAACCCGACTCGTATCTTTTCTTTGTGTAGTAAACATAGAAACAAAAAAAGCGAGATAATGTTTTTGTATAATAAACAGAGAAGCAAAAAAAAAGTACGAGTTCGGTTTTTACCTGATTAGACATGCATACTTTTGTTTAACAGATTTTTTTTGATCATCGCTGATCAAGGATGACCAATATAACAGTTAGAAAGTTGATACCCTACTACTTTTTAATAGAATTGTATTATCATCGTTGATCATGGATGGCACATATAATTGATAGCTGAGTGATATCCTATCAGGTTTTTGTATGATTATTGTTGATCATGGATGGCATATTGATCTGGAGGGTGATATCCTATCACTAAATAATACAAATTGTATGATCAACGCTGATCAGGATGCAGCCATAAATCACCGCTGATCAGGAAAGGCATATTGATCTGGATGGTGATATCCTATCATTTTTTAATAAAAATTCCATCGTTGATTAGGATGCAGCCAAAAGTTAAGTGTAAAGGTATTCATCAAACATTTAAATGTGTAAAACAGATTGGCATTCTATGTAATTTGAAAAGTATTAAACAAATTTGCTACCTTTCTGCTCAACTGGATTAAAGAAGGCAGGAGGGAAAGCAAGCCGACTAGTTGCTACCACGGCGGCTTTCACCTTACCCATTCCCTCCCCCGAGGGGATGGCGAAAGGAAAGAAATCTTTTGTCCCTTCCCCCACCCGAAATGCGCCCGAAGGGCGGACAAATTGATTGCTTTCACCTAATTTCAAACGCCGGGGAGAGGCGAAAGTTTTGATGGGATGTGAAGGAAAATCCTGGAAGGGATTAGCAAAAAATCGGAAAACGGAAAAAGCTTTTTAAAGCATTACAAAAAATGAAAATATTCCGCAATGTTGGCTCACGCATGCCAAAAAACAGGAAATGGAAAACGAAGGTTCGGGATTCAAGAAATTTTAAATTTAACAAGGTTGAATGGATCCCATGACTTTTAATTTTTCACAGAAGCCGAGAATTCTGTCTCGAAAGTTTAGAAATATGAATCGGACTTGGGAATGGAATCTTATCGAAAATAAATTAACAAATTCATTATACACAAAAACGGGAGATATTTTCTATGGTAAACCAAGGTCAGGAATAGGGCTCAGAAAAATTAACGGATTCGATTGCAAAAATAGGGGATAAAATACATTGTACAAGAACAGGTCACACCAATTCAGGCCCAACAAAAATCAGAATTGTGATGCATTTTGCTTTCAACGGCTGCAATTTTGACGACGCCAACGACAACCGCTGCTGACCACAGCAGAGAGAAATTAATGGGAGGATGGAATTTGATGAGGAAAAGGAGGGGAGAGGAGGAAGACGAAGAGGAGGAAGACGAAGATGTTCATCAACCATCATCCACCCCCATCATCATGTTGAGGATGTGAGATGAAGCATCATCATTTTATTTTAGTTGGAAGGGATGTGCAGCATTTGCCCCTCGGGCGCCTTCGCCAATTTTGGGCGCGCCGTTTGATTCATCCCATCCGCTCCGCCGACGTTCCCTCCGTTCCATTGAATCGTTGCAAAAGAAGTGTACATTTTTTAGGATGTTGAAACTTTCGCATTTGCCCTGAGGGAAAAATGGAAGAAAAAAAAATTGTTCCCAATTGCCCTGGGGCGAACTTAACGGATTTTGATATAGAAATTATTTTGCCCCCAACTGTTTTAAGATCCATTTTTAATTACTGTGCCTGAATTGCCGACAAATTTTAACAAGAAGCTAAATATTGGTTCATTGCAAAATAATTCTCTTTTTTATGTTGTAAAAAACAGAAAATTTCATTTGTTTGTTCCTTTTGCAAATTTCCTTTTTTACAGCTTAATTTTGAAACGAATTGCTGAATGCCGGAGGAAAAAGCAAAAACAAAGCTTTTGAAGAATTAGTGACCCTATTTCTTTGAATTGTTCAGCCAAATAATTCAGTTTAAACCCGGATTTTGATTGGCCCTACCCCTAAGCAATTTGTCTCTTCGGGGCTTCCTGGCTAAATTCCATTTCCCGTCCATCACGTCTGTCTGGTTTGGAAAAGTCGTCTAGACTCTATTTGGGCACTAGCCTAAGCCCCAATTTCATCAAATCGCCGAAATCCCCAACACAAAGGGCTTTCAGCGGTAATGAGACCCGCTTTTGACTTTATAGCAAATGAGTGTTCGCCTTCTTATTGTGCTGCTGCATAAGCCAATTAACAACAAACAAACAAAATGAATAGGTGGCGAAAAAATTAAAGAAAATTTGTAACATACGAAAAACCCTAACAAAGATTCAGGCTTGGCAGCAAAAATTCGGAAAATGATTAAAACAAAGACATGGAAACCCGCCAAAATTCATACCCCTATAAATTCCGACTAGGCCCCCTTAGAAAGTCGAGCCCTAAACACTGTCCCTGCAAATTCCAAGGTAGTTTCTATATTGCGCCAAAATACGAGCCGCTTTCAGTTTGGTTTCGTAAATCCGTGTTCGCCTCTCTCCTTCTGCTATGGTTTAAGCCAATTAACAACAAAAACAAATAATGAATGGCTTATGATGACGGATAATGATGATGCGGTTATTAGTTGGGGCCCCTTTTTGCCTCCCGGGCATTTTCATTTCTTTTTTTTTTTTTGTTTGGAGTGTTCAGTGCCCTCCCTAATGGGCGCCAGCGCGGCGCTTTTTGTTTGGAAAAATGTGAAAAGGCACTTAGGCGGGTACCAAAAACGGATGCCGCCGCCCTCTCCTCCGCCCCCCCCCCCATTCTTCGGATAAGGAAAAGCATCGCCAAAATCGCCTTGGGCTTACGGCAGCTTTTCCTCCTTCTCCGTTAAACACACAGTGAAAGACAATGCAAAAGCCATCTCATCAACAAACAACACATAAATGTGCACATGAATTTGGGAAATATGGTGTTAATGGGGAGAATGGTTTTCGTGTATAGTTCACTCTGTTTGGTATGTGTTGTACTTTTATAAAGGCAATTTTGGTATTGGGGGCGGGGAACATTCTGGCGAAGAAATTCGGTGTTTTTTATTTATTAAAAAAACAAAGAATTATTATTTTTGACAATTTTGGTTAAATGGAGAAAAAAATTTGAAAAAAACGACTCACTATTATTGTGCATATGAGAAATATTTATTTTATGTCTTGCTAGTTAATCCGGTTCTCTATTATTGGAGAGTGAATTTATATATGAATAAAGAAATCACTAAAATATGGAGAAATATGCCTAAAATTCTTATATGGATAAAAATATAGAAATTTATTGAATCAATTTGCCAAATGCTGTGTGTTTTGCCAAGTTGCATTTATATTATTTTGCAAAATGCATTTGTGCATTTTACCAAGTTGCATTAAGTTATTTTGCCAAATGCATATGTGTATTTTTCCAAGTTGAATTTAGGTCATTTTGCCAAATGCAATGTGTGTATTTTGCCAAGTTGCATTTATGTTATTTTGGGTATTTTGCAAAATGCATGTGTGTGTTTTTTCAAGTTGAATTTATATTATTTTGCCAAATGCATATGTGTATTCTGTCAAATGCATGTGAGTATTTTGTATGTTGTCAAATGCATGTGAGTGTTGCCAAATGCATTTGTGCATTTTACCAAGTTGAATTAGGTTATTTTGCCATATGTGAGTATTTTTCCAAGTTGAATTTAGGTCATTTGCCAAATGCATATGTGTATTTTAACCAAGTTGCATTAAGTTATTTTGCCAAATGCATATGTGTATTTTCCAAGTTGAATTTAGGTCATTTTGCCAAATGCAATGTGTGTATTTTGCCAAGTTGCATTTATGTTATTTTGGGTATTTTGCAAAATGCATGTGTGTGTTTTTTCAAGTTGAATTTATATTATTTTGCCAAATGCATATGTGTATTCTGTCAAATGCATGTGAGTATTTTGTATGTTGTCAAATGCATGTGAGTGTTGCCAAATGCATTTGTGCATTTTACCAAGTTGAATTAGGTTATTTTGCCAATGCATATGTGTATTTTTCCAAGTTGAATTTAGGTCATTTTGCCAAATGCATATGTGTATTTTACCAAGTTGCATTAAGTTATTTTGCCAAATGCATATGTGTATTTTTCCAAGTTGAATTTAGGTCATTTTGCCAAATGCATATGTGTATTTTTCCAAGTTGAATTTAGGTCATTTTGCCAAATGCATATGTGTATTTTACCAAGTTGAATTTAGGTCATTTTGCCAAATGCAATGTGTGTATTTTGCCAAGTTGCATTTATGTTATTTTGGGTATTTTGCAAAATGCATGTGTGTGTTTTTTCAAGTTGAATTTATATTATTTTGCCAAATGCATATGTGTATTCTGTCAAATGCATGTGAGTATTTGTATGTTGTCAAATGCATGTGAGTGTTTGCCAAATGCATTTGTGCATTTTACCAAATTGCATTAAGTTATTTTGCCAAATGCATATGTGTATTTTTCCAAGTTGAATTAGGTTATTTTGCCAAATGCATATGTGTATTTTTCCAAGTTGAATTTAGGTCATTTTGCCAAATGCATATGTGTATTTTACCAAGTTGCATTAAGTTATTTTGCCAAATGCATATGTGTATTTTTCCAAGTTGAATTTAGGTCATTTTGCCAAATGCATATGTGTATTTTACCAAGTTGCATTAAGTTATTTTGCCAAATGCAATGTGTGTATTTTGCCAAGTTGCATTTATGTTATTTTGGGTATTTTGTCAAATGCATGTGAGTATTTTGTATGTTGTCAAATGCATGTGAGTGTTTGCCAAATGTGTGTTTGCCAGTTGCATAACACCAAATTACATATATGTATTTTGCAAAATGCAGTATGTTTTGCCACGTTGCATTTACGTTATTTTCCCAAATGCATATGTGTATTATGCCAAATGCATGTGAGTATTTTGCCAAATTATATATATATATGTGTCATTTTATCTTTTTTCTTTTATCATATAATAACAAATATACAATACATAAATAAGTATTTCAATTAAGTTAAAATTATTTAATATAATAAAATTAAAAACCTAAAAGTAAAAATTATTCGCATGGTTCACTTTCCCCAAGCGGTGAAGAGCCATCGGCAGAATATAGCTCAAAATTGGATTTTATGTGAACCGCATGGGACATGAAGTTCACTTCAGGGCTCAAAATGCGCTAAATAATTTTAAAACTAATAGAATTAAAATGAAATATTAAAAAAAATAACAATAATAATTACATAATTTATATAAAAAATGATTTCTTTTTTATTTTAAATATAAAAAAATTAATAAACGATTATTTTTTGCCCAAAATATGATCATTAAATTAATAAAAACCTTAAAAGTTATAGAAATTAAATAAATAAAAATTATTATTTATTAAAATAAAATTTTACAATTGGTAATCCACCGACACCCGGCGGCAAATCCAATTTGCAGCCCTTGGCCAATTTTTTGTTAGCCGTCTGAATTTAAAAAAAAATGTTATATAAATCATTAAAAATTTCTCTAAATTCTAACCTCCGGCACTTTGTCCTTGACTAAACTGGTCAGCGAGTCGAGCCCATCCTGCGTCATGCCACTTTTCACGTCGGTGCCAATGTCGTTAAGCACCAAAGTGGGCATGGTCAGGTTAGCCTTGATCAATGCACCTGGAAAAATTGAAAAACCCAAAGTATTAGGTTTGGATTATCGCTGCAAAAAAATATAAGTTTCAAGAAAAGAAGTGAACGCAAAGGACTTTTCAAGAACGGAGGATTTCAATGATTTTTTTTTTTTTTTTTGCCTTCGAGGACAAACTGGGTTCATTTTTAACAATAAATTATACCCTCAGTTTTGATGTCAATTTGTGCCACCGATGTCGCTTTAAATGTGCCCAATTTTTTCTTGTTTGTATGGCCAAAAAATTCCAATTTGGCAATGTGCTCCAGGATAATGGTGGCTAAAAAATGGTAAAAAATATAATTTTAAAAAATCCAATTCAAAAATGCATTCATGAAAAAAAAACACAGTTCGGTTCATATTTTTTTTTAGTCAAAAAGGTTACAATTTTTATATATTCTGACGGATGGCGCGCGAATTGTGCCAATGACAAGGTCAACCTTTTCATCGGGATATTCATCAGCGGCTGCCTAAATAAGTGTTAAATGGTAACTAATTAATATCAAAATTTAAATAATATTAATTAATTATCAAAATCATAATATTTCGACCGGCAAAAGACTGCGAATACAAATGCCCGTGTCAATTAATGTCTGCACCAAATCCTCCTCCTCATCTTCTTAAAAAATATTATTGAAAATTTAAAAAGGATTTAAAAATGAATTTTAATTAAAGTAATTTAGATTAATCTTATTTTTTACCTTGGCGTTTTGTCCGTCTGCTCATCATTCGCCTTCTTTTGAAGATGACCGTGCCATTTTCATCTTCAACTCCGTGGTCATCGAGAAAAACATCTGAAAATAATTATTTTTTTTCAAATTTCTTAAAAAAATTCTATTATAAAAGTTTTTCTTAATTTGAATTATTTCATAAAAAAAAATATTTTTATATTCGCACCGTCGTCGCCCGATTCGCATGTCAATCGCATCAGTCGGCCAACCGTGGGCGTGTCTGGGCCAATTTTTACCACGAAAAAGCCAACCCTGACAAGTGTGGCAAAATTAATGAGAGTCATTTTTAAGGAAAGCATTGAAATGGCTAACAAAATGCCAAAATTAAATGCCAAAATTTAAATAGAAAAGGAATTATGATTTTGGAAAAAAACACCTGGCTCGGGACTGGCAAGAACCAGACCAACCCGGAAAACATCAGGGTTGCCGCGGGTCACCTGAAACCCTGTCTTTTTACCGACCCGGTTTTTTCTCGACCCGCGGCAACCCTGTTAAACATGATTGGGACAGGGCACCAAAAACCGGCCAATTCCGTCCCCCAAACAAACTAAAAATGCCGGCAAATAAAGTACCATTCTGATGCCAAACAAACAAAAATGCCGAAATTAAAAAACCACTTTTAAGAACGCATTAAAAACATAATGCCAAACAAAATGACATTTCAAATACCACCACCACCATCACCACCTGTGCATATGGTAAAGCAATGAGTTGATGGTGTACTCATTGAGCACAATGTCAGCCATTTTGCAGCCATTGCCCGAGCAGGGCTAAAAAAATTGGAAATATTTTTAAAATTATTAAAAGAAAATCACCGGAATATTAACAGGGACAGGTGAGAACGGTGTGCAGCCCCAACCACATAAACTGAAGTCGCCTGTAAATTTTGGGATTTTCATTTTGTTTGTTTTTTTGGCGGGTAATTTGTTACCTTTCAAATTTATTGTGTAGTCATTGCCAGTGGCCGAACTGCCAGCCAATTGAGAATTCAGAAACAGGTTGTCCAATTTTTTCTGAAATTTTTTAAATTTATTTGGAAACAAATAAATTTTTTTTGTTTAATCACCAATAAATAATTTTAATTTATTTTTTTTTTCTTATTCAATTTTAATTTTACCATGTCCATCAGTTGCATGATCAGCTGAATAGGAGAAGGTGCTTTTTTAGAAGGCGCTTTGGTAGTTGTCGTTGTGTCATCGGATGTCTTAAATTTTTTTTTTTTTTTTTGAAATTTTGGGTTTTTTTTATTTTAAATTCCTTTCCCCCTCCCGAGTATTACATTCGTTGAATTTTCAGACAATGTGCTCATTGTTGTGGTTGTTGTAGTTGTTGAAATTGTTGTCGTTGTTTGATTCTATGAAATTTTCAAATAAAAATAAATAAAATCTTTTTAAAAAGAAAATATAAAATCATGAGATAAAAATTAATTTAGAAATATAAAAAATTGCTTAATTCATGCAATAAATTTTAAATAATGAATTTTAATTTTAATATTACAATTTTTACCAAAAGTAAACGAGTTTTTTTTTTATTATTATTTTCAATTAAAATTATAATATTTTTTTTACCCCTCCGCCGGCGCCCGTCAAAGCGGAAAGACACGACGAATTCAGTGCAACCGATGCAACGGATTTGAACGCAATTTTCCTGGGCACAGCGCCAGCAATTTTCGGATTCACCTCGTCATCAACCATTTGAGGGACGCGTTTGCAAAGCTGAAAATTTGCAAAAAAAAAAACTAAATAAAAAATATTTAAAAAAAAGCTGAGTTTTAACCTGCGAAGCGATTTGACGTCGAACAACCTTGTTGATTTTTTGCTAAAAAGTGATTTTAAATAAAAAAAAAAAATAATTAAATAAATATTATTAATAATTAATAAAAAGATTTATTTTTTTCTTCAAACAAAAAATATTTTCGAAAAAGAAAATACATTTTTTAGATTTCTTATCATAAATTGAAATAATACTTTTCCAAACCAATGCTTACTTTCAACTGTTGGTTGGCGATATCGCCCAAAAGTCCGCCGTATTGGATGGACGTGTCAATACGGCCAAAACGACTGGAGCCTAAATTAGCCAAACAATTATTATTACCTAGTCATTAATAGTCATTGAAAATATTTTTTAGAAATTTTTAAGACTAAAAACTTTTCTTTTTTTTTCATTTTTTCCTAAAAGGCTTCTTCATATTTACAATAATAATAATTAAAATAAAGTGAATTAAATTAGGGTTCAGCCCCAACCCTTCGGGGACAGAATGTCGGGGAACGGGGACAAAATTCCCCGACCAAATTTGTCGGGGATGGCTGGAGAAATTTAAAAAATGTCGGGGACAGACTCCTCTGTCGGGGACAAAATTTTCATAAAAAGCCGAAAAAAAGATAAAAGAAAAACTTCCAGAACAAAAAAGTCTTAAAAACTCATTTAAAGACACTTCCATCTTATTTGAAGTGCAATTGACGACTTTCATATCCCCAAAAAAGGTCGGGGCTGAACCCTAAATTAAATTATATAAATAATTAGGAATCTATTTTAAAATTTAGCTAAATTAAAGACATTAAAAATACACTTTTTTGGCTAATAGAAATTATTTAAATTGCTGTTCTGCTCACATGAAACCACTCGCAGTTTTGTCTGATTTGTTGCACTGTTCTCAACAACAACTCCAATCACCACTTTGACCTATAAATAAATAAACGGAAAAATTTGCGCTTTCCAACGTAATTAGGCACTAATTACGTTTTGGGCCGTGACTTGGACTTGGCCAAACAATGCCAATGGGTGCATGATGGTAATTTGTCCGCCCAAGTCGCCATTTACACTGCGCCAAATTTGATTATTAAAATTTAAAAATAAATACAAACCGAGCCCCATGTAGGGGGCGGGGTGGGGCAAAGTTAAGTAAGACCAATTAAAGATTGCATTCTTACAATATTAAGAAATATTTAGCTAATCGTTTGTTTTGGAATTAAAAATTGCCAAAAAAAAAATCTAAATTTAAAATTTTTTAAGGCTGTCAAACTTTTTTCAGATTGTCAGAGTCCGGTTTCGAGGGGGAAGGGTCTTAATAAAGCAAATTCCAAAAACATATAATATTAATAATAAATTAAGATTAATTAATTAAATTAATTTATTTTTTCCAATTTACTCGAGGTCAATGTTTCGCACATCAATCACCAAACGGTTGGGCTGTGCAGGATTGAAGTACACTTCTATAGTCATAAAAATATTAATGCAATTAAAATAAAATTTATAATTTTAATTTTGTATCATAATAATAATAATAATTTAAAAATAAATGTATTTTTACCCTTCGTGCATTTGTAACGGTTCACATGCAAATGCGTTATTCTCAGACATCCTCCAGCCTAAAAGAAAAAATGCTTTTAAATTATTAAAAAAATTCTTCTTTTTTTTTTGGTATTGCCTTAGGTATGCATTGGTTTATTTCCTTCAATTTGGCACGTTTCACTTGATAATCTGAAATACAAAATTCATAAAGCCCCATTAAATGTATTGTAAAGTAATTAATGTAATGAAGGGTTCTAATTAGGTTAATGATGTAATTAGTGTGACGACCCATGCTTTCTTACTCAATATGCCGATTAGTTCGTGTGACAAATAACGGAATGCTTGGGCATTAAGACGCGCTTTGATGCCCGGCTGATTTGGATCACCACCGGCCAAGTTCGGGTTGAAATCCTTCCTGGAAATTTTTAAAATGAAATTTTTCTTTGAGACAAAATGAAAAAATATTCCAATTGGATTTTCATAAAAGAAGTTTTCCCATTAAAAAATAATTCTTTTTTTAAGTATTCAAATTCCATTTTTAAAATGAGAATTTTCGTTTCAATTTTCATTTACACTAAATTTTTAGAAAATGTTTCGTCACCAATTAAAAGGCAATCAATCTACACCCCCCCGCCCAACCGATTCTCCATTATGTAGATGTTTAATTGTGTCATTTTCGGAAAAAAATTTTCCCGAAATTTTTTTATTAAAATTTCTATTCTTTTTTTGACCTGCCCGCCAAATTGCATGGCAATGCTGGGCCGTCACAATTCACAGCATTCTGTTGCTGCAGTTGTGCTTCGGGTGTCTGTTGTTGTTCTTTTTGTTGTGCCAATTCGGCAGTGGCACTGCTGTTGGTTGTTGTTGTTGTTGTTGTGCCATTTGTTGAAGCAATGCCATCAGCACCATCAACACCACCACCACCACCAGTAGCAACAACGTCGTCAACAGTTGATGAAGATGATGGAACACTACTACAAATTATATTAAAAAATAAATTTTGTTATTAAAAAGTTTTGAGTTTTTTTAGGCCTGTTTTAGGGTGTGGAAAGGCCGCAAAACATGGCCAAGGCATTTCTCGGGTGGTTAGCATTTTTGCATGTTAAAAAAACTCAAGTCGAGTTCTTGCCTTGGATTTTGTTTTTTGTGCGGTGGCCGGATTTTCCGATTTTGTTGGCCAAATTTTGATTTCCGTTTTCTTTAAAATGAAGAAATAAACAATTACATTGTTTTTTAAATGTTATGAAGAAAATTGTATAAAAAAGCAACTAAAAAGAATTTTATTTGAACAATTACATAATTATCTATTGCAAAAAAATGTTTAAAAAATTTTCACTGCCATAAATTATTTTTTGTATTTGGAAATGCATATTATTATTATTTTTTTTTTCATTTTCAAAGGCCATTTTATTTACATTTCTTTACCTGTCACTGTTTTGAATTGATGCTTCAACCTAATAAAAAACAATAAAATTTTAATTTAAAGTGGGAAAATTAATTTGATGATCAAACAAACCCCATGGTCAGAAACTGAGCTGAATTCTGTGCCATTGGCAAATGTGATTTTGGGACGATACTTAAATTGGCAAATTATTTTCATAATATAAAAAATTATTTTTATTTATTTATATAAAAAAAAGTGGGCCGACCACCGACGGTTGAACATTGCCTGGCGAACTTGGCATTCCGTTGTTCTGCGGCACTTTTTGAACAGATTGCTGTGCCGCATAATTATTTGCCTTTTTTGCATACGCATTTGAAGTCCCAACAATTGCCCTTGGCATTTTGACCGATGATGAAGCACAAAAAATTGCCGAAAAAGTGACGAACAACTAAAAATAATAATATTTAAAATTGCATTTAAATATTAAAATAATTCATTAGAGAAAAGACAATTAAAGAATTAATAAAAATATTTTTTTGCATCAAGAAATTCTTTTTGAACAAATATAAAGACTTTAAAAAAAGAGAAATTAATTATTTTTTAATATGGTGATTATATATTAAAATTTATTTTCATATATGAGTGGCTTTTTAAGTTTAAAACGCCTACGCTATAATTAATAATAATTTCAATCAAAATGTACTAAATACCTTAATTAGTTAAAATTTATTAAAATTTTCTCATTTAAAAAAACAGACTTTCAAATTCTATGCAATTAAAAGAACATTTAAACATACCACAGATAAGCTTGTCCAGCGCATTGTCAGATCTGATGGCAAAGAAACCATAATAAAATTTCTAAACAAAATTTAAATTTCTTTAAAACAAAATGCCAAAGGAAAAGAATGTCGCCCGTCACTCAAAACACCTCAAAATGTTATTTTGTTGCCTCATGGGGGGGGGGGGGGGGGGGCGAGGGGCGGTCGGATAAGCAGCAGGAACACAACACCACCCTCCGGGGTGGAACGGGCCCACCCTTTATTATGTCATCAAATTATTTGGCCCGCCGGGGAATGGTCCCATTTGGCCAAACGCAACGGTGGGCGAAGAATGGGGGGCGGGGGCGGGGGGAGGGGAGGAGCATCTTGGCCCAAACAAGCACTGAGCCAGAAAAAGCTGGAACTATGGCGAAGCGGGGAAAAGCAAAAATGATCAGTTGATGGCCACAGTTTCACCCCCACTCTCCCCCCCCCCTTCCCCCCTGTGGGGGCTGAACAAAGAAAGCAACAAAAGTTGCGCAACTACACAGAAAAAGCCGCCGCCCCCCCCCCCGTCAATTAGCCCTCGCCCCCTCCGCCGAGGCCCGTCGGCTTATGATCAATTAGCTGGACAAGGGAAATGAACTTTCCCTTTCACTTAGCGCAATGAATGAATGATGGAAGGATCGGCGGTGGATGTGACAGTTCCGCTGATCAAACACTGAATTTTAAGTGCACCGCTGATCACCACAAACTAATTTATGGCCTAATGAACATTCAACAGTCTTTAGGCCATTGTCAAGACCTTCTCCAGGCCATTCTCTACGGGGAGGGGGGGGGGGGGGCGGGGGTATGGTGATATACCCCCCAGAAATTAAAAAAATAATTAAGAGTGTTCTGGAAATCTTTTTTTGGTAAAAGCCTCCTCTCCGACCTAGAAAATTATTTTAAAGGAAAATTGAGAAATTCACGAATTTTCTTTAAATTGTTCAATTGGGCCACTTCTCTGATCAATTGGACTTACAATTTGCATGATCAGAGTCGGCTTGAAGGTAAAGCCTTCACATTGATCAGTCAGACTTGGGGGCTATAGAACTGATGAGCAGGGACACGATTTTTAAAAATTAAAAAAAAACAGGGAGTAAACAAACATTAAAAATTTAATCGGAAGAATATAAGTAATAAGGAGTCGGACGAAGCCAATATTCATTTACTCGATGATACCCAAAAAATAATAAACGAATGACAAAGGGCCATTTTTCCAAAAGTTACCACCCAAAAAAACCTGGCAAATTGCACATGTTTTCGGCACCACAATTTAATGCCTTTTGTTCGACTGAATTCACTAAAACAAATTTTTAACTTACTTTCAAAAGCCTTTATTTTATGCATAAAATTCCGAGCCCTGCTGATCAGAGACCGACAATTATTATTATAATTTGTGCCCACTTTTATATATGATTTCTGCCCATTGTTCGTCCGCCTTTTCAATTCGTTTTTATTTATTTTTTTGTTTTGACGATAATTTATCTTTTTTTTCTTCATTGTCTTCGAAGAGTGTTGCTTGCCGATGCTCCTCCTCCTCCCCCTCCGTCGTTTTGGGTCGGGTCAGTTTTTTTCAAAATTTTTTTTTGGCAATTTTTTATGTCCGCAAATTAGCACCCTCTAACAACAATAATAACAACAACAATGGAAGGGGCAAGGGAGGGGGGGATTGTTGTTCGTCGCAACATTGGCCATTGGCGCGAAAAAAAACAACAAAGAAACCACGCGCGATGTAAATGGAACAAACACCCAGCATAAAGCACTTAATTGGGCAGTTTCCTACAATTTGTTTTTAATGGCTCATTAGCGCCTAATTGGCCTAAAAATCCATGTGTATTTTATGCTTTATTGTTTCTTCCAAATGATTTGTGTTTATGCTTATTTATTAGTGATAAAATGCTGTTGTGTCCACCACGAATTTTTTGCTTGTAATCCAAAAAAAAATGCCGCCTTCTCCCCCACTGAATCAGTGGGTGAAGATGAGACTCAAAAGAAAAGAAAACAAAATTTAATTATTTGGGTAAAATCATGAATGAAAAATTGCCAGCAAACAAAATAAAATAAACATCAACACAATACATATATGCCTATATATAAATTTTAAATAATAAGCCAAATGATGAAAAAGGAAAACAAAATTGTGTGTGTGGTGTTTAGACGAAATGAAAATAAAATGACATGTGCTTTAAGTGTTGTATGTTGTGCAAAATGATGATGAGTAAAAAAGAAACAAAGCTTCAAAACAGCATCATCATCATTCATTGTGGGAATTTGGCCACCACTTTGCGGAGGCGGAGGGAACGAAGAAAAATTGTAGACGGATGATCAATCCAAGCCGGGCGGGGCGTCCGATTCAGTCTCTGAACAGTGTTGCTGCTGTTGTTGTTGGCCAAACATGTTCTTAAAAAGAAAGGGGGGAGGAATAATTAAAGACGAAAAATCAAACAATTTGCGTTTCCAGGCGCGAATTTGGAATTCAAAATGGTTTGAGCAAAAATAACCATCGGATTTTCCCACAAAATCAACACTAAAATGTGTAGCCATTTTTCAAAACGTGAAGAAATTTGGAATTTTCCCTAAATCTTGTTTTCAGTTTTTATAAAAGTTGTCCGTTATAAAATATTAAAAACGCTAAGAAATACCAAGGTAATTTATATTTTTTTCAATTTTATTTGCGTAAATAAATAAATTCCATTGCCCACCATTTTTGGCTCCGTTTTAACACCAAATGGTGCCGAATCGGAAGAGAAAGGCGCCGTGTGCGGTGGCGCATTAAACTGACAAAAAAAAAAAATTGGAATTTTTCTTTTATGTTTGTTCACACTCACCCGATTAGGCTCTATTTTTAATGTTGTTGGGGTTGTCACATTGCCAAAGGCTGTATTTGAAAAGGAATCGGATGACGCAGCACCAGACGGTTTAAAATCGGCCTTATAAAAAAGTTTTTTCCGCCTCTCAGTTGGATTCTTTACCAGTATTTACTCACCTCGTTCTTTTGCGATGGATCACTAGTTCCGCTGAAGCTATTGCCGTTATTTGATGGCATCGCTGCCGGCACATTGCCCTCCGACTCGGACTGAGGCGGCAAAGCTCCAAAACCAAACGGCTCCCGATTGGCACCAGTGCCGAACCCTTTATTAAGGGAATAAAGTCACATAAATTTTACAGACTCGATACCCCTCTGAATGGCTTTACCTCCTCCCCCTCCACCGAATTCGCCGAATGGCATACGTCCACCGGCAAAGAAGGGGCCGCCTCCGCGTCCGCCACGCACACCGCCAAAACCGCGTCCCCCACCACCTCTGCCGCCCTGTTGCTGGTTGGCACCGTCCCAACCGCGTCCGCGTCCACCTCCGCGGAATCCGCCACCGCCTCCACCACTACCACGTCCTCGGCCACCTGCGCCACCTCCAACATTTCCGCCCATCTGAAAGCTGCCGCCTCCAGACCCGGGACGAAAAGTGCCACCGCCTGGTGAGCCTTAAAATGATAATTGTAATGCGACAGACACGGCAAACCCAGTTTGTCAGCCATTTTGGGATCCGATTAACAAATTAAGGCGGATAAAGGGTTTATTTACGCTTACTGAATCGTTGCTGGAATCCACCGCCGCCACCAACACCGCGTCCACCGCCACGACCCCGCGGGGCCCAATTGCCTCCGCCTCTGCCCCCGCCAGCGGATTGTCCACCGCCGCCTCCTCCACCGCCGGCGGCACCAAACCCGCCCGGTGGGAAACCACCGCCTGCAAATCCGACATTGGCAAAACCGGCAACTTAAAAAAAGTGGTAAGATTTCGCCAATTATTCATTTCCTAGCTATCATTCAGAAAGTTGCATTTGCCCAACCCAAAGCAGTTTCAAATAAAACAAAAAATAATAAATTTTTATCTTTTGGTTTTTGATAATACTTGCTCAGTTTGTTATTCAATCTTTCTTATAACTTGGGCGGCGTACTTAATTCGCATAGGAAAGTGGGTTGATTGAGAAATGAAAAACACCATCCCCCCCCCCCTCTCTTTCGTATTGTCTGCGTACTCGATGCTAGCGTGGACGCTGGCGCTGACATCAGTGAGCCGATGACCGCATTGCCTGATGGAGGCTGCGTTTGTCTTTGTTGCATGACTGTTGTTGTTCCTGTTCCTGCTTGTTGTGGATGCTGCTGCTGAACAGTGCCAGTGGTGCCGCCGCCACCACCAATCGTCGGCGGTGGAATGTTGGGCGGTGGGAAGCTGAACGGCAACAAATTGCCGGCAAATGCCATTTGAGCAGCTGCTGCAGCGGCAGCTGCTTGTGTAAACATTGCGGCGGGCTTAAGGTGAGAGGGGAAGGAAATAGAAAAGAAAAACAAAGCAATTGGCAAGGCAAAAGGAAAAAAGAGAGACGGCAAAAAAGTGGGAGAGATGAAATAGAGCGTTAACAGAAACAAAAGAGAGGAAGAGAGTGGTAAGAGAAAAGTAAGAGTAGAAGGTAGGCCGGAAAAAGGGAAGAAGTAGATGACAAGTTAGAATTAGACAAAACATGGAACAGACCACAAGTCCAGCGGCAGCAGAGGCCACCGAGGGCATCACCGCCTGCGGCAAAGTGACCGTGACCAATGGCGTTGTTGTTGTTGGTGTTGCCGCTGCCTGCTGTAGAAGATGTTGTTGTTGTTGTTGCTGGTGGTGGTGATGTGCAGCAAACTGTGCGTTGATAGCAGCCGATGTGGACAGCAACAAATTTTGTTGCTGCTGTTGTTCCATGAATTTGAGCCCAGTGTTTGTGTAACGGTCTGAACAGTGGCAATGCCTTTTACGGGTGCACCTCGTTTCCCCCCCGAAAATTTTTTTAAGAAAACCTTCTAATTCTTAAAAGTTTTTCACTAATAGATTACTAGGTAGTTTTTTCAGGCAGAAAATTTCAGGAAAAACTTAAAATTCTCGAAATTTTGAAAAAATTAAAAAAAAATCCTAAATTTTTCGAATATTTTAAGTTTTTCCTGAAATTTTCTGCCTGAAAAAACTACCTAGTAATCTATTAGTGACGGGGGGGAACCGAGCGGGGGGGGAAACGGGGAAACGAGCTGCTCCGGCCTTTTACATGACAAATTATGAGGATTTAAATTTCAGAATGGGACATGTTTCTTAAATTTAATTTCTCAGTGCGGTGCCATTTCCCCCTCTCAAAAACCTGATTACCCCATTTCTCAGACCGAACTCCTGTTTTTGTATGTCACATTGTAATAAATAGGGATTTTTTCGGCCACGTGAATAGGCTAAAATTATTGTAATTATTTATATCAACACCTTTCAGATGGGACGGCAATGTGTCCAGCTCCAACCAGGCACCGTCCATCAGCGAGTCGACACTCCCGTCCGGCAATTTGGAGAACGGAATTTGGGCATAACCTTGCTTCAGATCCCAATAGAGGTCCATCAATTGCAAATTGTCCTTCACATATGGGATGGTGGCCCAATCGACCTAAAGGAACGGTACGACGGTCAGTTAAGCGTTGATAGGGACAAATTTGTTGCATAAATTACTTTAACATTTTTGTTTTGCACACGGATGTTTTTGGTGGCGAGCCGGTCCAAGATTTTGAAGGCCAACCGTCGGTCCGGCATAGTCACATCTGAAGTATGGGTTGGGAATGGGCTGTGTCCACAGAGAAAATAAGCCTCTCTCCCCCCCCGCGCCCCGCTCCCTCACACTCACATGCACAACCGCGGCCAAACACCAACGACACCTTTTCAGGAATGCCAATGTCCTTCACGGAGTCAACAATGTCCGACTCGGTGGCGCCCGACGGGATACGACCGAACCAAAGGGTGCGCGAGGCAACTGCACAAATAGTTTTATTAAACAAAAACAAAAAAATCAATAATTTATCGTTCTTTTTTACAAAAATTCCAAAATTGCGGACCAGCGGGGTGGGGTGTTTCGGCTCCCGCACATTTTTTTTTGTGAAAACTCTAATTTTAGATGCCAAATTTGAGTTTACAATAGAACCAATTCTCCTTATTTATTGTTTTAAATAACACTTGTAATGCATTAATCACTTGTTCGTTGCGATCAAAAATAGGTCCAGGAAAACACATTCCTTTATTTTAATTTTTCTCTCAATCTAATGACGCTCGCTCTCTCTCTCTCTCTTTAGTCAAAAAAAGGAAGACTTGTGAAAATGGATTATCTGTTTTTGAGATAGAATAAAAACGAAGAATAAGCATTGAATCATTGGGTTTGATCAGTGATGATCACTCCACTCACTCAGCACATGGTCCGACTTCGTCTTGCTCGGCAGTCCAATGCGCCGTCGTTCTCTCTCCCGTTGATCACGCTCCTTGTCCCTGTCTCGGTCCCGCTCCCTTTCCTCCTCGTCATGACGACCGCTGCCTATATGTACATAGAATTGCCATAATAGTTTATACAGTACCACCTATTTTTGTTCGGTACGGTATGTAAACCGGTTTCCGGTCTACCTTCGGGAAAAAATTGGTAATCCCCGGGAACGGCAATTGCTGTCTCTTACCATAAAAATTCGCTCCCGGAAAAATCGCATTTGCCGAATACTTTTTCGGTATAGAATGATTCGTCTTCGTTTCAATATACCCATTTTCGAAACTTACGCTCTCCTCTTCGTCCACTGCTGCGTTTGTTTTGTCGGTCGCCGCGTCGCCCGACAACGCCATCGTCACCGTTCCGTTCACGCTTCGTGCCCGGCGGCGACACTGACGAACGTCGCATATCCTTGTCGTCGCCAGCAGGAGTCCTATCAGTATTGGTACAATTACTATTGCTATTATTATGATCATGCTCATTGCTGCTGCTTTCATTGACATTTCTCTTTTTCCCAACGGTTGTCATAATAAATGTGGTGTTTAATAATTACAATATTGCCGCAATGAACCAAATAAATATGTGTTTGTCTGATAGTAAAACGGATGCACTTTTTCCTCCCCTCCCTCGCCCCCCATCCACGTCGGGTAGGTCCATTGGTCCATTCACACATTCCAGCTAATACACCAACCCGGAGAGGAGTGAATAAATTAGTTTTTTTCAGATGATCTGTTGTGTTTATTATTTTTTGAGGGGATGGCGGACTGTATTTTCTTAACCCGGCCCTATCTCTGCTGATTTCCATAAATTCCTTCCCTTACCATTCCCGGTTGCGCTTCCGACCACCGCTTTGGGCCAATGATGTACGGTCGTTGTTACGGTCCGATCGGCGTCGTCCACCACCGCCATTACCAGCACCAGCAAAAGCGTCACGGTCTTTTTCGCGGTCCCGTTCCCTTTCACGATCTCGATGATGCTGGCGTTTACCGGAGGAAGGGGACGGAGGCGATCGGTCTCTGTTATTGCCTACAAGGGAAGGTGTGGGTATACTGTATGGAAAGAGGGTGGCGGATACTGTCTGGAGTGGTGGATAACGAATAAAAGATATTGTAAAAAATTTAAGAAAATAATAGAACTTCCTTCAAGTTTTAACCATTTTCCCATGACAAAAAAGAGCAAGAACTTGACGTTTTTCTTCGTTTATAAAGTCGGCAAAACATGTCCCGATATTTGTGGATCATTGCATGATTTCAATTTCGGAATCAAAAATCTTTTAAATTTTAACAGAAAAACAACATACTTAATATAATTTTTTAACAGTTATGGAATTTTCAACTACAAAAAAAAATCGGGCAGCAAATGTCATGGAACGACAATTCCATTATAATTTTTACACCCACCAGATGACGAAGACGGCACACTTGTGGAAATGCTCATAAGTGACGGGGGAGGAACGCCGGCCAAGTTGAAGCCGACAGAGGAAGCGGACGGCGAAGTGCCGGGCGGAAGAGGGGTAGAGCCAACCTGAAGAAATCAATCTGTGAACATCTTGTTAAGTTTTTTAAAAGATTTTTTAATTGAAATCAAAAATATGGTTTAGTCTTGATAAAATATTTTAATTGATGCAGTGATTGCTTTTTTTTTTGACGAATTTAAAAGGGTTTTTAATGTATGTTAAAAAACAAAACAATGTGTAAATGTTTTTACCCACCAATTTTGGCGGTGGTGACATGAATAGCTTCGGCAGCATTCCCCCACCATTGATGGCGGCCGCGCCCACAATGTTCGGCGGTGGCAATGAGAAGTCAGGCAATTGGAAGGATGGAAGTGTAGCCGAAGAAACATGCGACTGCTGTTGACGTTGTAGTTGGTGGTGTTGGACAACAAATTGTTGACGAAGTTCTAAAAGCATAATTTAGAAATAAGCATATAGAAGGTTACCCCATATGTGCGCCTCGGACATTTGCGCCCGTAACATTTGCGCCTATGTCCTAAATCCAGTTTAGATTTAACTTTTAAGAATCCAAGAAAGTTTGATAATATGTAAATGGATGTTACGAATCGATTGTGACCAAAAATTCCGTTCTTCAAGAGTTTTTGAAATAATGTTTGTTACCAAAATTTCAGTTGTCGAAAATTTGGTGATAATCGGAATAAATTTGAGCCAGAATCCAGTCACAAATCAAGAAGATACTATTTTTGTAACCGGAAATCCGTTTTAAAATTCAAAAAAAATAAGTTATGCTCAGTGCTGACAATACCCCCCCCCCCCGCCTTCTCAAGTGTCATACCCTGTTGAAAAGCGGCATCACCGAACAATGTGCGGCCCACTGTCATAAGTTTTTCACGCGAAACGCCGGCCAATGGGCCAAGCGATTGGAGACTTTGGCTGGAGTTCAGTGCCGCCGCGACCGCTGCCGCCTCGTCCTCCTCATCGGAGTAATCAAATTCGCGGGCCAACAAATTCTAAAAAGAGGTGGAACATTCTAAAAAGAGGTGGAACAAAGGTAATAAAAACAAAAATTAATTAAAAAATGATTAAATTGGAAATTCCAAAAAGGCATAAAAGTGAGTAAAAAAAAATAGGCATTACTTATATCGAGATTTTTTGTACTAGTAAAATTTTTAGTTTGTACAAATGCTAACTTTGATGTTGCCCTCCCGGCGTCGTTCTATCTCCAAACTTTCGCCCACACGTTCGTTCATGAACCGTTGCACTTTTGCCAGTAGGTCTGGCCGTGCGCCGATGTCAGACGGCACAACGGCGCCGGCACCGTTCAGCAACAGTTGCAGCACATCCGTACTTGACAAGCCGATGCTTAAGAGGATTTATAAATTGTAAAAAATATAAACTTTTTTTTTTGTCAGAAATTGGTTTCAAAATGACTATAAATTGCGCTTCAATTTTGTAAACAAAATACGTTGAATCAATGGAGATTGACGATGCTGATTGTTGAACAAATTGTCCTGTCGTGATACGATGGTCTTGGTCCTCCAATGTAGGGGGTGTTTTTGGCTTAAGAAAGGCAACAAAAAAATCAACACGGAATTTTATTACAAAAAAAATACCCCCGTTTCAAGCGTGTTTATCGATGTTGACATCATCGCTGTTGGTGTGCCGCCCGAGACGGAATTTGCCCGCGACGAAACTCCCGTGGCCGGAGGCGTCGTCAGTTTTTTGAAATGCGAGAGGCGTTCCTGAAAAAAAATTTGGTATTAAGCCCATATAAATTATTGGTATCCGACGACCATTGTGGACAGTGATCCTTGCAGTCGAACCCACCTCACCCCATGAAAAAATATACCCATACCCAATTGATGTTGGTCAATTTAAAATTCCACAAACGCTTCTCCAACAATTTACAACATGATTGTGATTGTACCTCCAAACTCGGTTGGTGTTGAATGCCAATGCCACCAAATGGTGTCGATGTTGGCGTCATCGTCGCAGGTGGAGGACCGGGCGGAGGCGGTGGCACGACACGTGGCTGTTGTTGCTGCGGAGTTCGTCGCTCGCATGGAATGATCGGAATGGGTGGCATTTCCTAAAAGGGGAAGATTTTTCCATAAAATTTTTTTTCGGTGAGATGATAAGTCCATTTGGCCCCGATTCTTCGAAAAATTTTTTTAATGTAAACAGACTCTTTCTCGGTATTTCGAGGTCGAAGCATCCCGAATATATTATCCATTTCGACCAGTTGCGAACCTTATCGAGTTTTCGACTTTTTGCTGAAATTGTACCCGGTATCCGGGATTGGTCGAAATGGATTCGTAGTCAAGGTAAGTGTCCCTGAAAAGCTCATGCAGGTACTATTTTAATTGTTAAAAAATACACAACATTTAATTCACAAAAAAAAGGCACCAATTTGGTAACAATAAGTGACGTGCCACCGCTGCCCACCAGTGAGCCACCACTGCTGCCAAAGCTGGCTCCCCGTTCGGCAAACTGCGGTTGGTACAGCAACATGTCCGCCTTGTCACCCTTGACCAACTGTTCCACCCGGGTCGGCTCCACCTCTATGATCATATACAAAATGCAAATATAATACAAGGAAGTATAAGAATATAAAACTAATAAAATTCTTAAGGAAATATTTTATGATTATGGGAAAAAAATAATTTTTGAAAAACGGGGTTTTTTTTTTTTGAAATAAAGAACCAAGTCCAGATGCTCGACAATGTTGTAGCACGGGCTCAAGCGCATCCTCAATAAAAATTTGGTGTGCTTGCCACAGGTTGACCACACGGACAACCTTCAACTAAAATTTGACATAAATTTTGTAAAAAAAAATGCAAAAATTCCGAACTTTAAAAAAATGTAAAACAAACTCGGTCAGAAGAGTCGCAGGTGAGCACATTTTGAATGGTATTCGACAAATTGGTGGCAAAACGTGGGGCAAAAACATCTAAATAAAAAATAAATAAAATCAATTTTTGTCGAACCATTCATTCCCTTTTTAACACTAACCTTTGTGTTTGTACTGTTTTTTGGCCTGACGAAGAATGGAGTCCATCACATATAATGCGGGCATTTTGAACTCTTGACGACACTAAAGAAAAATGGTGAAAAGAATGTTAATTAGTGAGAACCAAGACCAAAATTTAACCCTGGAACTAGATGCTAAATTCATGTTTTATATCGAGTCAAAGTGGTCTAATGAATACAAATTATTGCCAGAACCGGGCGGTTGAATTGGTTTTTTTTTCGGTATAATCTTATCATAACAATTATAAATTAAAAAACAGACTATGAGACTACTGTTCCTTATTACAGAATTACGCGTTCCAAAATATATCGGAAATCGAAAATTTGACCCAAAAAATCGGAATTCGGATATCCCAGAGCCAAATCTGCATGTTTACTATCATTTTGAAGCGTAGACTGTCTAAGCAATTTAAAACCAACATTTATTTAGTTGTCATATTCAAGTTTTTGTTTTTTTTTGTATTATAAGTCGAATCCATTCTTTATCAATTCCTTAACAAAACACTTCAAACCCGAGAACCTTGGCCAAATAGCGCTCAATGATGAACACGACATGCTTAAAATAGCGCACAGCGTTCATCGCAGCCTTGGTAATCTCCAACACTTTTTGCTTGCTGACCAGGCCACCCTTGGTCTCCTGCATCGAGACAAGCTAAAAAAATTGGAGGATTTTGAACAGTGGGAAAATTTTTAGCAAAAACAAAGATGCATACAGCTTTGTTGAACGCTTGAATTACATCCGAATCCATTCAATATGTGTTGTTGGTCGTGTATTGTGAAGAAGAGAGAAAAAAAAAATTGAAAAACTTCAAATTTGTTAGCAAAAATTAGAATTTGCTATGCTACTAAGTAATTGAAGAAACATTTTTTATTGCATGTAATTGTTTTTTATTTTTACTAAATTATTACTTGGTAACAAAAAATACAGCCTCGTAAAAACTCAAGGTAAGGCCCAGTTCTTAATCTTGAGAATTGTAACAATTGTTTTAACGGTTGTATGACTCTTGCGGCCAAGACATTTGCGCGGGGTTTGGTAGCAAATTTTGCACCAAAAAGACAAATTTTTGTGGGGTTTATTTGATAGATTTGAGAAAACCTAAGCAAATTGGTGGCCGATAAGTCTCACCGCGTAATTTTTTTGGAAATGGGGAATTTATTAGCATATTTTGTCTCAAAAATTTTACTTTTTTTCAGAAATCTCCAAGAAGCAATTTTTTTTCGTAATTAGATAATTAGTGCCCCTAAAACCCCTGCTGGAGAGGTATTTTTTGGCTTTAAAATTTTATTTTTTTTTCAAAAAAATGGGAGGACAAGGCTACCGGTCCGAGTGTCGAATAGTGTTAAAAATTTCCGAGTGTCGAATGGCCCAGAAAAAGCCAATTTGGCTTTTGTTTAAAAAAATGAAAACATAAAAGCCTAGACCTAGTCGAGCTTAAGCTTATGTCTAAGTTTAAGCCTAAACTAAGCCCAAATTTTAAAGTTAGCGTCTATTAAAAAATCGTTCGACACTCGGCCATTCGACACTCGGACATTTTTTACACTATCGACACTCGAAACGTTCGACACTCGGAGCGGAAGCGGGAGGGGCTACTCGGAGGACAACCCTAAAAAAATAAGAACGACTAGAAAGTAGTTAAAAATAAATTCGAAAATGATATTGCCGGGTATCCTCAAATTACATTAAAATAACAATTTTATGAAAAGTGCAAGCGGTATTCTTCGAATTTAACACCCGAGCTTAATTATTCAATAACGAATTATCAGACATTTTAACAAAGACTTGGAAATTGGTTATAACACACAGTATGTTTTATCCGCATATACATACATACAACAATATCCAAACATAATTATCTATCTACACACAATAGTGATTTACACAACAAGATTTATCTCTACGAATTATCATCATCATCCGTTGTTTCTGACTTCGTTGACAAAGAATTTGGCACCGTCTCCGCTTAACCTGAAAAGTTAACATATTGACCCTTTTCAAAAACATCCTTAACAAGACGAACTTGATTGTGGGCGTGTTGAAGTGGCTCCCTTTGCAATCGCTCCAGAATCCGCGGGTGCTGCCTGTGGACGTACTGAAGTCGTTCCCTTCTCAATCGTCACAGAAACCGGTGGCATTGGCTGCGCTCCCTTCGCGAACGTCACAGAAGCAGGTGGTTTTGGCTGTGGACGTATTGAAGACGTTCCCTTCTCAACCGTCACAGAAGCCGGTGGCATAGAAGCAGGTTGTTTTGGCTGTGGACGAATTGAAGACGTTCCCTTCTCAACCGTCACAGAAGCCGGTGGCATAGAAGCAGGTGGTTTTGGCTGTGGACCTATTGAAGTCGTTCCCTTCTCAACCGTCACAGAAGCCGGTGGTTTTGCCTGTGAACGTACTGAAGTCGTTCCCTTCTCAATCGTCACAGATGCCGGTGGCATTGGCTGCGTTCCCTTCGCGAACGTCACAGAAGCAGGTGGTTTTGGTTGTGGACGTATTGAAGACGCTCCCTTCTCAACCATCACAGAAGCAGATGGTTTTGGCTGTGGACGTATTGAAGACGTTCCCTTCTCAACCGTCACAGAAGCCGGTGGTTTTGCCTGTGAACGTACTGAAGTCGTTCCCTTCTCAATCGTCACAGATGCCGGTGGCATTGGCTGCGTTCCCTTCGCGAACGTCACAGAAGCAGGTGGTTTTGGTTGTGGACGTATTGAAGACGTTCCCTTCTCAACCGTCACAGAAGTCGGTGGCATTGGCTGCGTCCCGTTCGTAACCGTCACAGAAGCAGGTGGTTTTGGCTTTGCACGTGCTGAAGTCGTTCCCTTCTCAACCGTCACAGAAGTCGGTGGCATTGGCTGCGTCCCGTTCGTAACCGTCACAGACGAATCTTCTTGTGCTGGCTGTGCACGAACTGAAGTCGCCTTTGTCGAAGTCTCAGCAACTGATGGCGTTGGAGATGTCTTTTCGTCTTCTTTTTCGTCTTCAATATCGGAGCACAAGGAATCCGGCACCTCAACTCCATGTTCAGCAGCACGCGTGGATGAAAGTGATGATGACTTCTCCAAATCATCACGCCAAGAGCCCCACTTCTTCTTCTCGATTGCTTCTTTGGCCTTTCTTCTTTTCTCTTTTGGACGACCGTCCGGTGGAGTTGGGGCGCGCATTTTGAGCCCCGGGGATGTGCAATACAAAAAAAAAGCGGAAAGCCGGACATGGGAGGCCGAGGGCTGGGCGGACGATACATTTTGGCGGCACAGAGATCAACTGTTGGTTGCATGCATTGGTGCACGAAAGCCTGGACAACTTTGTGAGATATATTTAACTTGTTTTTTGCCAGATTAAATGGAAATAAAATTGCAGGGCCGGGGGAAGGA